>KZ505678.1:201250-302431 GCA_002844005.1 Limosa lapponica baueri
TTTTTGTCAGAGTTAGGTTGATGGTTGGACAAGATGATCTTGAAGGTCCCTTCCAACCTAGAGGATTCTGTGATTCTGTGATTAATCTTCAAAGAAATTCTTATGGAGCAATTTCTGCCATGTCAATTTATAGATCTTTAAAATGTGATTCCTCCTTTGGGAATCATTTCCTTGGACAGCTAATTACAAGAGCAGCCCATTTTTGACAGAATTTATAGATACAAAAATAAAGAAAGATAACACCATTCTGATTCATCTCAAAATTGCTATTGTGCTTTTTTCCTATTTTTAAAGTATTTATAGCATTTGGACAATGCATGACAGATTACTACCTTGAATTTATGTACCACCAGGAAACACTGTTATCTAGCAGTCAATACTGAAATACAGAACTCTAGAAGTTATTTATGTGATTTACACCTATTGTACATTCTTATTTTTTTCCTCGAGAGCTCATCTGTTCTTCCAGTTTAATATATTTATCTATTTTGTTCTTCATCAAAGCACACAATGCCATGTTCTATGTTCTAAGCCCTTTGAGAAAATTAAGTGTACAAAAAAGTTTGGCTGATAATATCACATAGAGGACTATTCAAGAACATGATGCTAGAATCGCTTTTAATATTAAAAATGCTGTAATGGATGACCTGGAGCAGTGCTAGTTATGAAGAAAAGAAAGTTTCGTAAATTCTGCAAGATATTAGGTTTTGACTGCTTTACAAGTTTCAACCCTTTTGCAAAGATGCAGTTATAAGCAAATAAAACCTCTTAACATAAATCCAAAGATAAACAATCTATGAGAATTCCTATTTCTTTCAAAATGCAGAATTAATATCAATATTAATTTTAGTAGTATTCCAGATTGAAGTATAATAAGTATCTGATACAAAATAAGCACTTGTGTGTTCTTTCC
Organism: Limosa lapponica baueri; assembly: GCA_002844005.1. Taxonomy (NCBI): domain Eukaryota; kingdom Metazoa; phylum Chordata; class Aves; order Charadriiformes; family Scolopacidae; genus Limosa; species Limosa lapponica. Next base: position 202,164 of record KZ505678.1, read on the forward strand.
CAAACACCCCAAAAATATTTTAACATTGGGTTAATTAACCTCTAATTACCAGTGTAGGAAGGACTAGAATATTCTGAAGCACCTCAGTGTAGGCAAGCAAGAATCAAGTCAGACCCAAGAAGAGTCAGCTTTGAAATCCTTTGGCACATAATATAATTGTTTCAGTTAGAAACCCTAAGTTACCTTTTCTTTTATGGGCTTCCAATCCCGCTAGTTGAGTTCTTAATTTTTGTCACTTGACATAGAAAGACCTTGATCATGTGCTAAATGGTTTTACAGTAAGCGGGTAGGACTGCAAGTAGCAAGATACTGAATAAGGAATTTATCCTCAATAGTCTCTCTCATTTTGATGGGCTGCCTTTGATCCCACGAAGACTGGATTACAGCTTTAAAGTCCATCCTAGCGGTGGGTGGATCACCTCAGGAATCGACCAGAGAACAAAGCACATTCCAAAGACAGAAATTGTAGGACCTGGCTTAGAACTCTGAGCTGCAATTCACAGACTTCACCAAAAAAAGAAACCTGACACTTGCGCCAAGCCATCTGACAACCACAGAATTTGGGAGAGCATTCAGCTCACTTCCTTTTTTATCTGTTTGTCCAGCCTCCAGCTTTCCCCTTCAAGATCACCGGGTTTGCTCTTCAGCAGCCACCGTCAAACAAAGAGTTACTCCTTTAATCGCATTCTGTTTTGCCTATACTTGTGCAAATGACAGGAACTGTTTAACATTTATGGGAATGTAACAGAGAAAAGAATCTCGCCCTCCGTTCCTTAGGACAGCTGAAATACTGACGATGCTTTTACAGTGTTGAAATACTTCAAAACCGAGGAATCGGAAGACAAAAAAGTGAGAAAAGCATTCAAGATGCCTACAACAGAAGAAAGAGAAGGAAATAAAAGAAGTTAAAGATTTATTTTTCCTTTGGTGAAAGCCAGCAGTTAATTCTTGAAATTCTTTAAGCTACATTGAGCTACATCTTCTAGATCTAAATATGAAACTGCACAGGATTTAAGCACATGCTTCCAAAGGCATTTCAACCGCTGGCAATTTCTGCTCCCACAGGAAGGCTACCTCTTTTCTTCTCGTTCCTCTACATCTTCTACAGTGTCTTCATTAACTTTGTTTCTGACTCATAAATTTGGGTTCTAAGTAGTGATTTTTGTGAAAATCATAAAACAATAGATTTATTGCAGAGGGAAGCATAAAATGATGCAATTTTTGTGTTGTGTTCACTCCTCCATTTATCTGAGAGAACTATCCGGTGTGAGAATTCCCACAGAAGCCGTGGGAGAGAATTAGATTCAACTGAATTATTCCCAGATGGCTAAGTTACAGTTTTATACTTACAGATACTGAAAAGAAGGAAAACTTGTCGATGATGCCAAGAAGCAGAAAAGATCTTAGAGAGAAGGAAAAAAGGAGGGACTTCTCTCGTGTGTCCCATCATAGAAACGGGCTCCTGGTTTGAAAGCCATTTGGGTAAGGGAACTGTTTGTGTTGTGTTTGTATTGCAGCACTCCGACCAGGAAGAACATCCATAGGAAAAAAAACAGTTAATTAAACCACCAACAATCCATTTAAACAACAGCAAAACCTGTTGGGAAAGTTCCCAGGGAGGAGATACTACTGTTATATGTAGGGTGCTTCTTCTAAACTTTCCACAGAAAACCATTCTAATTTTAGGCACTAATATGTAACATCCAGTGACTGACTCAGCCCTTGGGCCACAGATGACACTTTGCAGACTTTCAGACAGCAGGAACTTGGGATCCAGCTGGAGTTCCGTTTACTCAGACCCCATTTCCTGCAAGCAAGGTGCCACTTTCCCCAAGTGGACTCCTCTCTCCCAAAATAAACTATGAATCTCCCCTTTGGAATTATCCTGCTGTGAATATAAGCTACTGATAAACTTCATGATGCTTCTAGGCTGCAAACAGGAGATTTAATTCCATTTCAAAGCCAGGAAGCTCTTCCTACCTAACTGCCTGCAGTCAAAAAAATCTCTGTCTGTGGCTAATCATGAGATATTCCCCTTTAAGTAGTGTGTCAAAAGTTCTGCAAATCATTTTTAGAGGTTTCTAAATGCATTATTTATAAGTTCCTTTCCTCTCCCAGAATTCTTCATAGTTGGAATTGTAGCATTAATGGAGCTTGGCTTTACAGGCAGAGACAAAAATAGAAACAATAAAAATTTAAAACTTACTAAAATATTTTATGAATAAGCTGCTGTAAAATATCAGGCATCTACACACTGTGGTGTGAAATACTCTTAAGGCCTTGTTGTCGCTTCTTGGATATGACCTACATAACTTGCTCACAGCATCTGCACTTGGAAATACTGCATCTTTCCAAATACACGCTGCAAAACTTCTTCAGACCACATTCCGTACATGTTACAATCTTTATTTATATTCCATATACATCTATCTCTTACTTTCACATCTCTAAAATGGAGTGAGATGATTCAGTAATGCAACATTTAATAGAAAAATGTGCTTTCAGCCATCTGACTACAGCTCCCCAATTTGAGTTCAATTCCCAAAACAATTTTTGGCAGGAGAGATACTTGGCAGGGCAGGGGGGAGGTCGGGGTGGGAAACAGAAGAGGAAAAAGAGGTAGACTCATGAAATTGGAAGCTTAAATACAATGTGCCTGCCTTTGAATTTTCATGCATTATTTATTAAATGTGATCACCTCTATTACGTTTGAAAATACCTTGAGGAAAATTCAAACAAAATATTTTTACATATTTGAATCCCTGGGCAAATTTTGAAACAACTGTGTTGATCCAAAATTCACATCAAGAAATGGCAGTTCTAGATAGCCTAATGGATTAAACAGAGCTCTGTGAGTTATTGTGCCTTTAAGAGTACTGCAGTCTGTGCCAATACTTATGATCCTGCACACCAACATCACAGTATGTTCTCTTTTGTACTTGCATTCATGTTTTATACAACTTTTTCAAATGATAGTATTTTCTTTCTCTGTGCAAATCAAGGTAAATTCTTTCTTCAAATACAACTGTGTGATCACTATTAATTCAAAAGTGTTCAATACATCTTTCTGATTTTTACTACTGAAGAAACATGAAGAACCTCCAACGTTATTTAGAGACAATAAGCATTACCCAGTTCATTAGTAAGTGAGAGGAATGGTAATGTTAATAAGGTCAGAGAACACATATGAGGATGAATACAGCTGAATTAACAGCTGGGGTATTTTGGATTCAAGAATAAAATAAGAAATGGCTGCAAACGCTTCAGGTCTACTAATGTTAAGTTTCAATAATTTTTGGTAATATAAGAATATTGGAATAACAACTGAATTTGATTTCAAGTTGCCGAAAAAGTAGGTTCTGATGAGAGCCACAAAAAATACTCAAGGACTATAGAAAATGACTCATGGTCTGACAGTAGAAAAGGTCAATATTTTTAGTAGGTAAAAAAAAAATATGAAAATATATTTGGTTACAGTGAGCAATCATATCAGAAATTCAGGTGCTCCTTAATCTAGAGCAGAACAAGGTATTACAAGAACCAATAGCTAGAAGATGAAGTCTGACAAATTAATATATGAAATTAATCCAAATTTCTTCTTATAACCTGACCAAGTTCTCTTCCAATCAGCCTTGTTTCTGTCACTGGCTCTATTGGAAAATATTAAGCAATCCAGAAAAATCTATCTGTGAAAAAAAAAAAATCCAGAAAAATCTGTCTGTCTCTACCAATGACCTTACTCCAGCTCTGTTCTTCCCTTTTTAAAGGTCGCCCTTTTCTCCCTCTCTAGTAGTGCTCTCCCCACTGCACTATTCATCTAACTGACAATATACTCTGCAATAAATGTATAATGTTGTAATTCCAGAATTAACTTTTACTTGGCACTGTGTCAAATGCTTTTCTGAAAATCAAATACATTAATTCAATTGAATTTATCTATTGAATTATCTCCTCAAAGATTGCAGGGTTTGGGCACATGACCTACCCTGAAACCCGTGTACAATACCATTGCATCTGTGCGTCATGATTTTTTTCCAAAGCTTATTCTAATCCAATGGAGAGAACCATTTGAGGTTTGTGTGAATCACTTCATTTTCCCCTTCTTTGCTAGGGGAACTGCATCATGATTTTCTAGTGGCTTGCTCTCACACCTTCCTTGATGAAATTATTTAAATGCCATGCCACACCATGTTGTTGGGCATGTTAACTCCACACACACATACTCTTTCACACTCTTAGGACAAGGACTGTTCTTTCCCCCCTATTTGAGTGCATTAAGATCTTAGAGGTATGTTTTCACCTTATGTGTGGTCTCTTTTCCTTCCTTCCCCAGCTCTGTCCTGTCATTCATCCCATGGTCAACATTGTCACTAGCTTTACTGCAAATTAAGGTTAAAAAATGCTTTCACTTGATACAGGAGAGATTATTTTTAACCACTACCTCTTTTTTTTTTTTTCTTTTTTCTGGGATTCTACTTTTCTTCCTTTTCTATGAGTAAAGAACTTTTGGCAGTTTCCTGTAATTTTCTTAAGTCTATTCACTGACTTTTTGCAATCCTTACTCTTTGTCCCCTTTAAAACACAAACACTCCTTACTGGACAGTCCATGCTCTGTTTTCTTTGCCCTGGATAATCTCTGCTATCCAGACAGTTCCAGCTAATGTTCACATCTTTGGCTTGATAGAATTCTAAACTTCCTCAGCGTTCAGACTGCTGGGTCCCAATGTCTTCACTTCTATATTTACGAAAGTTTGCTCTTTGAAGTCAGTAATCCTAGAATTTATCTTACACAACACAGTAGGGAATATGATCAAAGCTATTTTGGGTACTGTAGCTATGTCAGCGTGATGTTCCACTTGAGCTAATATACTTTTGAATCTGTTAGCCAGAGCAAAGCATGTGGCAGTACAGCTGCAAATATTCAAATCAGCACATTCAGAACTAGTTTGGTTCTCTTTGCTGGCTAGATACTGTTGTGTAGACATAATTCTTAGTTATTTCTTCCTTTTATCTGAACAGGTATTTTTTAAAAATTTAAACAAAACTTTTGATAACAAATACAGGCTTGTTTTCTACAGTCATAACACATTACACATTGACATAGTGTGTTAATTACTTATCAAAATAAAAATTAATATAGTACTTAACTAAATAAATGTTTTAGGTCTATACGGTCCTAGCATGATTAGTAATATCTGTTCATGAACCATGCATATATTATTACAGAGAAACATCCCAGCAGTAGAATTGCAGAACATCCTATGGGTATGTATATACCTGTGAGATTACAGCAGGCTCTGTACCCAACCAAAACCAAAAGCAGCTCTTTGTCTACCTTCTCCCAAAGTGACAGCAATCCAAAACAGCTTTATTTTTGCTGTCCCTTCCCATTTCTTTAAGGCCTACCACTTTAGTAATGTACAGTGATGCAACATCACCTTTTGCCTTTAGTTCTACTCTCCCTGGACAGCACACATTTTCTTGATACTCATGTTCCAATCATAATTATTATACTTGATTTCACATCCTGCATGAGCAGTTGAAGTTTCACCATGCTGCAAAGTACCTTTTTGAGAAACATACAGGAACCTCAGTTGTGTCTGTCTAACCTCATTCAATACCATAGCTGACCTTTTGTCACCCACTGCATCATCTACCTGATCACTATTCTTGGTGGTAACACTTCTTTCTTACCATAATAGAGTTACAGAATAATTTAGGGCAGAAAGGACGTCTTGAAGTCTATAATTCAACCTCCTGCTCAAAGCAGTGTGAGTTTCAAAGTTATAACAATTTGATCAGGGCCATATTCAGTTTTGCAAATCTCCAAATCCCTTGTACATTCCCCTTGCCTCTGTGACTCCTTTCTCCCTTACCCCCTTCCCACTCACCTGATTTTTCTCTTCCATGTGATAGAACCAGGCTTGAGAAATTACGTGTGTCCTCCTTGACCTTCTCCGCACTGTCTTCCCCTATCGTTTTCTCCTTCTTGACAGATGAGCAGAACTCTGCTGAAGGTCACCTAGGCTGCGAGGTCTTGAAGCCTCAGCCTCTCATCACTATCCTTGACGTACTCCAGCAGACAGTTTCTTTTGTTGTGAGACCAGAGGTGAGCAAAGGAAGCTTTTTTGTTCCTCAGAGGTTATTGCTCAGTGTCAGGTCTTTAGCATGTAATTCTGTCCCTGGCAGGCAATACAGCACTTTCTTCTGGAGTGAGCTGGCAGGCATGGTAAGAAAAAAGTGTTCTTCTTAACAGGGAGTCCTCACTAGCAGAGATCTGCTCCACGTCTGTATGTATCTTTGCTGTTCCTTTCAGTTGCAGTTTATCCCTTCTTCTATGTCATAGACTTTCACATATCACCCTCTTTGTTCATCGCTGAGACTCACAACATGTATCCGCTTAAGAGACACGTGCAGTAGAGAAATGTACGCACATTTCAGAAGCATGTAATCAGCAGTCACTTAAAGGGTTTTGCTCAGATTATTCATAATGAACTTCTCTTTAGGCATAATCCGTCTTTTTTATTATTTATTTGTGGCAGCTTTTTTGTAAATTGAGCAGCTCAGCAGGTGATGGGTTCGATGGTGTTCCACCAGAACACCACTATGGCCACAAAGCATCACTGATTCTGCCATGGGATACAATACCAGGCACTTTTGTTTATACACGTGAGTGTTATCATTGCTACAAAACAAAAGAACTGTAACAAAAGACCATCAGCTCTACACTCCCCAAAGCACCACGTAGCAGTCTGGACTATTTACAAGATCTTCCTAAGCAGTTAACGTCTCAAGCAGGCGGGTGAACTGGATGTGCCTTTTACTCAGTCTCGTTTTAAAATTCAATTATCAAGATGTCCCTGCTTCATCGTTTCATCTTTATACTACTTGAAGTAATCAAATTTCCTTGTTGCTTTTGCTTCTATGGCATAAACATCACTACATAACTCAATTTAAGTCACAAAATACCTCATTAAACCCCATGCAGAAACTGTTGGTAAGAGGAGGCTTGTGTTACTAAACCCTCATTTATATCTAATTATAATGATGGAACATACCACATTCTTTTAATAGGAAACATCCACAAGTTGGCTTCACACCTCAACTGATTAGGGATCAGAATCCCCGATTTTCAGTTATTAAAACCAAGTTACAAGAAACATAAGAGGGATGAAAATGGTGGACACTGGAACATTTTAGCTAGATATGAAAAAATCGGGTGGAAACGTGGGTGACTTCAAATGTATCGTTGGTCAAACACAATGTATGATACTCAGCAACAAAGTTACATGTAGTTCTCTGCAATTCTGCTGCAAGAGAACACAGGAGACTGCTGAAACTTGTCACATTCACCCAGTGAATGTGTGATCAGCCAATGGCACAAGACACTCCATTACTCTGACAGAAGCCAAAATTCAAACCGCAAAAGCTATATGACTTATAATGGCTTAAAATTGAAAAAAACCATGCACCTCTCAAAAAATCCCACAACCCCCCTGCAAAACTCAAACCCCAAAACTCCAACAACCACTCAACAACGCGCTCAACAAACGCCACACCTTTCTTGGTTACCTTAATGTTAACAGTTATTAGGATCAGTTTGAAGACTAATTCTACCCAGCACTTGAACTCAGGTGAAGCGCTTACAAGACAAAGACAAGTAGAGAAATCCCTTTCTGAGGGCATGACCATTCTGTGCATTCAGTAAAAGCAGTAGCAAATCAGGCAGCAGACTGTAGTTTACATAAAAGTAGAACGAGGAAACAGTAAGTGACCTTTCCCTTACAGACCTTCTCAGACTTCTCTAAAAGTCACTCCAAAATAAGCATATAAAGCAAGGCTTGCATCAATCACCATGAAGCATAGAGGAACCTCCTCTCCAAATCCTCTCCCCCCACCCCATGCTGGTTCTACTCTCTTTTCCAGGCTCTTGATTTCCCTTCTTTTAATGCTCCTTCCTGCTGGTTTACAGCCCTGCACACTGGGGAACCAGCTCTCTGCTGCCAGTGACTCTTGTTACAGTACCAGGGAGGCACACATGTTGTCCATTTCTTCCAGGTGCGCTTTTTTTATTCAAGTCCCACTGAAATCAGTGGGAGAAGTCTTGGGGTGTTGGATCAGAACCCAGTATTTTCAAAGCTTTTGAAATTAAATGAAGCCTACAGTTTGTTAAAAAGTAGATGCTGGAAATGGGTCTACACCCAGCTAGACAGTTCTTGAGACAGGAATTTCTGAGGTCAATGCAAGCAAGCTTGACTTGCTACTTTTTTTTTTCTTTTTTTTTTTTTTTTTTTTTTTTGTTAGGGCATCAGTAACACCATTTTAGAAACCCTTTTGAATTTCCCATTTTAAAGTTTTCAACAAAATGCTGTAGACATATATAAGTAACAGTCAGGTACTCCGCCAGGTTGGTCTAGCGAGGGGACACCATCTAGCCCCATCCATTCTCAAATGTCACCTTTATATAACAGCTACTGTTGGCTGATCAGCTCTCACAATCAACAGCTCAGCTTTCATCTTCTGAGAGCTTTTCATAGGCAACTAACATACAGTGTTAGAGAAGGTGACCAGGATTGTACTAATACTCTGAGCTTCAAAAAAAGTGTCAAATGTAAGATTATTTTCAAGTGGAGAAGATGACATGGACATGGCTGAAAGTTTTAAGTGTAATTTGTAGTGCAGCAATCCACTGTTTTGAAGATAATATTAAAGAAATCTGAGTTTTCTAATTGTAATGAGATTTTCAACTGATGTTTTGAATATCATGGTGGATCATTTCAGTCACTTGGTTTGGCATCTAATGCTTCCTCCGTAACAGGACTTGTATGGGTCAGTCAAACATTTATACAGTAATGGGGCAGCAATTCTGATTTTTGTGACTATCATCAGCTAAAGGATTTTGTATTTTCTATATTGTTCAAGTAACTCATATGTGTCAAGAAACAGAACCATTTCTCAGTTCTAGTCTACCCTGATGCCTCTCTGTATTCCTTACAGATACTCTCCTATTACCTATATTACATGTTAGAAGAAAAGCATCTGACATTTTATGAGGAATAAGCCCTAGCAGTAAAGTTCAAGTCTAAACCAGAAAGTTTTCCTTCCCATAAGGCCCCTTTTCTTTTGTTTAGGCATCCACATTTTTCCCAACATTTTCAAACGTTGTATGTATTTATGCTGGAATTTTCAAAGCCACCAAGAGGATTTGGATGCCAGACTGCAGCTCTTTTTAACAAGATCTGAACATCCAAATCCATACACAGATTGAATATACATTAGGCTTTGTATATGTGCTAGCAAACAGCTAGCAGAGCTAGTAGCTATGCAACACCCAAAAATATACTCAATTTGATTCTGCAACACTTTAGTTATTCCAACCAGATCATCTCTAGGGAACTAAGCCACCTACTGCCATAGTGAGTTGGTTCTGTTGTGCCAGATACAGAGAGCAAGAAGCTGCAAAGACATTTTACTCGCAAAGTAAGCCAAATTCTAAATATAAACCTCCCACCACAGTATATTCAATTACAAAGTCACAACTGCCTCCTATTCCAATTAGACTTTTTACAGGATTTTAGGGAACACCACGCTCCATCCTCAGCCAACCAGTGCCAGTTCCCTCCTGCAAGGATTCCTCTGGAGTCCTTCACCCCCAGAGGGCTGGTTTTTGAGGACAGATGTAGTCAGCACTCATTGGGAGGACGTCTAATCCCAATGGCCATGTGATGCCTGTGATGGCCAACGAGATTGCCAATTGGCCTTTGACTCCATGAGCTATAGAAGTATAAAGCCATGCAGGCACAATCGTCAGTCTGGTGCTAGCTGGTGTTCTAGCAACATTTTTTGTCAGGGTAGCATTTTTTGTCTTATAGGTCTCCCAAAGAGAAGAGTTAAACATTGCTCTTCAGGAAGCTACATGTCACTTAAAGAAAACAAGTGACATACAGCACAAAAAATTGATGGCAACCAAATACAAATGATAGTAGGAATTGGCAGTGCAATAGACAGCAACAAGGGTTCATTCTTATTGGAACTACTTTTATCTAAAACTGCCCTAGGAATGATACCTGTCTTCAGTTGAAGATAAAATACAAACTAAATATGGACTTGTGTAGGCAACTAGTGGTTTTAGTATCATTTTAGAAAATAGGTATATATATACATATATATGTATATTTATAACCTGCAAATGATGATTCCCTAAAAATATGAAGGTTTTTCCTTTTTGCACAGGAATCTGCTTCAACATCAATTTAATGATTACTACTGGTAGATGGAATTTTGATATCCATTTGGTAGTGATTTACACCAGTGTTTTCAAGGCTGCCAACAAGCAAATCCAGAAGGCAGGAAGCCAAGATTCCAGAAGAGACAACTGTCTTTTATTTTATAGCTTATGCATTTTGAGCTTAATATGATTTTCCACTAACAAGTTCTGTACCTTCTCCAAAGTGCTAAAACTGGTGTGCAGAATTGCAAAGTAACACAGCCTCTTCGAGGCAAGCTAATATTAAACTCATGGTAAATTATAGAAGTTATACTGTTTACTTAGGGAAAAAAAACCAGTAAGGTTAAAAGAACTACTCATGATTTATTGCAGACACTTGTTTCAATGGTCACATTTTTAAGCTTGACTGTATATGAATCAATGATATATCAGCTAAGTGTTGTTTTCTGTTTGATACAGAATGGACAAATACCTAAGAGACAAGGAAAAGGCCACTCTAACAAGAGGAGCACAGAGTATGCATTGGTTATATCGTATGCTTGATAAACAGGATGCAAATCGTATCAAATATTTTCAGAAAGGCATCAAAAACAAGCTGCATTTGAAGGAGAAAAAAGGGCATGAACAGAAACAGTGTTTTCTCACTTTTCAAGCGGAACTATAGGAGGTGGGCACACGTTAGCCTGGTGAGGGTCCAAATCTTGTGCTAAATACGATGACTGAATGCTTTCTAATGATGATAATAATATGCGAATAGTATTCCATTTGCAACAGCAGTATTAGTGAAGAAAAAGCTATTCATCCATTAGTCTAGACTCTATACATAAAATGGAGCCCTAGCTACCACTTCATATCCATCAATGTGAAAGATCCAACACAGTTTTGCTGGTTAAAGTATCTGTCGTTCCACCGATCACCTATTGGAAAGGTGACACCTATGAGGGCAGCATGTGCTCGCTGCTCCTCAGAGCAATAGCTACCACTTGTTCATTATCACCTGAAACTAAAATCAGATTAGCTAAGTTGTTGACAATATAGAAAAGGTAGTTCTGTGTGCCATGTGTGCCTCCTGAAACTATAACTGCACAGAACCGAACACCACAAAGAACACTTCTCATTCTATTAGAATTTACTTTGCAAATTAAGACACATAAGTCAAAACTGAACAGGCTGTAGATAGCATAATCTTAACAGGTAGAGAAAAATATTTACTCTGAAATAACGACAGTAAACTGATATTCCATGTTCAGATATGAACTCGGAATGACTCCTCTCTTCTTTGCTTTCCTCTTCCTGGCACAGGTTTTTGTCTGACTGTAAAACTTATCATCCCGTCTCCTTTCTTAGTAACGTTTGTCTATCCCAATGAACTCCCAAATTATGTCTCATTTCATATTCTGTGGCACTACAAAGAACAAATGCCAGCTTTAAAAGAAGCACTCTTGCATAGCAGCATGGATCCTGTTGCATGATAGTACAGCGCAGGTGTAGCCTTAGAAACAGGACCTCATTCAAAGACAGGTTATGAGCCCACAGGCTGTGAATCTTGACATGCATGACTGAGGAAATGACAAAAGCCACTGCAGCCATGATACTGACCCCACAAGATCATTCATTCTAACCACACTGTATGATTTTCCTCTGCCTGTTATGACCTGTACAATTTATACCTCTGCACATCCAACTTGTAACAGATTCCCGGGCACCAATTAGACCCTTCCCTATAGCACAGTTTGAATACACATGACGCAAAAGACTGTTAAACAGACATTGCAGAGAAACCAGAGTTACTCTAGATGTATCTTCTGTGTATTTATTGATCTGATACAATATACAAGCATACACAGCGGTATAGGCATGTGCGTGTATCTGGATACACATACATACACAAAATGCCGTATGTATGATACATACAACAAACAAGGCCAGATTATCTGGTCTTGCAGAGATATGCCCAGCACAGGAGCAAAGACCAGGGTGGAGGCATACAAACCCTTCAGAACTGTGACATGGTCTGTTCCTACAGCTGTCTGGGGACCCGGACAGCTTCTGTAACAGGACAGAAAGACAACAAGTATCTACTTTAGATCTAGTAAGAGAGAAGATGGTTGCTTTTATTTTATCACTGGTTATTCTGTTTTCCAAGGGTGATCCATTATTATTCATAATAACATGATAATCATGACTCGCTGGCTTTACACCAGGAGATAAATGAAAGGTGCACAGAAACTGCTAAGTGGGATTCCACAGCACAAAGACAGCTAATAAAGCCCATCAGAGAGCCATAGCAGATGATGGAACTGCAGCAGACCCAACAAGTTGTTAAGACCCAGAGGCTGAGGTGTGGGAAGTCTGGACAAACACTCGAGAAAGAGCTTGACAGGAATCCTTGCTTTATTCTTTGCCCATCCCCAATCCTGCCATATTTATAGGTCCCTCTACTACCCTCTTCTAATACCACCACAGAAGCGGTAAGAACCCACCAGCATACTAATAATGTTTTTACACAGCAAATAATTACTACCATTTATTTGTTATTGACATATTTTATGAGAAAAAACAGTGGAATTGGTCAAGTTGTTTATCAGGCACCTGGCTGTGTAATTTACTTAGGAATCCACAGTTGTTGGGAGCTGAAACGGGAGAAGCCTCATGGCCTCACACTGTATTGTGGGAAGAACAATCTGGATAGTTACCAAGTTTGTGGCTATTAGATATTTTAATTTTTCCAGCTAATGAAAACAGAAAGAATACTGGTGATATAGCTCTGGCAGGCATATTTTGCTTGTTAAACAATAACAAAATACATTTTAAGCCCTATTTTTTACCATAAACTATTGTCAGTTAATAACCTAGACTTGAATTTCTTCCTCTGTTGCAAGTTCATGGCTTGGATCAATAAGACATGTTCCTATCATTTTCCCATCAGACATTACTGGAGAAGCAGTAGGTGTCTGCACCGTAAGTAAAGAGAGAGAAGGAGAAAAACTAGGGGTCATGGTTGGTGGAGGGTATCTGAGATTATGGATAAGGGGAGAACGAGGGTATTTTTTAAATGCTTGCCCTGATGTTATATTGGGCATTCGTGGTGGCACTGTCCTTATGCCAGGCTGAGCTACCGATGTTATCAAGGGAGGAGGGAAAACAAGAGATTTCCTCTCATTAGGGAAGCTATGAAGGTGTATGTTTTCATCTTTCAGTTTTGCAATATCATTAAACACTGAGGCAAGAGATTGAAATCTGGGTTCCCAGCTGAGCACATAATCCCAGTTATAACCACCTCGAAGATCCTCATCAGAGGTGCCAAGAGTCGCAAGTGAATCATACCCAGAGTCCTGCCTGTCTGACACCAAGATGTATTCTCTTGTGTGGTCTGTCATTATGTTTTTCTCTTTTATTCCAATTTTCTTTAGTGTTTGAGACAACATTTTATGTGAGTAGGCTGTGTCACAGGGTTCTCTGCCTTCTCCTTTAATGGCCTGTATGCTCTCCATGCTTTGCATGGTAGTCACAACATCTGTTTCTCCGGACTGACAGGAGAGCCGATCAGACTCTCTTGGGATTCCTGAATCTGGCACCCGTGAGCCACACTCACTCAGCGCTGAGCCAGCACTCTTTCTGCAAGGATGTTCATTGATCCTTTTGATTTCCTCGTCCTCTGCAGTTTCTCCTTCGGCAGAACTGTGGCCACTGGAGTCTGAATGCCTGCAGGGGACACCGTCATCCTTCCTCTCTCTGATTCCTGCTAGGCTCAGCCATTCTGCTATGGCACCCATGGGAAGCATACTGCTCTCAGTACTTTGGATTTTCTGGCAGTCCTTGTCTTCGCTGGATGAATTCACATCAGTAGCTGAGGAGGATACTGCTTCTTTTTTCACACAAGAGTTCATCAGCTCTTTCCTCTTATGGCTCAGAATAAGTGCAATAAGACTGACTGCAAGCAGTAGGAACACTATCAAGGAGATCGAAACGCTAATGGTCAGGCTGTATGCTGACACTATGGGATAACTCTCAGGAGAATCGGAAACATTTACCAAAACGGTACATACTGTGAACTTTGACTCAATTTTGGGGCTATGAGCTCTTATCAACAATTCCAGAGTGTCATCATTCCTTTTGCTGCCGTTTTTCATTCTGTGAACAGTCTGAGTCAAATAAATATTACCACTGGTTTGATTCACAGAAAAGAATGGAGAAGTTTTTATCAGGGAGTAATGAACAACTCCATCCAGTCCACCATCGCTGTCTGATGCTGTCACTTTGCCAAGCAACTGGCCCGCTTCGTTCTTCTCAGGAAGATTAAAGAAATACTGATCTTGTGTAAAAACTGGGTCAAATTCGTCTCTCCCCTCAATATCTACCTGAACTGTAATGGTGGCCAGTGAGTCACCTTTGTCTTTTGCTTGGATTATGAGACAGTACCTATTCTGACTTTCATAGTCAAACATTTGCTTTGTATGAATATCTCCTGTCAAAGGATCAATGAAGAACATGTCATGGTCTCTAGGAGCTTCACGATGAGCCAAACATGAAGACTGGATGGAGTAGGTAAGCTGTCCATAGGAGCCTTTATCAAAATCCAGTGCATTAACAGAGCACACAAAAGAAAAGGTAGGGAGATTTTCACTGACAATGCAGCTCAGGCTGGGAAACAAAAACAGGGGGGCATAATCGTTGTCATCTAGGACGTTAACAAGAACAACAGAAAAAGCCACATTTTTTACATCAGTTCCTCCATCTGTGGCTTGGATGACCAAAGTGAATTTCATGGTATCCTCATAATCCAGCGTTTTCATCAAATCCACTGATCCCGTTTTTCCATCCAAGTGAAAATGTCCCCTGTCATTTCCAGAGATGATAGCATAAGTGATCTCTGCGTTAGTGCCTGCATCGTGGTCATTTGCTGAAACTTCAGTGACATGGCTACCTACAGGGATGCTTTCTTTGATGTGAATATGGTACTCCGGGCTGCTAAATACTGGAGAATTATCATTAACATCCAGCACAGTTATTAGCACAGTAGCGGTTGAATTCAAGGAAGGTGTTCCACGATCAGAGGCGAGAAGAACCAAACGGTGAGAAGAAGCCATTTCCCTGTCGAGAACATTGCTCAAAACAAGACTGCCAACAAGTTTGTAGGATGTTTCTGACTCCATGACACTTGTTTCCACAGAGAATAAATTCTCAGCATTGCCATCAATAATAGAGTATTCAACATATGTGTTTTCGTGTGTCCAATCATAGTCGATGGCTGAAAATGTGAGGACACTTGCTCCAACTGAGGCATCCTCACTCACACTAAGATTGTACAGAACCCTTGTGAACTGAGGGGCATAGTTATTTACATCTTCTACATGCACCTCTACAGAGGTAACTGCACTCAGAGCGGGACTGCCACCATCCACGGCTTCTATCAGGAGCTGAATAATGGAAATCTTTTCCAGCTGTGTCACTGGTCCTGTAGTAAACACTGAACCTGAAAATAAAACAGAATTAATGAAAGCCCACACTTCACACTCACTAAGGCAAGTAAACATCATTCCAAAATTTGAATCTAATCAGTCATATTTGAAAATGACTAAACACCCCAAAGTAACTCTCGCATCCAGAGAGTAGTCAACAGCTCAATGTCTCGATGGAGATCAGTGATGAGTGGTGTCCCTCCAGGGTCCGTATTTGGACCACCACTCTTCAATATCTTCATTAATGACATAGGCAGTGGGATCAAGTGCACGCTTAAAAAGTTTGCAGACGACACCAAGCTGAGTGGTCCAGTTGACACATTAGGGACAAGATGCCGTCCAGAGGGACCTGGACAAGCTTGAGAAGTGGGCCTGTGTAGACCTCATGAGGTTCAACAAGGCCAAGTGCAGGGTCCTGCACCTGGGTCGGGGCAACCACCAGCATCAATACAGGCTGAGGAATGAAGGGATTGAGAGTAGACCTACAGTGAAGGACTTGGGGTTAATGGTGGATGAAAAGCTGGACATGAGCTGGCAATGTGCGTTCACAGCCCAGAAAGCCAACCACATTCTGGACTGCACCAAAAGAAGCGTGATCAGCAGGTCAAGGGAGGTGATTCTCTCCCTCTACACCAGTCTCATAGACCCCACCTGCAGCACTGTATCCAGCTCCGGGGCCCTCAGGACAAGAAAGACATGGACCTGTTGGAACGGGTCCAGAGGAGGGCCATCAAGATGATCAGAGTGCTGGAGCACCTCTCCTATGAGGACAGGCTGAGAGAATTGGGGTCATTCAGCCTGGAGAAAAGAAGGTTCCAGGGAGACCTTAATACCACCTTTCAGTACTTAAAAGGGACTTAAAAGGAAGATGGGGACAGAATTTTTAGTAAAGCCTGTTGTAATATAGCAAAGGGTAATGGTTTAAAATGAAAAGAGGGTAGATTTAGACTAGATATAAGGAAAGAATTTTTTACGATGAGGGTAGTGAAACACTGGAACAAGGTTGCCCAGAGAGGTGGTAGATGCTCCATCCCTGGAAACATTCACGGTCAGGTCGGACAGGGCTCTGAGCAACCTGATGTTCCTGCTTATTGCAGAGGGGCTGGACTAGAGGACCTTTAGAGGTCCCTTAAAATCCAAACTATTCTAAGAAATCATAGCTGTGAAGCCAAGGCCTACCCACAATGATGCAGTACCAAATACACATAACGCATTTAGACCAGCAAAAATTTCTCTTAGCAACAGGCCAAACATGCAAAGTGGATAAAATAAAAGGCAAAAAAAGGTAAGGAAATGTAGGATCCTTATCAGAGATGGCTATGCTGTGTGAGTTCATTACTGAAGGTTGTTACTTCTCCTGTTTTGCTTGCAATCCAGTAACAGTATTATGGGCTGTTTTGTTATTTAGATAGGTTTGCCAGTAAGTTATGTAAACACCTTTCATTCAAATTGCTTATTTAAACATGGGGATTAGGCTAGGTGATCTTGAAAGGTCCCTTCCAACCCAACCCATTCAATGACTCTATGTTCATAAACAGTCTACTTCATTCCTCACAGTATATAGCTAAGCACCACAGAGACAGCACTGTGTGACAACTTTCTGCCACAGTTGAAAACAGCCACTAGCCAAATGTAAAGAGCGGTTGGTGAACACAGAGTAACAAACAGGTAAAAAAGAAAACAGCTTTAACTGGGTGTGCCATTTGCATATTCAGTGTTTATAGTTACCATCACCCAACAAAGATTGCATTCAAAAATTCATGTAAACACCTGGGAACAGCAAATAAGCAGTAAGAACTTGCTCACTGAACAACAGTTACACATCATTTTTGCTGTATCTACTAATCTCTGAAGCTGATATTCCCCAAAGTCTTATGTACACGTCCATACAGAGAAAGAGACACACACAGTTTTCTACCTCCCAGAATGTTACATTAGGCAAGCAAATTTAAATCAGTAAATCTCTTAACTATTGAAGAAAATTATGTACTTTGGAGAGAGTTTTCTCAATTTAGAAAACTTTTACATTCCATTTCGAATTGCAGGATAATATAAGCTCTCTAAAGAAGAAATCCTGAAAACATACCGCCCGAGCTGTAGAGAAGCTACGTTATGATAGGTTCAACTTACACTGAAAAATAGTAAGTACGAACTTAAACTGAATGAAATGTAATACATGAGCTGAATCAATGCAAAATGTACAGCAACTTTTCTATCAAATCATGTCAGAGAAACAGCACCTATAGGATGTTGTGACTAGCTGCCTTGTGCATGGTTCAGGGACAAACTGGTAACTCCAGTCTTCGATGTGATCACTTCTTTAGCAGTAATGGCAGATTTAGCCAAAACATATGGTGGACTTTGGACACCAAAGACTTTCAGAACTCAAGTGATCACTGGCAACAGGTGAGGAAGTGCAATAGCACTCTTTAATTTCCATTGAAAAAACTGAAATAATAAACCATGCTTACAGACTCACCATTCTTGTCATCAATGGAAAATCCCTCGGAGGAAGAGAGGATTTTGTAGGAAATCATTCCATTATGGTTCGAATCCCTATCCACAGCAGAGACTGTCAGAACAATGGCATCCATAGAAATGAGCTCTGGCAAGCTCACCTGACATATAAGCAAAATTACAGTTTTGATTTAGCTTAATAAAAGATTTTGAACATAAAAATTTCCTTCACTTGATCTTATTAGAAAAAAAACAATCACAGTTCCCAGCTTTGGAAAAAGTTTCACCTAGCTGTTTTCTTCTGGAACAAAATTATAGAGAGTTGAGATATTGAAAACGATGCATACAACAGAGCCAAAATTTACTACTTTAAGCGGCAGTAAAATCCATCTAGTTCCAGTTCATTATGACAATGAGTTTAGAGAATCACTGAATTTCTTTTTTCAATATTACACTAATGAATGGAAGGAATACCTACAATGAACTGCAACTAAAATTAGGTTTTCTCCCTGCTTTCAGAAACACCTTGATTTTTGTATATGGAATACAGTCTGCACTCCCCAGCTGGAATATATGATTGACAATTAAAAAAAACAACACATGCACCCTGAAAATTCCAGCACCAGAGCACTTAATCATTACTGGATTATTCCTATAATTTAGTTATTAAAAATGCTCCATTTTATCTTCATGTAATCTAGGAACCAAGGAAGTCCTTTCCCTTCTTAAGGGCTTCCATTATATGAAGTCCAGATACAGTACTTTGTGACCAAAGTTTCCTTCCACTTTATAGATCCAACTCCAAATGAACAGTATGGTACAGCAGCTACCTTTGTCATAATTTCAAGTGTTAGTCATCATTTTAACAGAGTGATTATATGTTTATAATAGCCATATATCTATGAAACTATATATGAAAAGTATAAATATGAAAACTTTTGAAAGGACAATAAAAGGGTAAAAATTACAGGATGATGAATAAGGAATTACACATATCATCAACTGAAGAGAAGCAGTGTATCTTACTGTCCAAGCAACACATAAAAACATCAGGATTGTAGAGAGAAAAGCTCAGATGTTTACATTGGCATAGTCCATAGAGCTACACTGTTTTGCATCAGTTAATAATGCTGCCTTTAATATCTGCTTCATTCTACAAAAAAAATCTTTAGGACTTGCACAGGCAAGTACTTGCCTAAACTGTTCTCCAAAATCAGACACATATGAGGGTTAAGGAAAACTTAAGGCAAGGTCTAAAAATCCCTTGAACATTAATGGTGCATTTTTTTCCCCCAGAATTTAGACTTGTGAGTTTCAGTGGGCAATTTACACAAATCCTGACAACTCAGGCACCTGAAAGTTTCACAAGTACCTACAGTCTCTCCCATAGTTATCTAAGTGACTAAACTGCTGTGCCTGCACATGCTCAGAGGTTGAAATTTTTTTACTAAGCCAAATATTTAGACTTATTTCTTGACTAAATATGTCTGAGATTTATAAATGAAGCATTATTAAATCCAAGTCTTCTGTGGTGCCTCATATTTTTTGGCTCTGAGCACATTTACCACACACGAAAAGCACCAAGTCAAGCAAACAGCTCAGTTCACAGGACTGCAGAATGGCTGAAGCTGGCAGGCACCTCCGGAGGTCATCTTGTCCAACCCTTGCTCAGAGCACGGTCACCTAGAGCAGGGTGCATAGTCGAATTTTGAATATCTCCAGGCATGGAGACTTCACAACTTCTCTGGGCCACCTGTACCAGCACTCAGTCACTGTTGGAGTTTAAAAAAAAAAAAGTTTTCCTAACGTTTAAACCGAATTTCCTGTATTTCAGTTTGTGCCCACTGCATCTTGTCTTGTCACTGGACACCACAGAGGAGATTCTGGCTCTGTCTTCTTACTCCCCCCACTAGTATTCACACACAGTAAGATCCTCCCTGAGCATTCTCTTTTCCAGGCTGAACGATCCTTGCTCTAGGCTCTCTTGGGCCTCAGCCCAAGCCACACAGCCTAGCCCCACACAAACAAGTCCTAAGAAACACTTCCTCTGGCAGCCTCACCTTTCCTGTGACAGCCTTATTGCAGTCTAACTTCACCTGGAGCTCCAGGCTGTCTCTCTCCCATCCCTAACCTTAACTCCAAGCCATTACACGTGCTGAGCCTTAGCCCAAGACCTAGGGCTGATGAAGTCAGGACAAAACCCTTTTGGCAGCCTACCCTTGAGAGCCTTGAATGATACTGTGCTCACTTTGGCAGCACATATACTAAAATTGGAATGATACAGAGAAGATTAGCATGGCCCCTGTGCAAGAATGACAGGCAAATTCATGAAGTGTTCCATATTTTTTTAGGGATCTGGGGGTGCTGGCTGATAGCAGGCTCAATATGAGCAGTGTGCCCTGGCAGCCAAGAGTGCAAACTGCATCCTGGGTGCATCAAACTCAGCATAGCCAGCCAGTCAAAGGAGGTGATTATCCAGCTGTATTCAGTGTTGGTGCAGCCTCACCTTGAATACTGTGTGCAGTTCTGGGCCCCACAATTTAAGAAGCATGTTCAGGTCCTTAAATGTGTCCAGAGCAGCGCAACAAAGCTGGTGAAAGGGCTGGAAGGAATGTCCTGTGAGGAGCAGCTAAGGACTTTGAGCTTGTCTAGTTTGGAGAAAAGAAGGCTGAGAGGTAACCTCATTGATCTTTACAACTTCCTGAGGAGGGAAAGGGGAGAGGGAGGTACTGGTTCCTTCTCCCTGGTGTACAGCGATAGGATGTGTGTGAATGGTTCAAAGCTGGGCCAGAGGGGGTTTAGACTGGACATTAGGAAGCATTTCTTTAGTGAGAGGGTGGTCAATCACTGGAACAGGCTTCTTAGAGACGTGGTCTTTTTAAGAGGCATTTGGACAATGCCCTTAACACGCTTTAACTTTTGGTCAGCCCTGAATTGGTCAGGCAGTTGGACTAGAAGATTGTTGTAGGTCCCTTCCAACTGAAATAGTCTATTCTATTTTATATATGTTTCAATTCATTTAATCATCTTAGTGGCCCATAGTTGTCCATAGTTGTTAAAACACCTTTGTTTCAAAACATTGTTGTACAACTTGACTTACAACAGTCTAGCAGTTCAAATGCTTGTCCAGAAGGCCAGAAGCTGGGCTTTGTTCCCTTATCAGTCTAAGCAGGGAATGTTGGGGAGATCAAAACTCATATTTCCTCACCCCCTATGGAGTGCCATTGCTATATTGCAGGGTTACACATTAGAAACTACATGTGCATAACTTACCACAGGGCCATATGCTACACCTCTGTGAAATTGTGTAACTGAAAATGAAGAAATTCATGCCATAGTAACAGAGCCAGAATAAATGTACCAACTTGTTTACAATTTTCTCAGAAGAAGGAAGTTCTAAATGCTGGACCCTGCTCCCCAAACGAGTTTGGATTATATCCAGCAACTCCTAGTGATGAATGTATGGTGTGTAGAGTACAGCTAGCATTCACACCACTTTCCTTCTGAAGTCAGAAGCCACAAGCATGAAAACTGAATAATTGCTTTAGTCCTTTTAGCAGAATTCCTAGGAAGAGGCTGGGGTTTCCCAGAAGAGTTCTCTGTTCTGTTTCTGCTCAGTAATAGTTTGCAGAGACCTTCCTTCTCAGTGCTCAAATGCACTTTTAAGACAAATATAAACATGCACTCCTACTATTTATCCTCATGTACAGAAAGACATCACATGTTTGGTTGTCCATTTGCCATGTTCCTACCTGATACGAATCCTGAGTAAACACTGGCGGGTTATCATTGATGTCCAAAACAAGGATGGTAAGTTCTGCTTCTGTTTGGTGTATAGAATCTGAAACTATGATTCTCAGCTTATACACAACAGTTTCTTCAAAATCTAATGGTTCCACCACTGTGACTACACCGGTGTGTTGATCGATGGCAAATTTCATTCCAGGACTATCATCATAAATAAAACCAAACTGAAGTGCTGGCCTGGAGTCTGCGTCACTTGCTGACACCCGAGTCACTATAAAACCAGGCAGGGCATCTGAAACAATAATTTTCAGAATAAGTCATAGCTAAAAGAGGATATTAAAATTTCTGAAGATTTTGCCAATTTTGTAATACTGAATCTTAGATATATGTAATCTTTCTGTATTAGCTTTTGGCATATTTTGACTTTGTGTTTTAGAATAAGATCAATATCCAGAAATGCTACAGAAACAGTAGTGCATTTCTTCAAATGTATCTGCTTTATCCCAATTTTAAATTGGGTTTTCTTCAAGCTTTCCCAGATCCAGTGTGGGCATAACTGTTTCTTCACCAGCAACAGGAACTTCCATGGTTTTCCACAAGCATTTAGGTGACATGAATTTATTTAACAGCGGCACAAATTTCCACAAGAATATTTAACTGAGGCATCAGAGTCCCCTGGTCTGTGTAGAACCAGCAAATGCAATTCTGAAGCTTCTCCAAAGAAGGAGAAGGGCACTAGAGAGAAATCAGACCTCCATCAAGACCTACGTGGCACAAAAACCTTAAGAGCTCAAGGTATAGTCCTATGAGATTGAGAAACTGGATACAGAAAGCTTGTGTCATGTGCCAAATTGACAGTACCAGGGATTGCAAACAGAAGCTATTAGTGATCATGTAAGAAAGCCTGGAGCTAACAAAAACTAAACCATTTCCCATTTGCATGCCTGGGGCATTAAACCTCAAAAATGAGACCAGGCTGGATGGGGCTTTGAGCAACCTGGTCTAGTGGGAGGTGTCCCTGCCCATGGCAGAGGGGTTGGAACTCTATGATCTTTAAGGTCCCTTCCAATTTGAACCATTCTACGATTCTATGAAAAATGCTGTGCAATGTCCTAAAGCAAGTGGTCTTAAACAGAATACAAAAATCTAAACAAGTAGCCAGTAGTTTCCAGCTGCTGTGCATCCTTGACTCCCGTACTTGTCATAATCAGTAGGAGTTAAGATTAGGAAAGGCCAAAAAATTTCACTAGAAAGGCGGCCTTGATATCTTTTGTTAACAGGAGTACTGGAATTTCAGCACCTAAATCTTAATAAATTTTCTGCTGTGTATATTAGTGCATCACATGTATGATGCCTGTATTTGAAAATACTGGGCTTAAGACTCAGGGTCTGCAAATGTTGAGCTAATGTCACACAACGTACCAGATGTATGCTGAGTGAGAATTCAGGAGGTCCTGCGTCTTTCTCTTCATGATCATGAACTGGATCAAGCTATCGAGCATTTTAAAGCTTCATTCATATTTACAGAAATTATTTCTTTCATCACAGTGAAGTTCAAAATGTCTCATTTCTAGCAATGCTGGTTTTAAAACCAAGTATTTTTATTGGAGAAAAGGAGAAATTGAAGACATCTGAAGAAGATGACACTGGAGTCCAAAATGAACAGATTACAGATGTATTTCTGCAGAGTTTGTTTTCCTCTTTCTGAATTGCCTATGGTTTTGTTCCAAACTATTCTTAAACACAATGTCTAAAGATTAAGAATAATGCCTCTGAGAACAAAAGCAGATCACAATTTACTTTGATATTTCAGTATTAATACGAACCATTATCCTTTTTACTACAGTTGCTTGGTTACACAAATCACCAAGACCACTGCTGTTGTTTGACAAATCCCAATCTTAAAACTTAGCTGTACTATCACACTTACTTTCTGGGACCTCCACTTCATCTAGTGGTTGGACAACTGGAGCATTGTCATTAACATCTAACACCTGTACCCTCACAATACTTGTAGCAGAAAGTCTGGGGTTTCCTTTATCAGCAGCTTGTACAACCAACCTACAATTAAAGGAAGCAGAAATTGTCACTACAGGTCAGAAATCACAGAATTATCCACCAATGGAAAAGAAAAGTTACAAACAAAAGATTAGCCCTTTCTGTTCCACATTGCAACTCTTAAGTTCCATCTTGCTTTCTGTAAGGTTGACTGTCTAGAGTTTCATTTTTTGCGTCTTGCAGTAAAAATGTCCAGGAGATTCTAGGTGGCAAAACCATAACAAAATCATACTAAGTAAAGGAAATATTCATCTGTATTCATTTCGCCCAATTTCATACCAAATGTAAGTGGTTAAAAAAGCTAGCAAGACTCTTTCAAATAAGACACGTTTCTCCACTTGTTAATTCAGAGCAGGAATTAAAATTTAAGCACTAAATTGTCCTTTGGAAGAACCTGACTCTCTTCATTGTTTATAAAGCAACAACAGAAATGTCAAAATTGGGACGAAAACATCCAAAGTAATATTCAACCAAAATGTCTGCAGACATTTGCAGAATGGTGTGCAGAATACATGCATCATTTGACAATGGCAAAGTTCCCACTGATTTTAGTGGGATCAGAATCTCACTGTCAGATTAAGAGAGTTTCCCTGTATGCTGCCATTTTACATCTGCATAAGGATGGCTAGTAAATTCTGTTAACAACCTTTTGATTTCCACAAACAATGTAGCAAAGAAAACAGTAAACAACAAAGTGATAAACAGGGATAAAAGGATGTTTACTCTGTGGGAACTAGCTTCCTAACAATAAAGAGTTAATGGTAAGCAAAGATAATTTGGAAGACTTTACCCCTCCCCATTATTAAAAACTAACCAGAAAGGAATTAAAAATTAAATCTAACTCCACAGGTCCTCTAAAAAAAAAGAAACAGACGAAAACCAGAAAACATCAAGCTATGTGAAAGGATATAAAGTCAGAGCCTGGCATCTCAATTAAAAGCTTTGTATACTAACAACTGTTTGCATGTTGCGCTGTATTTTCTGGGTCTTCCTGCACATTTTCTGAATGCTTTATTTCTCATGTTTTCTAAGTCACAGTTTCTGTTTAAAGTGTCAAATAGATATTACTTCCTAAATGTCCACATGACAATATGGAGTACCAGGGCTGTAACCTCAAGTCCTGGATTGCAGCACTTCCATTCCTGAACCACACCAGTTCTGCTCTGAGTGTCCTTGTGGTTTCTGTCACTGACAGAACACATAACTTGAATTGCAGGCTAGTATTCAACCAGTGACCATATATACTTCCATACAGAAAGTGTATTTTTTTTAGAATGAATATTGGTAAGGTATACATATGGAAATATTTTACTAAAAATAATCACTTTCTAAGGTTTCAGGAAAAAACTCTCATAGAAACATTTCAGCCAAGGCATTAAAATTAAGGTTCTGTCAACACTTTCATTATAATTCCTATTATAAGGGACTTAGAACTTCTAGGGATGAAAATGTTCAATTTAGATAAAATAAACAACTCCTTGCAAATTTGAAAGAACCAGTGGTAATATTTTGAAATTAAACAGGAAAACAGTTTTGAAAGCCTTTTTTCCTATTCACTTCTCACCTAACAACGTAAAGATTAAAGCATATTAATAAAGAGAAAGAATATGAAGCTTCAGATTCCTCAAACAAATGGTCAATTTAAAAGGCTAGAATTCCAACATAAATACTGAAATAAATCAGGGTCCCAGTTAAAGACAGATATGAGAATTATTATGCTTACATGTTCAATGCTTCATCAGCAGTAAACATCCTTCCTTTGAAGGATTTATTCTAGGCATTCTTTTGAAGTACTAGTTAGAAATAAAATGTATTACGATACTTAAATATCTGAAAATCAGAACTGATGTTTTCGATTCAATGAAAAACTGAAAAATAAAATCCAAATGAAGTGTTCTGTATATTAAGTTAAAACAAAGTATTTCCTTTAGGACACTATTATCAAATTACACTGATATTTACCAAAAAAATCATATTCTGTTGATCTTTTTGATGTGGCTCTCTAAGAGTTGTTCTGGTTCATAAGAATTCTGATTGGTTGTTTAAAACTTTGAGGCCCCAGAGGATAAGAAGACTTGCAAATATTGTAACTGATGCCACAACCATATGGGGAAGGGGAAGAAAGAAAGGTAATTTCTATGACATATACACAGAAATCTGCTTTTTGTACAGATTGTAACACATAAAAAGGGAGTATTAATGAATCTGCATACTCATATTTTCTCTTCAAGGCATGATTTATTTGCTTTGTAATTCCAATTATGGCATGATTTGTAAAGGAAAATTGTTATGTCCATTTGATCATATTTACTCACAGTTTCTTGGAAAACAGGAAAAAATTAAGACTTTATACAAGACATCTTAAAGAGGTAAACAGTTTACAGAAGCATCTTTATCAGATTATGGAGAAGAAAATTTGGACTATATTCTAATTAAAGAACAGAATGTGCCCCTGTTTCTTGGATTTGGTTTGAGAGCTTCCAGAGAGGGAATGGCTGTAGCATTCTTAATAAGCTAAAATTCAGGAACTGTCATCATTCCTATAGCAAATTATCACACTCACTTATATCAGTGAGTGTTGCCATTGATTAAACAAGACTATATTTCTTCTCCTAAATTTGAGAAGTACACAAGAATCCATGCTACAAATGGGCAGCTTTAGTGCTGTTTTCAGTGCTGTTTGGCTTGTACTCAGCCTCTGTGGGTAATGAATATAAAGAGAAAAATATAAAATACATAACAAGAGCAAGTTCAAGTTAAAGTCAACAAAAAGAAGAATACGTTTTTATAAGACCCTTGCATACAAACCTGTAAGATGAAGTGTTTTCATGATCTAGGACTGTATTAGTTGCTAAAATCCCTCGTGCTGAATCAATTAGAAATGTTGCATTTTCATTACCAGATAAAATTGAGTATTCAGTTTCTCCATTCAGCCCACTGTCAAGGTCAGTTGCAAATACCTGTTTGGGAGCAAAACTGAGGCTTAATTCAAAATGGCAGAATAAGATTGCAGAAAGAAAACCCTTATACTACAGTTTCTGGCTACTTTCCTTTCAACTGCACAGATTTAAGCAAATAATCGTACTGGTCCCAAACATGTCACGTGAGGCAACAAAATCTGCTCATGAATTGCAATAGGATGCACATGAATCCTTTCCCTGAGTAATTTGAAATTCAGCTACATAAAGCACCAGGGCTGAATGTAATCATTTCACACTGCTTATATTACTATAAGGTTGCTGTTAGAATGCTGTCACTGTTTAGTGCATAAAAATGCACTTTCTCAGGGGTCTGGGACTGCCCCAGTATTACTGCTGTACAAAAGGACAAAGGGTAGCATAATTAAATTATTAAGTTTTCAGAGCTTTCATAGAATAATTCATTAATTACTTTTTAAAATACGAACCAGAAAATGTAAAAAAGGCAGAGGAAAGCTATAAAACCAGAAGAATAAATAACATGCAACAGCAGTGAACAGGTTTCTCAAAGACCCCTCTGACTCTTCAAAGAGTTGTCTTTGTATTTTTCTGGTTGCTGCACAAGCATTATAATGAGTACAGGATCCAAACCATAGCAGAGGCAACCAGTCAGACTGAATAAAGGAAACATAATAGAATGTATTCTGTCATAAAATTTTGACTACACATCTGGGTTGACTGCCTTTTGATTTTTGTTCATTCCTGGACATATGTTTCTCTAAATACAATGTCCATCAGTTTCTAATCACTTTGCCCTGGAGGCATTTGTAGCTTTCCATTTATTTATTCTCTAGAGCAGGAATATCTTTAGTACCTGACATGACCTTCACTGTGACCTGACTTGCAATGCAAGAACATGTACTGAGGAAATTATGCGTTCTTCTAGGCCAACTGATGTCTTCGTTTGCTCTAACACAGCCAGCTGGAAACACTTTCGGAGAATGGATCCATTCAGAGGAAGAAGTGTTTGCGCATTTAAATTGAGACAAGCTGCTCTTTAGGCATCAGATTTTAAATTGAACACTTGGGTTTGACTCTACTAGTCTGATGAGTTGAAAGTATTCTTTTTATTGCTATAGCCCTTTCAGTAGATGCATTAATGCAAGACCCAGCCTATATTGTAACCAGAACCACAGCTTTGTATGGTATTTTTCAACTACTTGAAGAGAGAAACACAAAGTTAAAAAAAAAAAAAAAAAAAGAACAATAATTTGAAGCCCAGCTGCACAACTATTAAGAAGACAGAGAATTCTCTTTCGACTTAACAAACTCCAATGAAAGATCAGAAATGTGGTCTAGAAAAAAAATGTCATTGAATATTTTAAATATCCAAGCACAGCAGTAGCAACATCAAGAACCCTAATCTCAATTTTTAAGTTGCAGAGTTACAGTGGTCCAGAATAGACCTAGCAGGACTGTAGTCAGGAACAGATCAATCAAACTTCTAGGCTTTGGAAGATATATTTCCACTTACCTGTAAAATGTCTGTTTTAGGACTTTGGCCTTCCCATACTGATACTTTGTAATAGCTTTGCTCAAATTTAGGTACATTGTCATTCACATCTTGAATCAAAACTGTCACTCCACAGAGTGCTGAATTCAAGCTATTTTCAGCCAAAACTGAAAGATGTATTTTATTCTTAACTTCATAATCAAGAGACTTTGGCTTTTTTACTGTGATTGCACCTGGTTTATTAAAATAAAAATAAAATCAATCAATATAGGGTTTACGTAGTCAGGAGAAAACACCCACAAATGCAGTTATGAATTCCCTAATGTTTGTGGTCTCCTTCACTGAACACGACATAATTGCAGCAAGCTTCCCACCGTGTCCTTCCTCTACCTAACATCACTCCCTGCACGCTTGTTATTCTACAAATCTCAGACAGGAGAGTTTTCACTGACCAGCCACTATACTGGAAATGTCCTAAAACAAAGCAGATTTACTCATAGAGGGAAAGAAAGGACGAAACTGGCAGTGTGCCATGTGCTCCTTGACATGTGACACCTGTGTCTGAGGAAACTCTGGGTCCTCATCTGAGAGTGCCCCATCTAGTTCTCCATTTGTACCCAAATCAGGCAATAGCTGTACCAATTTCTGTATCTGACTGACATAGAGGTAAAACACAGACTTCTGATGCAGTGAGCACACCCCACCTCCAGTTGTTATTCTGTCAAAAAGAAGTAATAATTTTAAATTCTTTCAACACACATTCAAATAAACATGAATAAAAACTTTCCAACTGCCAAGACAGACTATTGAGGAGGTTTGCAGAATCACTATCACTGGAGGTTTTTAAGAACTCAATAGACAAACTTCTGTCTATTTAGGCAAAGCTGACTCCCTTACTCTGTCAGACAACAGATTAGTTCATGTCTTTGGGTCACTTCCTACATGCTTGATATGACTCTACAATATAATAAATCCCCTAGAACAGCATAAAGTCTTCTCCAAAATGGGGTTAATTAACATCAGTGCTTGAAAAGACAAGTAGAGCACACCTCTGGCTGTTTAGAATACCTAAGATAGAAAGGGCATTGATATAGCTCAAAACACTTCTGCTGTAAAAACAATGGGTAGAGAGTTACTGGTGTCAAAATTAATGCTGAGGTAAGAACTGCTCTTAAAAAGTCCTGAAAGGCTACACTTGAAATAATGTTTTCTAAGAAACAGAAGACAGGTTTCAGAAGAAAGGAAAGAGAAGTAACCTCAATGGCTCAAGTGTCTCAAAAGAAGATTTTTGACATCCACTGCTATAGAAATTCCACGATCGTTTGTGAAGACAGTGCTTATGAGACTCTTAAAAACATCATGTAAACTTTTTTCAGACTGGCTTGAGAAAAAAAAAAGAAAACTAGTTTTGATTCTTTTTTTCGTTTTTTTTTTGGAGGTGATATCACAGAAGATTCACTTTCTTGGGGATAAACTTGTCTGGCTCTAAGAGGTTCTTTAAGATTAATCTTTCCAGCTTTATTTCAGTGAAATAAGGAATTGGAAATCAAGTATATGTGCTTTAAGTGGCCCTCATCTAAAAAAAAATAAAATTATTTTAACTGTCCATCGGCATCAAACATGGTTACTTTACAGGAGTACACCACTTGATGCCTGGAGACATTAGAATAATCAGAAATTAAAGCCTCCAGGAATTCAGGGAGAAAGCCATTTGTTAACGTACAACCTATTTAGACTCTTTCTGAGGACAACTGCTGACAATGTCTATGCCATCCCAGAAAGACTCCAGCTATTCAGAAAGCAAACTCTTTTGCTGCAGATATTTAGGAGCTGAGAGGCAACCAGAGGAGCTATGCTTTCTTACGTGCTTTAGATGAGAGCACGTAAAAGCACAAGGGGAACATCCTGCCATCAGAAGTTCCTCACTGAAGAGCAGGTGAACACAGACCTGCTGCAGAACACAAATACAATCACCAAAAAAATAAACAAACACAACTTTCAGACTTGTCAAGGTTTGTCTGGTGCAAAGAGCATTAAACTCAGCAAGGGTCTAATGCTTCCTACATCAGGAGTATTTTGAAGGATTATGTTTATTGAGTTTTTGGGCAACTTTATGATGAGAAACAAGATGGAGTCTCAGCCTGGATCACAAAGCAGCAGTTTATCAACTCCAAACACCTGGTGAACATTAGTTAACCAGAACTGAGCGTTTGAAACCAGTATACTGGTGCACAACTTCTTTCCATGTCAAGTTTACAATAGCGCAGGTCTCTCCATATCCCTGGTTTTACGAATGTAACAGGAGAGTAATACTCTAAGAAATCTACCCCTTGTTCTTGTGTTAGGAACTTGCTATATTTTGGAGACCACACTCTTTAAGCTACACACAGAGATTTGAAAAAAAATATATTTATAAAAATGTACCTGTAGTGGGGTGTATGGAAAATATGTTTTCCTTGTCACTGAAGATGCTGTATTTTATGTTTTCTCCTGTAAATTTGTGTTCATAAGCTCCTACAGTTAGAAGGGATGTACCTATGGAAGCAATACGACATTTTCATCATGTCCACTTCAGAAGGTTTTATTCTAATTTTATATTACTGTGATTAATAGCAGCTGCACAGCCAAACTCCTGTATACAAGGCTAGGTGCTTATTCATGAATTAAAATAGTAGACAACAAAAACAACTCCTCCATGACTTTCACTGCATTGCAACTTCATAGGCAAGGCACTGACAATCCTTCCTTACCCAGTAAATTACTCATCTGATGATAATTTCATCACCTCCTTAAATAAAATGATGAGTTTTAACTTTTCCTAATTGCAAACTCCCATGTACCAGTAGAATTACCTCTTAACTGAAGTCACACGTATTCCTTTTATTCAGGTTATGCTGTCTTTGGTCATTTAAATCTTACCTTTTCATGAATTCTTTTAAGGAAAATAGTCCTTCTTTTGCGCATCATAGGAATGCATGTTACCCCTGAATCACGATAAAAAGTTTATTTATCCTTCATTTATGAATTCAGTTTGGATTTTTAAACAATATTTGAAATTAAATATTCTTTAACATTTTAATTAGCCATCTTCTAACAGAGAGAATGAAAAGATGAAACTACATGCATAGCTATGTGTCAATTCAAGCAGAATACAAATTCAACGGAAAGAGCAATGATTTAATATAGAATACAAGAGACATGAAAAAAAAATCCTGTTTGAAACAGGATTAGAGGAAAAATGTGGAACAGAATACATTATCCTTTTCAGAATCATCATGTTTAACAAAAACATAGCAAGTTTAAAAAGCATTATCAATATTTCCAAAAAAATATTCCTCTCAAGTAAGTTATGAAATTGTTTAGTATATATGGTAATTGATTTTAAAGGATTTTAATTATGTAATTTAATTGTAATTGATTCCATGCAACCATGATGGAATGAGGTTACTGTGCAACCTGAACTCTTCCAAAGAGCATTAGACAACTAGCTATTTTATTACATTACAAAGGGCATGTTGTTCATGCTCAGTGTCCTGGATGTTGGAGGAAAGGACTTTATCTTTAGTGTAAAAATGAGAGGAAGCATTCCTCTTAAAACTATCTGCTACCTTTTTTATTTTAGCTTCGTTACTTATTAATTTTTAAAACCAGGAAATTTTGGATTAAGTGGTTTGTCATTTGCTCCTAAAATCTGACTGTCAAAAGCAAAAATATGCTGATTTTGACAGATACAATTTTCTGTACTAGTCAATATACTTACTGGAAAAGTACTGGAAGTAAGATCCAACCTTCCAACAGATAAAGACTGATATGAACACTGCACTGTTTTTTTAAGAACTAAAATAGGGGGTTGCCAGTTGAATTTTCATTGCCAGGCAAGTTTGATTTACTACAGAAGCCTGCAAGGGCAATCATCCTCAGTGCAGAGTTAAAGATAAGAAAAAAAATCAAGGTCCAAAGAATGCCACTATTTATCATCTAATACTGTCAGCAGACTTTTTGTTTGTTTGCTTGCGTATTTAAGAAGAAAAACTAGTAGAAGTAAAGGAAGCAGGAGCACTTCTACTTGAATCCCTGTTTTTCAGGGGTTCAGTTAGTAAATTGTTGCTCTGGGCCCTCAAATCCTAACCCTTTAAGTTTCGTATTTTCATGAATTGTTTTCAAAATTGTTTGAAACTTCTTTTTTGGCAGAAAAAAATTTTCTTGTTTCTGGTACCTTTCACAGAAAATGTCTCCTTCAAACAGTATATTTTTACAGTTCATTGTCAAAAAAAATACAACCAAACTCTGAGGTCTGTTCTGACACAAACAGGCCCTACACAGATAAATAGCAAAAAACAGTACTCATCCACTGGAGCTCGCAATTTTGAGTACACATGATTCAAATACTGCTTCAAACAGAGGTCATAACATGTGACATATGAACTGGAGAAAATTAAGAGAAAGGCAGCTTTCTGGCTGCAAAGCACACTGAAACAGCACGACGAGGATGAGATCAGCACTGAAGCTAGTGAGGAAGGAGGGAGAGCAGGGTCATAGCAGAATGCAGTCAGATTGGCTTGAAACGCTATGCAATCAATTTATGGATTAGTTAAGAATATTAAAGGAAGTGAAAAATGATTTAAAATGTTTGTATTTAGGGTTATTTTCCAGTTCAATCAGACAACCTGATTGCATTTGGAAATATCTTAAGCGCTTTAAATAGCCAACATATCAACCTTTACATTATGCCTACTGACTTGAAACTGAAGTATGGCAGCAATTTGCCTAATTGGCCAAATAGACTCAAAGACTTTTGCTGTACTCTGTGTTTGGATATAGCATGCACACCAGAAGTGAGCTGCTGTATAATCTATATCACTGTTTTTCTTCTCTGTTCTGTACTCATTATAGTAGTCTCTTTTTCCCTCCTTGTTCATCTAACCCTGGTTCATCCTTGCCATTACTTCTTGAGATCTCATAATTGCTAATCAAAGAAAAAGCTAACTGAGCATAAAGAGTAAGAGATGACTTATAGAATAAGAGGCAACATATTTTATAGCTATTAGAAAAAAAAAAACAAACAGATAAGTCAACAAGTTTTGCTGGTGAATCTGTCTCCAATGAAGTGCTATGCAAACAACCATTTAAGTGAAAGCTCGGTGAATAATAACAGTTTCTTACCCTCTGGAGACTGCAGTGACTTGATTATTTATTGACTGGCTTCTGAGTGCCTGTTGTAATGCAGTTTATAATATTTAAAGACATTAAATATTTAATATTAAACAAAAACTAGAAGAATGGGGCTTTCTGAAGGTCATTAAACTTGGAGGTCAAACACTTAAAGAAAATCTGACCACAAGGACCAGTTCCTGAGGCACTCACCCAATTGACAAGTTTAGACTAAATTAAAACTAAGGACCCTTGGCTTTGGCCTTCGTCATTTATATTATTCAGATTTTTTTATTCTTTTTAAAATAAACTTAGATTTTTCCCACTCTATTAGTTAAGGCAGAAATAAAATTAGGAGGAAAAGCCACATTTATTAATACCAGTTCTACAAATAATCACTATGTAATGTAAATCTCCCCTGGACTGCATACACTGGTACCATTCATACTTGTAGGGGTCCCAGGATCACATATATCCTGTACGCTAACTTCTGTGAGAGTTTTAATTATAACCGTGCTTTTTTCCCACTGGAATGTAAAATATTTGATATTTACTTATGCTTATATAAATAAGTAAATACTACAAACAGAGCAAAAAAAAGTATTAGTATTTGGTAAAATCTCTCATACTCTTAAAAGAATTTGATCTTCTTAGCAAACAGAATTTTATTAAATATACAAACTAAAATTTTGGGATGAAACCCTAATGTTTATCCTGAAGCTTTGCTAAATTTCTTTTAATCAAAACAACTTAAAATAGAATTTTATTTACATTTTCTGTAGATTGAATGGGAGA
Organism: Limosa lapponica baueri; assembly: GCA_002844005.1. Classification (NCBI taxonomy): domain Eukaryota; kingdom Metazoa; phylum Chordata; class Aves; order Charadriiformes; family Scolopacidae; genus Limosa; species Limosa lapponica. Next base: position 236,493 of record KZ505678.1, read on the forward strand.
ACATTCTGTTATCTCAGTTCCTTGGGGCATCTCCTTAATTTCAGGCTGGATTATCTACCTTGACTCACGAATGTATCTACTCTTAGAAAAATTTAGGATCACATTAGCTTGTCTATTGCTGTAAAGCTCTGAAATTTATGTTCATTCTTTAAATCAATACTTGTTTCCTCACAAAATCTATCTTCCCTTTTATTATTTTTTATTAACTAGAAAGAAATTTTAATGCAGGATTAAGGCAGGTTAAGCCCATCTCTCCTGAAAAGACTGAAACTCCAGGGTCTTGACTTTACTGCCCCAGGAAGGCTGACAAATAGATTCTCATGACACTTTCTGAAAATACAAGATTGCTACAGCAGGGGAGAGCCAAAATTTGAGAGCCCAGGGCTCGCCTCTGGAAACACCCTGGGTCTCTCCGCTTTCCAGACACCTAGAACGGAGGGCCCCCATACATCACCACAACTGACTCTCAACGGGTAGATCAATGGTAAAACAGAAAATGAGAGATTAACACACATGCTGTGGCATCTGATCTGTATCTTCTGGAAGCAGCAATTCCCCCAGGGCAGACTCTCCTTTGCAAAGTGACACACAATTAATTACTGTACAGTGCTGACACTAGTAAAACAGGGCTTGAAAGCCTTGGGGTATCTGTGACTCATTCACAGAAAAATTCAGTTTTAGGGTGTCCAAAACAACTTTTAAATCCTGGTCAAACTCAAGGAATAAAAAGTATTTTTTAAATGTCAGGACAAATGTATTTAGGATATTTTTTTTCATTTGTAAGAGAAGCAATAAATGAAGCACTGGTTTAAAAAAACCTTCTTAACCCATAGGTTCTGTACTCAGAGTACTCAGTATGGAGTAAAAGGGAAATGCTCCTCTGCCTGAGGAGACCTGAATCTACACCTTTCATTATTTCAGGGAAGTGTTTTAACCACCAGGCTACTGCATGCTCCAGTCTTTCCTGTTGGAAGCCTTCCATATTTTCCAAAATCCCACATGTTTTTTGACAGAGGGAGAGAGCTAGAAGGATGCTCTAACCTGGTGGTTTGATCACTCATCACAGCTTTTTAAAAATAGCCTGAAACAAAAATATTTCATCTACGGTTTAAAAAAGTCACTTAATTTAAAAAAAAAAAATTGCCTTAATGCCTAGTTTTGGTCTGTTAATTGAAACATCTGTAGTACTCACAGCATTATCTTTATCTTAAAATACACTGCTGAAAATTTGTTTTGTAGTTCCAAACAGGCACAGAGGAACGAAAAGCTGAGTAATCACTGCAGTAATTAGTGCAACACCCATCTTCACCCTTCATTCTCTATTCTGTTCATAATTATCCAAGAATATTGATTGGTTTTCCAAAATTATTAACACATGTATTTTTTACCAATTCCTAATCAAATATATGGGCTGTTATTCAAGATCCAAGAATTCACTAGTCTCACAATACCCTTAGGATATAAAGGAATATTGCTTTCATTTTACTGAGGGAAATTTGAACTATAAAGACGATAAATGACTTGTTCAAGGTGAACCTCATGAGGCAGTGTTTGAACCAAGAATATAGTGCAGGTCAGATCTCTAAATATGTCTGGTCAATTCTACAGTGAGATTTGTGGGCAGAAAGATGTGAAAGGCACTCCTTTCTGCCCCTCGTTAGGATAAGCCCATCCCCTGAAGCAGAAAAAGATACTTACCACATCTAATTGGCAGGAGGCATAACTGCTAATATTCTCTGAATGATAAAAAGTACTACAGTAATTCTCCTCATTATACAGAATAAAAATAAAGAAATCTGTAAGCACCTTGTGACTGAAGCTGGTTTGTCTATAAGTAGCATAGCTTATACCTGGAGATAAACTGTAGAAGCCTGTTCGACTGACAATGTACCACAGCCTCCGAACTTCTCTTCCCTTCACTCCACCCTACCCCCCATTCTTTTTCTTCTGGAAAGTCAAAAACTTCAGTAAGTTTTTAGAGTATCTCTGAAATATACTACTGTTCATGAAGGGTTTTGCAAAAACAAGGAAAGTCATGTTGCAACTGGTACACACCACTCATCTCATCCAATCTTTTGTGCATGGACAAGTGAAATAATGAGTAATTGGTATCCACCCATCACTAAAGTCATTTTGCTAAAAAAGTGAACCCACTGATGCTCAGGTCTTCCCAGGCTGAGGGATGGAAACACACCACATGGGAGCCTTCTGTTTAATGTGAGCATCACTGTTGTACAAGGGCAGCAAACTCAAGAGCCAGACAATGCCTCCAACTAACAGACCATGCTTCTTTTTCATGCTGGTGCACTGGAAAAGGGCAGATGGGTATTTGCTACATCCAAATTAACTTTTCCCTGCCACTGCACAGGAAAAAAGTTTTCCCTATGCTACTCATTACAATTACCATTCCAAAAGGAGGGGAGATCGGCAACTGCAAGAACACAAATTGGGATATGATACCCACCTGCTGCACTGTTCTCAGGCACACTTGCTTCATACAGGCTATGGCTGAATGAAATCTCCTCCTCTTGTTCTTCTGTAAAGATAATGACCATAGCTGTGGCTGTTCGAGGTGAGATACCTTGATCTGAAGCCATCACTAGCAGCTGGGTACTGAAGTCCTTGGAAGCCAAGGGCTCCTGAAGAATGATGTCACCTGTCCTCGTGTCGATCTGAAATATAGTTTCAGCTATCATTAAACTAAAAATAACAGCTCCATTTGATCCCAGATCCATGTCCTCTGCTCTCACATTGGCTATGGTCTCATTCACATGGGTTTCAGGAGGCACAAAGGCCCTGATAGGATTCTGCAAAAAAACGGGATCATTGTCATTGACATCATCAATGTGCACCATGACACTGACAGTAGTGCTTCTTGGCAAATGGGTGCTACAGTCACTTGCCACAGCCCTAAACGTATACTGGGATTTGGTCTCCCGGTCCAGTGCCTTTGTAGTTACTATAGATCCCGTTACACTGTCAATAGCAAATGCTCCGAAGGTGTCATCAATGAGGGAATATGTAACTTCACCATTCGGGCCATCGTCTTTGTCAGAAGCAAAGAGGTCCAGGATGGCTGAGCCTTCCTCTAGGTCTTCTCTCACGGAGATTTGATACTGGGTCTTTGCAAACAACGGGTTGTGGTCATTTTCATCCAAGACCGTTAGATAGAGCTGTGCAGTGGAGCTTCTCGAGGGACTGCCTAGGTCACGGCACTCAATTACAAGAGTGAAATTGCTGACGTCTTCTCTATCCAAGCTACGAGTGACCAGCAGTTTTCCTGAAGTGTTATTCAGTGTGAAGTATTCGCCAACATTTCCACCTTTCAAACACATAAAAAATAAAATGATCACAAACAATTGCTTTTGATAAAAAGAATCCCTTGTGAATACCGCTATGTTAATTGCAATAACATGATCCAATTGCTCATACAGCTGGTGCGCTCATGTGCCTTTCACATATTTTATTCCTCTTATACGAATTAAAACCTGCATTTCATTTAAATCAGTGGGTGGCAATGACAGTAAATACAGGATGTCATATCAATTTACAGAGCGGCTATTTTGCCAGATGCATATCTTTTTTCCCAAAGCAGCACACCTTATAAAATCTCCTGCAACTATGCTGCCACATAAAGCGACCTCTTCCCAACCTTAGTTACAAATTCCAGAAACCTATAAAGTATTTCTGACAATTGTAATTACTTGCTTCTTGTTCTCTTCTACAAACCTGTCTCTTGAAAGTGAATGGTTGTGCAAGGTCTTGATTTTGGGGGCATGGGAAGGGGAAGGTAAATATGAAGCAGTGGACAGAAAAGTCAGCATTTTTAGTAACAGTGGATGGCATACATACTTTGTAACATGTAGAAAGACCAAAGGTAATTAAATTAAAGATAATAAAAGATTGTGAAATTAAAACCAAGAAAACATAAAGGAATTCATAACTATTTCTTCAAAGAAAAATGTGTTGGCTGTTACCACAGTAGCTATCTGCCTACATTTGAGCTATTGCTGAGAGCCACAAACCAAAGGAAGCACAGCAAACTTGTATTTGTGCAGAGATATTACAGGAGGCTTTGAAGAGCTGTGGAGCTTACATTGGCATAGCGGACATAGGGAGAGTTTGGCAATATGAAAACCAAGTATGACATACAAATTGCTGGGTGAAAGAAGCTCTCGTGAAATTGAATTAAATAAATTAAATTAAATAAATAAAATTAGATTAATTCTTGTACTTATTTGCAAGGCTATATTTACATTCAGAACTTCCACAACTATAACAAAAAGGACAAAATTATGCCTTCATGATTAATGCCTCCTTCCAGCATTTGGTAGTTTTTTGTTTTTCTTCTCTGTACTATTTCAAATCCAGAAAGCAGACTGAAAGTATGCCTGGAAAGTGCTTATTAATGCTGACAAAGGGGTGAAAGATCTTTTTTTTTTTCCCACATGAAAGAAGCATGTGGACAAGATGGGAGCTAGGGAGGCCTGGTAAATTCAAGATTATTTTAAAACGTGGATACTCCTGTTTATATACTTCCTGATTTATACTAACAAAAATGATGGGGTGTAACTTACCAATTATTTTGTATCTTAGAGCTCCGTTATTGCCAGCATCCATATCTACAGCCCGGGTAATGTAAACGACAGAAGGCTGTTGGTTCTCTGGGATACGGATCTCAAAGGTGGGAAGAAGAAACGTGGGAGAGTGATCATTTTCGTCCAGCACTGTGCAGATAACTGTGACCGTGCTCGACAGCGACGGGGTTCCACTGTCTCGAACCAAAACTAAGATTAATAAAAAGAAAGCAAATTTTATCCAATTGTTGTGGGTGCAACAATAGATGTTCCTTAATAGCAGAATAGGAGAGTTATTTGTGCTATGCAAAAAGCATATGCTCTTCTGTACCTGAAAATCTTAACCCTTCCACCTTATTCTGAGCATGAAAGAAAAGTAACACTGATAGTAACACCACACCTATTTTCATTTCACATTTTACAGGCACTCACAGATATTTCACACTGTTACCTTTAATACTGAAAACGTCCTCGGTTTCCCTGTCCAGTGATGCAGTTGTTACGAGTTCTCCACTGTCCAGGTTCACCTTGAATTTCTCATAACCAGTTCCTGGTAAGATTTCATACCGAAGCAAGGAATTCAGTCCTTAAAAGGAGAGTGGAAACCTTAGTAAAACAAAGCCACTCTCCTCACATTCAGGTCTACACATTTGTCTCTTTCTTATTCTCGCCTCTGGGAAATAGGTTCTGGATGAAATTATTATTTTTAATGCAGTGAGTAACAGCTTCTTAATTAGCATAAAAGATACAAACCTAAAAAGTTGTGCAGGATTCCAGAAGGGAAGGTTAAAGAGTTTCTTTCCATCCAAATTTTTCTGAATGCCAATTCCATTCAGTTCCTAATCAGACCTACCATTTGTATATAGTACAGGGATATTAACCTTCCCGTCTTTCTCTAGAAAATAGGCTAAAACTGTACAGGCTTTTAAAAACCTGTCTTTCAAAGTTGCCTGCCTGAGTTGAACAAGAAATGTGACTCCAAAATCTTGCCTATTACGGTTATAAAATAATTTCTTTCATTTTTCTTCTAGTTTCAACACTCTCCTGAGGAAAGCATAATGTCATCTCCGTCACACTTATATTATTGACTTTAATGAGTTTAATTCTACATTGTACTTGAAGAGTTTGTACTATTGTGCTTTTTTTTTTTTCAATTTTTTCTAAGTTTCATTCAATCATTCTGTGTTTTCCCAACCAATAACTGGTCTTTTAGTAGGGTAGGGACAGTTGGCACACCTGGAAAACTACAGCACTCCTTGTCATACGAAAACTGCTGTTCAGAGTCAAACACTGCCTGCCTGTTCTCATCTGCTGCAGTTGAAAACAGGACAATCTGCACTGGAGTTTATGGAGAAACACCAGTGTGAGAGAAGAAACAGAGCCTACAGTTTTTAACATCCATGACTTCCTTTGTTTGCCTTTGAATAGCTTTGCTAAGTAGTTGACAACACTACTGAAATTTGATTAAGAGAATTATTACTGTAAATGCATTTTCTCCTAAAGTCGAGGGACATATTCACACAATACAGAGCAGGAGGAAAAATGAGTTACAGAAATTCTTTCAGCTTTCCAGAAGAAAGGAGAAAAATCACAGCAGTAAGGACAATCAAGGAGAATGCCTTGAAAGTTTAAGGTTTCCAACACACACTATCTGATACGCCCATATTAGTTACCATTCAACTACGTTTAAAAATATATTCATAGCTCTGCCTGCATTTATCTATCCTTAATGAACAATGCTACAGATGGAAAAAAAAGACACATGACACTGCAGGGCTGATATAAACTATTAACCTTTGCTGTCCTGCAACTGAACTGCTTCAACCCAGTGCCTTCACTGGCAGATTTCACAACGGAAATTTTTTACAGACAGTACTGGAAAAAACATACAGGTGCCATGCAAGTTGACTACTCACATGCTGTTGAAATGAAAACACTTAATTCTTAGAGGGCACAGATATGGGACACCTTCATGATACTTATTTACCAAGCACCTACTGCTTGCTTTCTCATATTTATCTGCTAGGAGCATTCACCTAGCAGTAGGAGAAAGCTGCACAGCCTGTCCAAGAGAAGAGTGTGATGACTCTAGACATTCACATACCATGGCACAACAGGTGACACATTTGCACTTGATCCAACCTGTTTGTTAACTATTCAGTAGTGCTAGTCACATTTTAGGGGCTGAAATTACAAACTGAAATGAGAAACAAACTATTATTCCTGCACATTACGAGCTGGATGAGGAGCTAAGCCCCTTCCTTGCCACCGGTCCCCTTTCCACACAGGCCAAATGGCAGGTTGGATGCATGGTGCCTGAGCTGCAGCCAGGGAAGAGCTCCAGCCCCTTTTCCTGTTCCCCCACCACAGCACAGGCAGCCCCTGTGCTCCCACAGCTTCTTGGAAGCAGCAGCCATGGCATTACACTCTGAATATGTCTAGTGCCAACACCAGTGAAGAGCAATGGGAACAAATGTCTCCCCTACCCCAAGTCTAAGCTCAAGTCTCATCTTTGTAATACTGGTATTGCTAAGACCATGATAATCCATGAATATGAGCAAGACAAAATGTCCGGTGAATGGCAGTGAGCCCTGTCTTGTAACTAAGCCAGCCAGTCCCTATTAACCTTCTGAGATTTTTCTTCTAAGGCTGCAGGCATAACTAGTGAACCACAGAGGTGCACATCAGCTTAATAACAGACCTTGACAAATGCTAGTTCAGTTCATTCAGAGCTTCTGCAAAGACGTATCTCAAGACAAACCCCCGACCTATCTTAAGTACGCTGTATCTTTCCCATGTGTTGTATGCTTTCCCACATCCATACGATAAGACATCCACATTGAGATCCACATGAAAGAAAATCATTACAAGCAAAAATGTTAGTAGTGATTTGCAAAAGAAAAAAAAAAAAGAAAAGACATTTCAAGCTGGAAGTAAGTTGAAAGCTTGGATCTTGTGTCAAACACAAAGAAGGTGATGGCTGCTTGCTCTCCCTCTTCCCTTACAGGGAATGAAGTAAAAAGACAAATAGAACAAAAGGTTGATGATGGCTGATACTGTCAGTAAAAAGGATTCCTCCCCGTGGTCAGTCAGGGAACATATGAACTGAAAAAAAAAAAAAAGCTGTGATGGGAAGAAAGTCCTCCACTGAGACTATGCAAATATTACAGGATAGGAATTGTAATGTAAAGAGCGAATAAAAATAAAGAAAAAAATGTGATGTAAAAAATAAAGAACAGCATGAAAGGAGTCTTCTTATTCAAAAGTTCTGTTCCAAAAACGTAAGAAGAGTAGCATTATGTTTATATGACTCCTATATAAATCCTATATTCTTACATTATGAGCATCACTTCAGTATTTGTTTGGGACAATGCTGTTACACAGACATGACATGAGGCCAAATCAGGCAACTGTGAGAAAAAGACCCAAAAGAAGGACTGGAAAATGTACTTTTAAAAAAAAGGAAAAAAAAGCAGGAAGGAACCATCAACCACAACAGTGCTCCTGCCCAAAGCGTCTGCACAGGCAGGACTACACTGTGCCACCCAGTACACTTGGAATGTCTTTCCTCTCCACCCTGCCAAGCCACCCCTGCTCCCTCCTTCTAATGGCTCCCAATATTTCCCTTCTGCTGTATTTCCCACAATACATGCAATAAATAAATATAAGGGATGAAGAAAGGAAGGAGAGGAATTCAAGCAAATTCCCACTTCTTTTCTCTATTACCTTGCAAATTTTTACTTCAAATACTACTTTTTTTTTTTTTATAGTGTGGTTCACGAAAGAAATAAAATACTTGGAAGAACGAGGTACAGCAGTAGACTGTAATGCTGCTCGGTTGTCATGAAGATTTTCATAAACGGGGCTACCCACCCAGTCCTAACTTCTAAATACTTTACATGCTTGTGGGGAAATGTCTCTCCTATACAGCACTTCTATTGAGCTCATGTCAGCCTTTTGTAATCAATATGTGGTCTACGTTAAAACGACAAATCCTACTGAACACAGAAAATTATTTTGCTAAAAAGATCTATTGTTTTATTTATTTTTTGGATAGCACCACTTTAAACAATTCTAAAGATGCGCAGAAAGTGCACCCAAATTGAAAAGAAAGTTATTCACAAAGTCGAGACAAACTTTGGGCCAATTGCAGCAGTACTGCAATATTTAATTCTCTTTCCAGATTTTATTTTTATCACAGACTCTGTGTAACTGCTTCATGTTACACCAACTGCATGCACTGTGCGAGTCTCTCCAGCACACAGGCTACCTGCAACATCGTATGCATTTCAATAGAGCAGGTAGTTGAAGAACTGGAGGGAATTTTTTGTTGCTTAGCAAAGACTCTCTCACGTTTAGTCCTTACCTGTGATTCAAAGAGCACATGAGCCACCCCTTCTTACTCGTCCATTCCGTGTATATTTTAAAAGCAAATGCATTAACATTCTCATGATGTAAAAAACCTATTTTGTAATCCGGAGCAGATTCCACGATCCCTTCACAGCTCAACTAGCTGGAAAATCTTGGATGACAGTGCCCCTCTCTGGTCAGAAAAGATTAGTGCATATTTGCTGGTCCTGTTTAGTGAACAGTTTTAAAATTATTCAAAACGCTCTGATTAAGAGCAAAAAAAAGTTCAAATATTAACTTTGAGTTGAACATTGTTGCTGATTTAGAACCAGAGCGGGCTGTCTACCTTCACGTGAAAGCTACAGTAGATTGAGGCACTCTGCATCACGCAAGCACACATTTTACATTTAATACATCAGTCAGAGCTGAAGCTACCCCAGTGTGCAAGTCAGAATACCTCTATACCTTGAATGAAGGTTGAGGGTCTGAACAAAAAGCCATGTTTTGAAACTCAGAACTCATACATGACCTTGGGAAAAGCGCAACAGCTGTACACGCAAGCATAGCGGGCAGCAAGATTTGATTTTGCTGTGGTCCACAATGAAATTAAGAGCAAAAGGACAGAAATTACCTGCATCTCTGTCCACAGCTTCCACCTTTACGACAAATTCCCCTGGATCTTGGTTTTCACGAACTGCAGTCTCATAGAGTTGCTTCAGAAATATCGGTGCCTCATCATTCACATCCAGAACAATGATGGTTAGAACCTGCGTGGCGGAGTGAGCTGGGCTGCCGTCATCAAAAGCTACGACTGTCAAACTGTAGCGGTCCTGAATCTCGCGGTCCAGAAGCTGGGCTGTAGTTAAGAGTCCTATTTTAAAGAAAGAAGGTATTAAAAATGTATTCTGGTCCAGGTTAGGATCCCAGTTGTTCCAGCACTCACAGCTTCAATGTAGCATCACTGTGCACGCTGTGCCCCTGCTGAAGACTTCCAGACTTTGGAGTCAATCATTACCTGTGATTCCCTTTAGAGTGCTAATTGGCCCAGAAATACTCATTTTGACATCAAGGGAAACTGGGATTCATGGAATATTCAAGTGAAGTTCAGAGATTCCTTTTTATTTAACTTTGGGTTTAACTTTTTAACTAAAATATTTGTCTTCTTTTGCACCTAAGTTATGCAATTAGGAGCTTTACAAATCAGTATCAGCTGTATCACATAGTGGATTAAAAATAAGAATAAGAACCAGAAAATACTGCAACTAATAGGGTGAGATTTGGATTTGTGTGCAGATGGTATAAGAGTTACAGAACTCATTGAGAAGCCAGAGAATTTCAGGGGGCTGAAGAATGAAATTCATCAGCACTTTGAGCTTCCACTGAACATGTTCCACCCATAGTGTAATGCACATTCCATGGTCTTGATTTTGCCTTTCCTTGTGTGTACATGTAGCAACATACACGTGTGCACAGGCTTCAAGTACACACCATGCAAAAATCAGAATGAAGTATTTCACTGCACACACTTTCTTCCCGCACTCCTTAATGTGCTATTGGAAGGGGCTCCAGTACGTCTACACAACACAGTAATAGTGTCATGAAGAAATTTTTGAGCTGAGTACCACTGAGCTTGCCTACTGCGTGTAGTACTGCCATGCTCATGTGGTGCTCTGCCCGAGGTAATCACCCCTGAGGACAATAAGTAGCTGGATAGAATACCATAGTAATGGGGTATTTCAGTGTTGCATTGTATACACTCCTGAATACTACCTGTGAGAAGCACAGTACAAGAAACTCCAGAGAACAGAAGTTACAGTACCTGTGATTTTATCCAACACAAATGCTTTGTTTTCATTGCCTGAAAGAATGTGATATGTAACTTCTCCATTTCTTCCCTCGTCAGGATCCTTTGCAATTATGCGGTGCACAAGGAATCCCACCTCCACATCCTCCATGACATAGGAAAGAGGTGAAGACGTAAAACTGGGACTGTTGTCATTGATATCTAGAATAACAATTTTCACAGCCAGGGAATCAAGCCTGCGATCAGTCAGATTTATTGCCTGGTCTGCTGCAGACACTGTAAGGATCACAGAGTGAGTAATCTCCCTGTCTAGTGGAAAAGCTGTGGTCAAGGTGCCATTTGAAGGGTGAATAAGAAATGGATTTCCACCCATGTTACTCATTTCTAGGGAATATTGTATTTTGCTGTTCAGAAAACTGCCATCTCCATCTTTTGCATCGAACGTGTAAACCAGAGTGCCAACAGGTACATTTTCCTCTATGCCAATCACTACAAAGTCATCTTGAAAATATGGAGAATGATCATTCTGATCTTCCACATCGATACTTAGGAAGACAGTGTTATTCTGTGGAGGATTATTATTATAATCCTTTATAATAACTTCCAAAAGGAAGTGCGAAGCTGTTTCATAGTCAAGTTCCTTGGAAAGAAAAAGGTCTCCTGTCAAGCTGTCTATTTCAAAATGAACATCATCATCTTCTTTAGCTATACTGAAATGCAGTTTCCTGTTAGTTGTTAGATGATTATCAGGCCACTTCAGAGAATTCAACACTCGTGCAGGTTTACAATTTTCAGGTACTACAAAGTGCTTGAAATCTTGAGAGAAGACAGATCCTCCACTGGGAAGTGGGATTACCTGCAACAAAAGCACAAAGACTGCAATATTTTCCCACTGTTATTATGAGTAGTGTAATGAAAATTGTTTCCCTTAACTGAGAGTGTAATCATTTATTATTTGTGACTATATTTACTCTAAGTATGCCTCAAAGCCACAAAACAAAGTCAACATGCTCCGTAAGAGTTCAAATGGTCCTTGGCCAGTCATTCCATAACTCTATCTTTCATTCCCACGTTAAAAAAAAGGGACAAGACTGTCTCTCACTGTCTGAATCACAGGGGTCCAGAGACAGACAACTGGAATACTGCTATCTCTGCTCCTACTCTGAAGCACTTCAACTGTCTTTCTACACAGGACAGCATCACAGGGACAGATGTGGCAAAGGAAGCACTGTACGTTATGCTGTTTGCCAAACACAAACAGATAGCTGTATTTTTTTGAGGGTTGTTTATGTTCTTACAGTGTTTCATTCATTAGGGATTGCTGCAGTGTTCCAAGTTAATGCTTTAAAATGAAAGAATCTCTTTAACTGTGGGAACTGCATTTGCCTTGTCTTGACTGAGGCTTTTTTCTCCCAAGCTATCTAAAATTAACCTTCTTTTGGGTGACATGAAAATAGCACTCAGTGACATTCAGCCTCTGATAAAGGAGCGCACAGGCAGCTTGGACAAAGCAGCCCCACTGCGGCTCGATGAACAGCAGGCGGCTGGCTGTGGAAAGAGCACACGCTGGATTTCACACTCCCATGCAGAGCAGTCCTGGATAAACCAGCACAAAGGAATAAGCTATCCTTATACTGGGTTACAAAGACAGAATTTAGAAAAGAGAGTAACATAGTGGAGAAAAGAATTATCTACTCTCTCCCCCACTTTCAGTCTCTCCTGATGCTTGCTTTTAATTCTGCCTACCTGGGTTTTTCCCTTCTCTTTTCCAGTGTTCATAATGACCTCCTATTAAAGCACCAACATCTATTTGCAAGACAGCCCAGAATGCTGTTGTGTATTCTTAACAAATCAAAATGAGTCTGCCCTGTCATTTCCTCCCTCAACAGAAAAATGACTAAAGAAAACTACCATGAGACAAAGTGCTTATAATTTTGAACTTCCTTTCCCTAGCTTCTCTCAAAATTGTTTTTTCAAAGAAACTATGAATCTAACATAACTGTTCTATCCATACAAAATAAGTAAGTACCTGGATGTAAACAGCAGTATGTCCTTGAAGTGAAGGCATCCCCTGGTCCCTGGCCGTGACCATCATTCTGTAGTCTGATCTCTCAGCATGTGACAGAGACTGGGTTGTTCTTAACTCCCCGCTGATAGCATCAATCTGGAAGTATCCTACATCTTCTTCTATGGGGAAAAAATAGGTATGAGTTATTGCAGATCTTTTCAGCTTGCCTCCATAATACTGAACATTGTAATTAACAGTGAGTAACAGCAGAACCCAGAGGAAAGTGAACCTGCTGGCTGCACTCATTTGGATCTCTCTGGCTCATTTGGTTCACTTCTTCCTTCATCAAGTACATAGCTATTATAAACCACTTACTCTGGATTTAGAAAGCTACAGAGGGACATTCTATGGAGTACTAAAGTAACTGCTCAATTTTGTACCAACATTACCACACCAATGGCGTGTACATCAGGAGAGCAGCAAACACCCCAGGATTGGCACTACTACTTCCAACATAAGTTGGCAGGCAGGGCCAGAGAAAAAATTAAGTTTTAGAACTGGCACGAAGGGTCAAGTAATTGATGCTGGATACATAGCTGGCTCACGTCCCTCGCAGACTATGGGTCAGCATAGAGCCCTATCTACCCCTCAGACACCACAGCTGCAGTGATGCTGCCTACCTTGCCTGTGCTCTGAACCAGGAGCTAACTGGGGCTAGCTAAAATCTTACAGTAAATTGTTGCAGAGCAACATGTGAGTATTGGAAATTACGTATACATCCTTCATCAATGACTGGCCACATGCTAATAACAAGCAACTTCTAATTAAAATTACTACTTGCAGCTACATCATATTACATTTATTCTAGAATTTTTCTTTGGAATTCTACGACAGAAAAGCAAATAGCTCTTTGTGACTTAGAATCATAGAACCATTCAGGTTGGAAAAGACCCTTAAGATCAGCAAGTCCAACCGCAAACCTAGCACTGCCAAGTCCACCACTGAGCCATATTCCTAAGTGTCACATCTATACCTCTTTTAAATGCCTCCAGGGATGGTGATTTAACCACTTCCCTGGGCAGCCTGTTCCAGTGTTCGACAACCCTCTCAGTGAATAATTTTTTCCTAATTTGCAATCTAAACCTCCCCTGGTGCAACCTGAGGCCCGTTTCCTCTCATCCTATCACTTGTCACCTGGGAAAAGAGACCGACACCCACCTCCCCCATCTTCAAGGAATGCAATACAAATTACTCTCCAATTTTTAGTAAAATGGGAAAGTATCTATTACTTGGTATACCTTACCAAAAACTGAGAAAATCTAATTTGTCATAACTACTTCCCTCTTAAAATACTATGCAAAAAACTTCTTGCTATGTGAATTTTTAATAAGGTGTACTAGTGGGTTAAACAAAGTCATACATCTTAACAGCTGCTATTCTAGTAAGCGACTGTGGTAAAAATAAATTTAATGCAGAAGTAGTACACAAAACACCCATAAAGAACTATATTTCCATAGGCATCTAAGTGAGCATGAAGCTGTTTATGTTCTCCAAATGTGCACATACAAATTTTAGTTAGCTGCACATATAGATGTACGTTTTTGTATTCAATTACCTCACCTGCAACTGTAAAATATTTGCACTTGTAGAATTTGAAAAAACACTGGCCAGGATAGTTAGAAAACAGGGTTTTCACAATCAACAAATAGGAGTGTTTTCCAATATTGTTCTGCTATTTTTGACTGACTAGGTTTCTAATGCTCCATGAGCCCCTTCTGGGTTGACTCTTGCAGTCTGGAACGTAATGACGAAATTGCCAACAAGAGGAAACAATATGTAGAGACAATTACATTGAATGAGACAGTCCTGCGTTCTGCATTTTTCATGATCGTTTCAAAACATTAATGCTGCTATATTACTGTTTTAATAAATAGCTGTTGGTTACTTTCCTGGTTTAGGTCCCAGCAGTATGACTACATTCACACATATGCTATTTTGTTCCATATAATGCTTCATGACACAAAATCCCAGCTAAGCAAAAGGCAGAGGAGATATGAAAAACAGAACGCATAATGTGAATTGCATGCATATATATTTAACGTTTTGCTAAAACTTACATTTAAAATAACTGCTAGGTAGAACTAACAAAAAAAACCAACACAGAAGTGCGCAAAACTATTCACTTCATTTTTCTATCAAAATGGATATACAGTTACCAAACTGAACCAAAAATAAAAATTAGTCAAAAAAAATAATCATAGAACAAAAACATTGCAAGTACATAATTGCAATCTGAGCATGAGGCTATGAGGATTCACCCTTGCTCCAGCAGTGATGAGGATAGTCAGTACCTCTTAGCAGAAAGACCAATATTTCTTTTTCTGTTTCAAGAGGTCGAACATAGATAGCTAAGCTCAACTGAAACACGTGTCAGTCCACAGAGCTTCTGAAGGATTGAAGCTTATTCGGTAAGAGAAAGAAATGGTCAAAATCTACATTTTTGAATAAAATAAAAGAGAGCTGGTCAGAAAAGAAATTACCAACAGCATTATTTACTAGAGACTACAATTCCACTAAAATCCAAATATTGCATCAAGCAGTCAGTTTTGAGCATATTTTGGTGGCCATAAAAGTAACAGAAAAGTCTGATAATGTTGGAAAGAGATATTGTATAAAACCAAAACCCCTTGGGACTTCCATTTTGAAAGTGTTTCTTATTTTCATCTTTCTTATCTGGCACTGCAGTATAAAGACAGTCAAAACGGAAACACCTTATTTCTATTTTTCTGGTATTTTTATCAGTCTATTTTTAATTTATTCATGGACAATTTCAAAGCGTAGCCATTTGATTCCAGATCAGAAAAAACTTCAAGGAAAAAAAACTTTATGAAATGGATTTCCCTTCATCTACAGACAGACTAATCAAACTTTTATACTACATTTTGTAGCTAAAGCAATTTCTTCATTTTCTGAATTTCAAAAGCCTAGATAAAGACAGATCTTGCTTTTCAACTGATTTAATAGATGACATGTACGAAGAGAAGAGATAGACCACTTTTGAATGCTTTTGTCCAAGATTACTGAGGGCAAGTGCACGTGAGTGACAGCTTGCTCGCTTTCTAAGTACACTCCAAATCCTCATTCTTTTGGAAGTTCAAAATGAGGAATGATGGAAAAGGTGGTTTTAAGTTTTATGCTCAAAGAACATGTCGATCTTTGCACAAAAAGCTCCCTGCACTTCCAGAAACATTTGCTCAACTTTCATCTCTGCAGGTCACCTGAATTAGGCAACTGCTGCTTATATCACACACCCTAAAGATGTCCCTTTTTGTATGAAGAGAAAAAGAAGAAATTATAGGAGATATGGATAAGAATGAAGGACATTGAGTAGAGCAGGTGAAGCATGGAACAGAAAAAAATTAAATCTCTTGATAACTAGATTTTAATGCCCTCGGTCTCTTCTTGTGCTTGCAACTCTACCAATAAATGGATACACTTTTTCATCTAATTTTCCACCTCTGAATTGTACAACCTGTTGGCCAGGCTTCCATTTACATGAGGTTCTCCAAGGCCCAGGCACTTTCTCAACTCTGTGCTCTCAAACACAACCACAGAAACTGCAGTCATGGACAGCAGGAAATGACATGCAGGAAAAAAAAAAAGAGGAAGGCAATGCCATGGCTACCAAATAGCTTGAACACAGCAGGGCTGCTGCAGAAATGCAGCCCTCTACAAGTTAGGAATGCCCCTGCATGCCGCCTGCAAATCACCCTGGAGAACAAGTACTTGTCCACAGGAATATGTACAACACTTGCCAATTCGTGTGCGTTAGCAGTGTAAACAAGGCTTCTCCTAGCACTCTGGTGCTCGAGTGCTAATGCATCCACAGAACTGGTCCAAATATAACTGTAAAAGTTTCTACTTTGCCAGTGCTCGTCTTAACACACAAAACAATAGTTTATGATGCACTATAAATACAGACTAATTATTGTTATAAACGCTATAAGCTACTGATAGTCATAAAGAAGGACAGGCAAATCACTTTGCAATTGCCAGCGTCACTAAGGAATAGTACACATAGCTGGGATTCACCTCCCTCTGAATTAGGTTACTCTTTGAGTGACAACACAAAAGTGTGGGTATTGGCCATATGATCATGTGTTCCACACACATGGATGTTTAAGGATGATTTGTTTTAATTTTCTGGGAAGAAGGAGTGGCATTTTGAATGAAACACTTCTCTTAAGGCTGAAATTCATCTCTTGTGTAAACTTCAGTTCTTTTACAGATTATTCCTTACATAATTTGTTGGCATTAGTCATTAGACCTCCTGCATAGCTTAATCTATTGCTGCTATCTCAGCATTTCTTTGAGGTCTCAAGAACATTAAAAGTTACCCAGTGACTTTTACAAGCTTAACAGCTGACACGGATGCTCATAGCTCTTAATCTTGTGGCAGTCCCTCAACTGCTGAAAAGAGCACTGGTCTGCATGCAGTCCTCCAATTAACCTGATGTTTTTGTGTTTAACAAATATGGCTGTAAATCAGATCATATTTCTTCTTCATATTTTAGTACTGAACAATGTCCCAGAACTAGAAAATACTATTTTAAATATAAACCAGGAAAGAACTGCACCATGAAACCGAAGACCAGATGTTACAGGCTGTGAGCCAACTAACAACAACAACAAAAATTAGTATCAGAGAAGCTCAGCTGTTTCTGGATTTGTTTATCGGAAAAATATCTAGTTCCAAGGATGGGAGCGCTCTTTTAGTGTTTTGGGTTGGGTTTTTTTTTGGTTTTGTTTTTGTTTTTTTTTTTTCTTTGCTGCTGTTTTTATCCTTTTGTTCTTTCTAGAGACAGCATTTACAAGACCAGTCATATTTTGTGTTGCTAGTAATTTTTATAATTTGAACTCTTACTTACTCCCCTCTGGGGCTCTACAGTGAAGCCAGTAAGAAAATCCAATGTGCTGTTTGAAGGAAGGGGATATAGTTAGATATACAGACAGGCAGACACCCCTGAAGAACACTTCCCGTGTTGCCTGGCCATCATGCTTCAAACAAAGGATTGGGTATTACTCATTCCCTTTTTCTTAAGGGGAATCATTTTGTGCAAAATATTATTGTTCACAATGCAGAAGTCCACAATTCTTTCCAATTCCCACTGGAAGAGGCAGTCACTTGTATCCAAATTAAGGGAATAATATTATGGCCATAAACTGACCCTACAGTCTTTTATTATCTACATATATTTCAGCTGCAAAATTTTCAATAGAGTTGTTGAATGTCTCATTTTTTTAAGCATCTCGTGGTGAAAGAGAGCAGAGTTAGTTCCCTGGCCCTTCCGGATTTGGATCTTAAAGTCCTTCCATTACTCCATAGAAGTCAAAAGGGTACAGAAAGACACAGTATAACATAATCCATGGGAGTTTTTTGGTAATTTCAGTCTGGGCAAGAGGAGGCTACAGATTCCGTTGCTCTTTAAGAGTGAGGAGTAATGTAGCTTTGCAGTATTTTGTTCTTTACTCTGCAATGACGAATAATTGCTATGAATTTAAACCAACCAAGCCCACATTTGAGCTCTGCCTAGACAGAAAAGAACACCTGAGGAAACGCACTGAGTGGATGGAAATACTGGAAATGTTTTCTTGCTCTGATGAAACAGTACGGTCTATATGCAAATTATCATAGAGTATAAATAACAAGCTTAAAATGTATTGATTACATTAAGCTGGTAGAATACAGCAGGTATCAAAATTAAAAAAAAATAGTTCTCTTCTTGTCTCCTCTTGCTGTTTTGAACCAATAGTGAAACAAAGCAGGAGGAACAGACGTGTTTTCCTCACTAGTTACAGACAGAGCTCTCTCTTGTGTAAAAGCACAGCAAGTGGTATGCGGCAAAAACAGAGATCACATCTATGCCTCTTACCAGTATTAGTGCCCTAGTCCCACATGTGTTCCAGTTTAGGAACTGGTCTGTTATTGATTTCACTGCAAACAAAACTGAATTCTATAGTTTACAGGAGAAGTGAACTAGTACATGTAGGAATTATTGGGAAAACTAAAGAGAAGTGTTTTTAAGTGGCCACGCTGTATCAGGCTAACACAGTGCTAAACAAAGGGTGAAACGTGAACTAAAAACCACAAGCCTCATTGCTTGCCCAGATTATCTGCTGATCCTTCTGATCCCTGTCTCAGACTGTCATGAACCATTCTTTTAGCAGGAAAATTTTCAATTGGTCATGGGAAAAGGGATATCATCTTTCCTTTAAGATGTTAAACAACTGACTGAAACACTAAACTGTACAGTAGAAGATCACGGTCCTAATATTTTCTGAGTGCTGTTTCAATGCTCTTTGACTGGCCACACAAGCAACCAAACCCCTGGGAAGATGGGGCAGAGGGGGGCAGGAGGAAACGTAGCTGCTTGCACCTCCTCAGATACTCTGTAAGATGTATGACAGTCCTGATTCCTATTTACACAGGCACCTTTATTCTAACAGAGACAAAAATAGACATAAAGTCCTCTACGTATACATGGCATCTCTGAAACTCTAATTATTTCATTATATCTTTTCTTATAAATAACACTTTTAATTCTTACCTGATTCTATTGAATATAACACAACACTGTTGTTTCCAGAATCAGAGTCTTTTGCGAAGACAGTGGTAATAAGTGTTCCTGATGGCTGTCCTTCCAAAACCTGTCATCAAGCAGTTTATAAATAATTTGCAAATATACATGGAAAACAGTGATTCTTAAAATAAATTCCTTGCCATAACACAAGAATTTAGCTGTTTGCTCTATTTTCCATTTAGGAAAATATTTAAGGTCAATGCAAAGAGCATTTCAGGAAGTGGTTAAATAATACAATTCTAGCAATCCTCTCTTAGAGTCTCTGTATATTGCTAATTCAAAAATCTTTAGAACAGCAAACTCAGAGGTCTCAGAGAAATTAAAAGAGATTCTACTGCATACATAGGTAAAATTATACATATATATTCTTCACATCTAACAGTATACAAGGTGGAGAAGTGTAACATTTGATAAATTTTGGAATTCCCAAATATACCCGAGTCTCAGGTAAGAACGGGTTACATTTCTGCTTCGGTCTCTTACTGTCACTGTTTCACAGCAGGGGGGTTTGGGCTCCTGCCGCAGGGTGGTGCTCGGAGCCAGGCAGTGCATCCCACTGGCAGCACCCACCTTGAGGCGCAGCTCCCTCCCAGGCGCTGCCTGGGGGAAGAGAGGCTCGTTGTCATTCAGGTCCCTCACAGCGATGTACACGGCTGCTGTGGCGTTAAGTCGTGGGGACCCGTGGTCAGTCACTAGCACGGTCAGCTGGTGGTGAGCTTGCTTTTCACGGTCTAATGCAACCCAGTTTATAATTTCACCTGATGGACAAAGAAAATGCAGGAGAAAGGGAGTTTGGTATTTACTATATGCTAGCACTCACTACATGCAATTATACATTTAACATGAAATAATGATACATGTCTTCTGATACACCTTACTCATGACGTTAAAACCTCAGCTTTCCAAGCTCCATTCCATAGAAACGTTCTGTCAATCACAGCTTGCACCTGAACTTTACTACCATATTACATCCTCTACTGTACAGTGGATGCCCTGGAGCAAAGGTATAAAACAGTATGAACCAAGGCACTGACCTTCCAAAGAAACCCATCTGGCCTTTTCTTCACCACACTTCAGGACAGATAATATATAAGCACAGGGTTTTAACTGCCGTCAAATGGCCCTTATTATGCCCCTGGGATAGGAAATTCTCAACACAATGTCTTTATATTAATCAGGAACCCTGATGTCTCCTATACATTCTAGTTAAGGCAGTGAATAAATCTGACCCAATCTTCTCTCTATCTGCTCAACCATACTCAATATAGCTGTAGATTTGTGGTTGACCAAAGTCCTTCATACAGATAACCACATACCAGATCTTCTTGGTCAACTCCTAGTACTCTATTTGCCTTTAAAATTCCATAAACGTACACAACAGGAACGTGCTTTGAAATGACAATTTTATTTTGAGATTCATGCAGAGAAATTCTAGGAGATTCTATTCACTCCCCATGAGGACAGGACTTCTGGCAACAAGAATTTTTAACAGCAGTTAAAAATTTGCTCACTACCTATCATTTTGCTAAACCGGATTGTTTACAATGCCTGTGTTCCTTATAGAAATCCCTTCCTCTGGGTTCTCCACATTGTGGTCTGTGGTGTTATACTGTTTGGACACAGTACCTATTACTCCAGGCATTTGGGATTCACTGCAGAGTACACCCTGCGCCCTGCAAAATTTCTCTGAGCCAATTTGATGTCTGTGGTGCCATGTACAACATGAACCCAGTTTTGATGTAATTTACACAAGTTTTCACAAATATTTTAAATCACTAGCTGTCAAATGTCATAGTTACCTTTACAGTTATTTATGGCTGATCTGTACTCCTCAACTGTACTTGATCACAGGCAATTAAGTTCCTCATATGAACTACTGAAGCTATAACTTCAACTCCTTTTTATTTGTTACAGTCAAATACCGAAACTTAAGACCAAGTCACCAGAATGAAGTCATGAAAAAATCAAACCCTAAGGATTAGTTCATTCTTCAAGAACATGTATTAGATTTATTTCATTCCCTGAATTGTGAAGCTCTGAGTTAGAATATTCACATATCGACCCAAGAGATTCACAGCAGTTCCTGAAAGCTTTACACTTTACTTCCATTCCCTTAGGGAAGGTTGCTTTCCAAAAGCAATATTAGGCAGATTAGAAATCATAAAATTCTACCTGTGTTGGAATTAATCTTGAAATACTTTCCATCAGACAGGAGGAAATAGGAAAGTTGTCCATTTCTTCCTGAGTCTTTGTCAACAGCTGTAATGGTGCCAACCACACCCCTAGGAATTGGATTTTCCTCCATTTCAAAGAAGTAGCTTTTGCGCATAAACATGGGAGAATTATCATTTTCATCCAGCACATTAACTATTACCGATGTACTTGCATTTTGTCTGAGGTTCTCATGCTCGGAGGTGCTGACGAGGACTCTAAAACTTAGTATCTGTGCACATTCGTAGTTCAAATGTTTCCGAAGATAAATCCAGCCAGTAACAGAGCAAACTCCGAATGCAACAGAATCTGTGCTAGGCTCTAAGGAATACATCAGCTTGGAGGTAACGCTGTGTGGATCAAGTGAGTGGGCTTGAACCTGAAGGATTTGGGCACCTGGAGAGGTAGCTTCACTGATTTCTACTTGATACACCAAGTTTTGAAAAACCAAAGTAGGGCCCAACTTCTGCTCTTCAATAATCACCGTCAATGTCAGCAAAGAAGTCAGAGGAGGACTTCCACAGTCTTCAGCTGCTATATGTAGAGTGTATTCCTGCTGCTTATCCGCAAACACTGTCCTGGTGAGATTCACCACTCCAAGGCTTGGATCAATGCTGAATGCGTTCGACTGCTTGCTTGCAATACTATATTTGATTGCCCCATTTAGGCCACTGTCTTTGTCTTCTGCATGAGCAATGTAAACAGCAGTGCCAGGAGGCTGCGTATGTGAAATAGTCACCTTATCCGATTGGGTAAGAAATACTGGAGGGTTGTCATTAATATCTATCACAGATATGTTGACCTGGGTGCTACTGTAGACAGGGGAGTTACCCAGCTGTGACTGAATGGTGAGCACCACAACAGACTGAGTTTCATGGTCCAGCTGTTTTTTGGTGCGGATGATACCAAACTGAGGGTCAATAGAGAATCTTCCATGTGGATCACCAGAAGAAATTTTGTAAGAAACCACTTCTAAAGAATCTAGAAATGGAAATAACAACAAAAAAATGTAATAAAATATGAAGTGATAACATGAAGGTTGGTAAGAACATCTGTGAAGAATGCATACTGTTAAATTCAGCAGAATAAATGTAAGCTACACAGATGTTTGAATTTCTTGGGTTTTTTATACTTCCTCTCCTGAGAACCCTTCAGAAAAATATGACTGTATACAGTTTGTCCACTTGTGCACCATTTGATTTTCATCTCACTGGTATGATAAAACTCTATACAGAAAACAGTATAATAGCCTCTTGTTTTTCCCTGATCTAAAATATGGAAAAAACACTCCAATAAATTAGTCTTAAGGGAGTAATTTCACTACACA
This sequence comes from Limosa lapponica baueri, assembly GCA_002844005.1. NCBI lineage: Eukaryota > Metazoa > Chordata > Aves > Charadriiformes > Scolopacidae > Limosa > Limosa lapponica. Next base: position 259,411 of record KZ505678.1, read on the forward strand.
CAGGCATTCACTCTAGCAAGGAATGAAACAGGTGGCAATTCTCTGAAAGAACTGCATTTTACTTATAATGGATGACTATTGCTATAGTACTTACACATCAGATGCTACCTAAAGCAAAAGCTATATAAAGGTTCAGGCTTATTACCAAGGTTGCTCTGCAGGTGCTACCTCACCCTGAGGACAGTGGTCAATGCACTGTCCTTCCGAGAAGGAGACAATGGGAGGACCTGACTAACCAAACTTATATAAAACATCTGCCTCTACCACCTTACACGTACAGATCCACCATCAGGCTGGTATGTGGACTCACGACAGCATCTTTTATGACTACAGCCTGGTAGGAGCTAACCCACTTCCCTCTAAAAATGATAACAAAACCAAATGGATTAAACACATTTTCAAAAGGTCCCATAAATATTCATCTGGACTTCACCATGTAGTTTGAGAAAAATGTGTGTGTGGATCGGGGGGGCTGCTTGTTTGGGCTTGGAGAGGGGATTTTTTTTTTCTTTGGGGTGTGTTTTTTTTGCAGCAGCAGCAATAGCAGCGCTTCATATAGATTCTCTGAAACTTCTGAATATTCTCTGATCGTGAGTATTGCTCTGAGATTTGTCTTGTATGGCTAATGCTTTAACACAAGCCATACTGTCACAAAACCCCTTCTTTACACTTTCACAACATGGTTCCCATCTCCTCATTTAGAATTTTAGAAATCCATCTGGAAGAAAAGGGAGGCAGTTGCCAATCCCCATGGACCACCAAGGAGAGTACCACGAACCTCCATCTGTTCTGAAGAGCATCCTGATACAGCAGTGATTACACCAGTTGCTGTAAATATCAACAGTAAATACCATTTAGTGCTCGACAGACTGAATGAATACTATGGAAGTTTAAAAAAAAATGAATTATCTGCAGATATTTCCAGTTAATTGTCACAACAAAAATGCAATATAATCTCTGACTGAGCATGCAACTTACTTGGAGGCTCTCTGGCCTTGACAGTGCCGATCGGGCTGTCTTCAGGTGCGTCTTCGGGAACTGAAAAAGTGTACCGGGATCTCTCAAATATGGCAGGGGCTGAAGCTGTCTGAAGGATGTTGACTGTGACAGCTGCATTGGTGGCAGAAGGAAGGCCACCCCCATCCCGCGCAGAAACAGTCAGGAAGAGGGCAGAATGTGCCAGGTGGCCAAGTGCTGAGATCAGGTAAATAATTCCTGAAAGTACACAGAAATAAAAGAGCAATGAAATCAGTTAAAATTCAGCAGGCTGTCAAAATAGTTTCAACACGTATCACTACTCGAAGAGAAGGCCAGACAAAGTGGACAAAAAGCAGCACTCCCAATTCCTTTTTGAGAGCCAAATTTTTTCAAATTATATCATCTTCACTATACACAAAGCCACTGACACACAGCAAGTTCTGTGTCAAAACACAGTGTCCATAATTCCGATTATCTTTAACAACTTCATTGAGTCAGTAGATTAATTCTGAGTTTTCAACAATGTTAGGAAAACCACACTTTTACCAGTACTAGTCTATAGGAATCTGGAACTGCATTAGGGGGAAAAAATATCATTACAAAAGACTAATTTATCTTTGCAAACAGTAAAGTTAACTTTATTTTGAACAGGCTGCAGAGACATTCTGCTCAAATAAATCTCCAAATAAAACACCAACACAAACGGGATTGAAGCCCCAAAATACAAATCAGTGGGCTCTGTGTAAAGTATCTGGGAAGCAATCACCTGCTGTCTGATCATAAGTTTCTGGTAAAAAATCCTTTAATAGTGAATTCTAAGGTCTGTTTGAATTTGTAAGCTGCTAACTATTGTATTTTATATGAACGATATGAAACAAGTAATTTTCTGAAAAGAAAATGCAATTCTCTGTCCAGAAATACAGCACTTTGGATGTGCCTTCCTCACGATAAATACATTTTCATCCTTTAACTCTGATGAATGAGACTAGCTGTCTCCAAATACATTCTCTTCTGACTGCTAAAATAAGCCTTTAGTAATATCAGATAATTATGACCAATTTTCAAATGCTCCCTCTGTAACTACAGAAACCCACATCTAACTATTACCTAAGATGGTCGTATGGGTAGAAAGAATGAACATAGTAGGAATCCTGTCGCATCTTCATCTACAGTAAAAGCTTGGATGAACTTCAAAGAAAGCTTTGTTTGAGTGAAGACTTCAGTCCCAGCAATGAGAATTACATCCAAACCCTAGCTCTCTATGGGATGTTCATAATGGTCCACAACAATTATCCAAAACTGATACTTGCTAATGGTTCCATGAGAGACAGCCATTCATTGTCCTTTGCAAGCAAATTAAGGATTTCTAAATGAAGATACAAACCCACAAATTAATCATTAGGCTTCAGAGCACTCTGAAATGTCTGGTCTAGATGAAGTGAAGATAAATACTTAAAAAGGTAGGGGTAAGCACTAGATCATAAAGCAATACAGTATGTTTGTTAATTCATAAATTGTATAACTAATTAAAACCTGAGGTGCACAGTTGAAGACCAGGTGCTTTCAGCCAGGTAAAAGATGGAATAAGGAAAGGTAATTACAACCTAGAGAGCATTAATACTGATTTGTCTTATCCTTTGCAGCATCTTCTCTACCATTGAGTAGAAGGAAGAACACTTTCACTTATTCTGAGGTGACAGAAATACATCAATATTCTAACACCCTTTGGTGGTTGCAGATTTTGCAACGCACAGAGAACTATCTGTAAAGTAAGTTTTTCAACATATGAAAATGAAGATGAGAGGTGATCAAACACAAGGAAATTCTTAGCAATGACTGCGTTTAACTAAATAGGCACTAAATGCTAAAATTGCAGTGAGCTAAGTAGTAAGGTTGCAGTAAACTCAAGTGATTCAACTAATCGGGACAACTTTCTTCATACCAACAGATATTTTTAAGAATTCATCTATGGTTTTTGTAGAAGCTGGTGAAGACACAAAACCTCTAGCAGCTCAGTAAAAACAAACCTTTAAACTTTGAGCTACCTTTGTGGTTTCCTGGCTTTCAAGACAGGTTTAGTAGAGATGATATCTGGCATTCTAGTCAGACATTTATTGGTCCTATTTGTCAGACAGGGTAAAAATTAGATTTAAGTCAAAGTGCCCTAGGAGAATTAGTGCATGATTCAACTACAATAAATCTTCTCAAAATTTAGTGTGAAGCCACAAACACTAATTTGCTACAACGCATTTTTAATCAGAATAATGGAAAATATATAAAATCTTTATAAATATTCAAATGTACATGTGGTATACTTTCCAATTATATTGCCAGGACATTATAACAACAAACTGTGTCTTGACATGCTTAAAATGCATTCAGAGGGTCTTCAGGATCAAGGAAGAATGCTTTCCACTAACAAAGGACACTTATTCCGGTGTGACAAACCACAGCAAAAACACAACAGAGATACAGACGGATTCAGAATTCACTGCTGATCCAACACCTATGCCAATAACTGATGCACTTCCAAGAGCCAACCTTATTTTGGCCTTTTTTTTTTTCTTTTTTGATCTTCCAATTATTGGGTTTTATGATTAGTTAGACAGCTAAACAAAGTAGTCTTCCAAGGACATAAACTTTTGACATTTCCTGAGGTAATCCGAGCAACTGTAGCTTGAAGGAAAAAGGGCTTAAACCATTTTTTCCCCAGAGGTTAAATGTATATCCATGGATTTTAAACACTGTTGCTGTAAAATTTAATGAAACCAATCAAATGGACTGCCTTTTACTAACTTGACCAATTAGGTATTTTTCTATTGACAAGGCCAAAAATATCTCATTCCCATTTTGGATACTCCAGGATGTATGTGAAGAGTGGGAAAACTTCTACAAAAAAAGCATCACATTGAAATTCTTACTCTCAAAGCAATAACTAATGACTTCAGAACATCCCTTAGCAAGGGTGGAGCAAACAGTGCTCCACTCCAGGAACTCTGAAGACCTGGTGGAACAGAAATATTTCAGAAACAAAAATTCCTTCTCTGCTGACCTAGACAGACTACAGCACGGCCCATGCCAGTTCAACTATAGAAAGCAAACAGAAAATAAAATGGATAAAGATTTTGCTTTCTCTCTTCATTCTTTTGCTGTGTCCTAGAGATGAAAGGGAATCTTGCCAACTCTGTCCTCTCCTGCAGGACCAGGGACACCATAAGAACAGTGGCAGATTCCAAGTAAAAAAGAATATGTCTTCCATATGGCTCCTTCCAGCCTCAGAACTGTAATATGCAGGAAATTTTATAACCCAGTTTGACTTTTAATTATATACATTCTGATTCTTTTAGCATTTGTAGGACTGGGCATTAGTTTTGCGTCTGGTGATATAATCTATCTGTCTGTATATAATCTATACAGACATTTGGGACAGCTCTACCATATGTAGGGGAACACACCACATTAGGCTGTATTATGGCACCATACGACAGGAAAGAAGCTGTAGAAGTAAGCAGCATCTGTAGTCCTACTGACTATACGGTTCGGTAAAAGCACCAGACTGGGACTAAAATGGATAGTCACGACCACTTGGGTCAAAAGTAGCTGCCAGCACACCTCAGAGCAGGCTGGCTGCATTTGATCTGCTGAAGTACATTGCAGGAGATCCCCTAGCATTACACCACAAAGGCAGAAACACAGGGCTAACTGCAAGAAGCACATGTCAGGAGCTAGCTGTGTAGAAGTCACACATTGGGTGTGCAGAACCCAGAAGAGGTACGTCTCACTAAAAAACAGGCTGAAGATGAGTCACTTTCTTTCCTGTTCTGTAATTAAGACAAGACAGCGTCGTCTTATTGTTATAGTCACTTGCAGCCTGCAATTTGTGGCTTCAGAGAACTTAAAAGACAATTAGATCGCTGTGGTACAGAATATATTTTTCCATTATGAAAAACAGTTTCTAGAGAAGCTAATGATGGAAAGGGAATAATGAGACGGCTGCTCTGTGAGGAACGTTTTACCAAGACCAAAACTCTCAGCAGGGGACCATACAGGCACAAGTGTGGTTCCACTTTAAGAAGTCACTGCATGAAAAATGCCACCTACTTTCTAATAGCTTGGCTCTCCATATATATGGGCAGTCTTATCTGATGCCTTTAATAACATTTAATTCCCATTTTTTAAATTTATTGTTTATATTACTGCAGTGCCTTGAAGATTTTACCTCTGGTAATTCCTCATTCTGCAGGAGAGAGAATTGGAACTAATTCTGCTCCACAGGTGAACAATCATATAATTACAGACCAGATGAAGCATCAACATCCAGCCTCACTTACACTTTGGCAATCTCATTTTCTTGACTAGATCTGCATGGGTACAACTGCCTTCAGATACTAACCTTTATAAATCAAAAACATGACCCAGAGACTGCCTGTCGTGATTTGCATACTCATTTTAGACAGAATCTGCAATACTGGTTCCATGATAGCAAGTGCCACTACATGCCTGGGTTTGGGAACAGCTCTGCACCCGTGCAGATGAGCTCAGCGCAGCCACATTGAGAGTTACAGGGATTTTGCCGCAGAACAACCTGTGCTTACCGGCTAGCACAAATTGTTACAACAGTTTCAGGGATTCAGTGTACTGGGAGGGCTAGTGTTAGTGAAGGGTGAAATCATGACTATCAGCTCTTTCACCTGTTTCATCCTTCCTCACTCACTGCACAGGCTAGGGCACTAACTTCCAGGAAGCTCTGGCTCTCCACTTTGTGCTTATCAACAACGAAAGGTAAAATGAAGCCAATGTTCACCCAGAATGTGCAAAAGCATGAGTGAAAGGCAGGACTCTGAGGCAACCGCCATCCTCTGGCAATGACAAAATTTCTCGTGGAATATTTTTGTTCTTATTTTTGTGGAGATGCACCCTGCTCCACAGGTGAGCTAGCTGCTAAGTGCTGTTTCTCAACAGTTAAATCCAGGAGACAGGGTCCTGCATATAATGATTCTTTTAAAATACATTTATGATCTTCTTCATAATCCTGTGTTCCTTCCTAACATTACAACAGCACAGATCACTGAAGTAGGTTCATTCACCAAAGGCACTTTTTGTATGGCAAAACCAGTACTGGTTATCCCAACAGGATTTCCACACATACCTAGCTGACCAGTTTGAAAATCTATCTATTTTCCACAGGGTACTCACGTAAGCAAAACAAAAACCAGCCCTACATGAATAGCCGTTTGTAGGTAAACAAAACATTTTCCATTAGTCAAGCACTGCAGAGGCAAAAATATAAATCAGGACACACTAACTTCAGTAACAAAGTCTGGATTGCATAGAAATGCATACTCGTTTAAATAGCTTCCATTACTTTCTCATTGTTCATGAAATAAAAAAAGCAACTTTAGAACACAGCTGGAGGAATAAAATCAACAGCTATCAATAGTGTTCTCTACGACCACGAAACTGAATGCCCTATCAACTTTAAATGATGGCAGGATTTCTTCAGCAGACATCCTAGGATGGGTCAGCTGGCATGACCTGACACACAGCTCAGACAGCAAGCAGATGGCAGAAAGGTACGTAGAGTTCATTACCTCAATTCACCTTCAAAGCTGGCTGCTGGACCTGATGCTTAATACTGCATAGGTCAGTGCTGACCCACTGACCTGCTCAGAACATGTCTCGCCCAACCGAGCACGGCCAGCTTCTCTAGTGCTGAGACACACATACAACTTTGCTTTTTACGTGCTTTTACATGTCAGAAAAACATTCAGGGTGATCCTTCAAGAGGTGAATGCAGTTAGGAGGTGTAGACTTGCATTAACATTAAAACCACCGTTGTGGTTCTAGGGAACAATGATAGTGTTTCCGCTTGACATTTCTATTTAACTTTATCTGACTCATTGCCCATCCTCTAATCTAAGCATCACATTTAGGTTTTAGCAATTTACCTGTATTTAAAATGCACCTTTTTTATTGAAGCAGCATTCTTGATGGTAACCATAACAACACTCTGCAAAATGCACTGTGTGAAGAGCTGTTTTAATAACTGTCAGGGGCAAGGAAAGAATTAATGAGGAATTACATTGTTATTTACAGTCTACCTACTGTAATACGTGCAGCTTCAGCTTATAGGAAAAGGCTTTAAAAAGCTTAATATTGGTGACACAAACACTATTTTGAGTTTCAGTAAATAAGAGGAGCACTGCAAGTTTGAAATTATTCAGTATTTTAATGTTTTTGTAGTAAATAACTGACTCAACTTGTATCAGTCTCCTATCTACATTTGTACTTCACAGAAGTCTCATACCCTGCACTGTTAAATGCTTTCAACAGTGGCCCTCTCTAGCAGATTCTTGTGCTTCTTAAAAAAGGAAATATAATAAAAAAATCTTAGTGTTTACAACCACTACTATTTAAACATACTGTGTTTAATCACAAGACTTAGCTTAGCATATGAAAGTCCATTCCAGAGCACTTCATTCAAATTCAGCCAGGTTGGTAATCTGCAACATAAGGAACTATAAGGGATATATATATACCTGGATCTATAAGGTAATATATACAGTTTTAACGATGTGGTTCTCCTGGAAGCACAACACTACTATTCTAAATACTACAGGCAATTTTACTGAGCTAAGAAGTATTCATCAACACACAAAATATGAATTACTAATTAAGGCAGTTCCATTATTTACAAGTAGAACATCCACCTGAGCATCAGCCTCTAATGTCAGGCAAGAAAGTATAAGAATGTTTTTGTATCATCTAGGTAGGCTCAGTTTTCTGTTACATTTCACACAAAGTCTTGAAATGCACTATTTGGCATGCAAGTTCTTTTGTCTCTAGAGAGTATCCTCTACTACTTTAGGAGGTCACATGCCCTTGAGGGGCAGATAAAGGAACATGTGAAGCTGGTCTCTTTGAGCCTTCCCATCTGCCATTTAACTGTGAATAGGTTAAACACAGTTATGCAACTTGAATCATAGAACCATAGAATTGTCTAGGTTGGAAGGGACCTTTCAGATCATCGAGTCCAACCATCAACCCAGAACCGCCAAGTCCACCACTAAACCATGTCCCTCAGCACCACATCTACTCGTCTTTTAAAAACCTCCAGGGACGTTGATTTAACCACTTCCCTGGACAGCCCATTCCAGTGTTTGATAACCCTTTCAGTGAAGAAATTTTTCCTAATATCCAGTCTAAACCTCCCCTAAACTTGAGGCCATCTCCTTTTGTGCTATTTCTTGTAACTTGGGAGAAGAGATCGACCCCCACCTCTCTACACCCTACTTTCAGGTAGTTGTAGAGAGCAATAAAGTCTCCCCTCAGCCTCCTTTTCTCCAGGCTAAACAACCCCAGTTCCCTCAGCTGCTCCTCATAAGACTTGTTCTCCAGACCCCTCACCAGCTTAGTTGCCCTTCTCTGGACACCCTCCAGCACCTCAATGTCTTTCCTGCAGTGAGAAGCCCCAAACTGGACACAGTACTCAAGGTGCTGCCTCACCAGTGCCAAGTACAGCAGGACAATCGCCTCCCTAGTCCTGCTCACCACACTATTCCTAATACAGGCCAGGATGCTGTTGGCCCCCTTGGCCACCTGGTCACACTGCTGGCTCATATTCAGAAGTAGTAAGCTGTAGGACTGAACTTAAAGAAGTTTTACTTACGTTTGTATTACCAGCTTTTTGGATGAAGCATTTAGCCTATTTCTATCTGAACACGACCAAAATCTTAAATTCTCTAAATTATTTTCTTTTTACAATTTAAATTACAGGCAATATTAATATTTCAGTAGTGCTTTCTACGCATGGTCCACAGTTTACTACAAAACAAGTTAGCATGATGATTGTTTAATTTGTAGGGGAAAAACTTATTTATGTAGGATCTTCTGTAGAAGTTCTCAGGTGCTGGACAACTCTAAAGCCACGCTCATGAATCCTACGAAAACCAGACAAACCAAATTCGTACTGCTTTTTTCCAATGATCTTGAAAAGCTGAGAGTTTAAAGAAGGCAACATTTTTAGAGCAACGGTTCTACCAATTAATACTATTGTATTTTAAAAGTTTAGTTGCTTATTGATTCCATGAGGGATGATGAATCCCCGAGGAAAAGGTATGCAACAATAAAAGCCCATCAAAGAAAGCTCTCACCCAGAAGCTGGATCAGACCCATTCAGTGCTTTCCAAAACTCTGCATTGATTCTAAAATGAGTGTTTCACTGAACAAGCTCTCAATGAAGAGTGAGTAGAGCGAGCTGAACGTGCCCCCACCAGCTACAAGCCAGGCAGTAGCAGTCTGAACAAGCAGCCGGCAGCAGAATGGCCCCACGCCCACCATTTAGCAAGAAAGCAGTGGTTCAGCTATAAAGTCCCCAGAACATATGGCTATTCTGAGCAGGAAGGCTGCTCCACTTTGTCCAAAATGCTTAAATAAATTTAAGAGTCCCTATAGCTCCCACTTGGGAGCCATAACCACCAGCAGAAGGCAAACAGATTCAATGTTGCTCAAAGGAAAGGAAGAACTCAACTAGGTCTTTCTGGTGACCACGCAATCACTACACTGTTAAGGATTTCTGTTCCTCACTTACTTGTGAATCTCTTGCTTTGTTTCCTTTATTTCTAACCTCCAAGTCAAATGAAACTTTTTGCTTTACCCTTTTCCTCCCATTTTAACTTTCAACATAAAAACCCCTCAAATTGTCAACAAATGTATATTTTCTGTATATTCTTCAGAATACTGTCAAATCCAACATTCAGCTCCTCAAAAATTCTTATTTTCTACAGTACATATGAAAAGAAAACTGGAGATACTGAATGGACTGTTATGTTAATCCTTTGCTGTCTCACTATTTCAACCTACTATAAATCTCACAGGGCAGGACTAGGGTTTGAGAGTTTTTTTGCTGAGCACGATGCTAATGTTAGTACAACAAATGTTTTATGACTCATCATAGAACATCAAGACTAAACTTAATACAGAAAAAAACAAGTATTACTTTGATGTAGCTTTCTCTATATTGTACTGTTACATGTTTAAATAATTCTTCCCTAACAGAAAAAACAAAAACAACAAAAAAACACACTAATTTTTCAGTAATGCAGCATATACCTGAAGAGTCATAATTTGCTGTTTCAGGGAGATTTCCTCTGGTTTTACCTTGTTTTGTTTCCTTTAATCTGACATAACAGTAACTCAGAGTACCTTTGTTGTCTGATTGCATACAAAGAGGACACTTCCACATAAAACATGAGCTTTAAAAAAACTCACACCAAAAGTCAAAGCATACACCAATAAGTGGGCAGGGCTCTAGGTGGTGAACTGCTGTATTTTCAAAGACAAAGGCTGAGCCTTCCCCGTGCAATCTCCACAGCTCCAGCACTGTCAGGTCACCTCTGCTTGCTTAGTTCATTGAAGTTTTCCAAAAACATCTTTTTAATCAAGCTGCCAGCTTCCAGATCCAAAAATAGCTCAATACACAATGCGGTAACAAAACTCAACTGCCATTGTAACCAGAGATTATATTTCTTTGAAGGCACTGTATGAAAAGATGCATGTTTCCAGCACAGGTACAGAATGAAGCCGAATATAAGCCCAATAAGATTTATTTGCTATTCTTACATTAAGAGCATTATGAAACATTTCAAATGCTCATCTTAGCCCTCACAAACTGATTTCTAGTAAATGCGCTCCACTACTACATTCCTTTTAACAGTCCAATAGAAGGCATTTTGCCAAGGTTATCTGCTCTCTTTCTGTGACTTTCTGTTTTCTTCTTTTCTTTAGGTTAACTGAGAACATGAAGCACATCTGTACTTCAGGCATGTACAGTCTCTATCAACTAAAAGTGTTGATTTTCTGAACTTTACAGTACAAATGTCACATTACTCCTCTCCTCCAAAATGGGAGGTTTGGGCCTAATTTTTTCCTTTTCTCCATTTTTCTTGTTATCAGCCCATATCATCCCAACGCCATGGAAGTTCGCTCTTTGTCTCATCTAGCGGGTTCTTCTGTTCTGAGGTCTGACATTGACTCAACTACAAGAAAGGGGCTGGGCTAGAGTATTTTTGTAAATACTTTGCATTGTATCATGCACAACGAACCTCAAGTACACGTGTCACCACACTATTGCATGGTTGAGTTTTTGGCACATAGCTTGTAGGAATTTTTCTCTTTGTAGATGGTCAATTCTATTAGATATTATTCATAAAAGAAAAAAGAGACACATACATTAAGAGCTGGCACTATGGATATTTTTTCATGCTGTTCTGCTGCATAGTTTTCTTTCAGGACTAAAATCCGCACTCTCACACTTACTACAGCAAATTTTGTGTGCTTCAAGGAGAATATACTGTTTCCTGTATTCTTTATGTTAGATTTCTCATTAGATGAGATCTCAAAGAAGGTAAAGGTCCACAAATTACTCGGTGAAAACTTAGTGAGCTAAATCAATGTCTCAGACATACTCATCTGATCTGCAGCATTCTGAATATGCTATCAATTTCATATGAAAGATCAGAAAAACAGTAATTGAACAAATGTCAGTTTAAAAAGTGGCCTCAAAACGTTCCAAAATAAAACACTCCTAATTTTAAATGTTATTTATGTGAACCTCTTCATATGTTTAGCAAATGTACTACATGCTGTATGAAAATGCCAAAAGTAGTCTAAAAATAAACTATTATTTCCTACAATACTATATGAAAACATCATTAATCATCATAAAAATGGCCTTGTTTTCTTTAAAAAGGATGCATCCCAATTTTACTTTGATGCGTATTACAATCTGCTATATATTAAATACTGTATGGAGTTAAGCAAAGTTTGGATTTTTTTTTTTCCCAAAAAAGAAATTTTGGTATTTTAACTTTTGTTTTCAACCTGTATTTTAATAAAAATAAAGCGAAACTTTTTTATGCAATGAAAAACTCGTAAGATGTGCCTGCTAAACAACATTTCAATGTTCTTCAATAAAACAAAACTTGTCAACAACCTTAACTGGAATGAATCTGTTCTAGTACTCTGAACCAAATCAAAAAGTTTATTTTAAGTCAGTTTGACATTAAATCACATTTACATAGTACAGTAATGGAAGCAGTACAGCACTAAGCTGCACACTGAGAAAACAAGAAAAATATATCAGATATATCAGTGGAAGGATTGCTCTGTACAAGCTCTACACTTAGCCCCTCTTTTTGCATCCATTACCAGGCACTATTAAAAAGACAGGTTGCTGGACTAAAATCTGCTTAAGTATCTTATATAGTTGAAAAAAACAGAGAAGGTAAGTAAAATGCTTGTACTGCTGTAATGTACACTGTGTGAATGCTATGTTCTCTACATTCTTTTCAGACTAGGTTTAAATCACTAATACCTTCAAATAAACATACATCAATGGCTGCTGCCTTTTACTTAGCATTCATGAGAGTTTTCTTAGTACACAGTGACTAGGTAGGGGAGTTGTTCTCAGAATACGAACAGAACATTGTACCTGAAGACTGATAGGATTAAGTCACACTGACACAAAATAATTTTCAGACTATTATTAATTTTTTTCATTTGAAACAGCTTCCTTGAACCAAGGCTACAGTAAGATGATAACATCTTTTTATCCTGCTCTCAAGAAGGGTTTTACTAAGATCAATGGAAAAATTAATCATATGCCCTTGAGTGAAAGAAAATATTAATGTTTGTACCATAATGAAAGTTTAGAAATTCAATTGTTAATCCCCAAGTCTTAAAGCTGAGCACTGCATAGGTTTTCTGCCACACTTGTGATTGTATCCTATGACTTACATTTTTAATTACCTGCTCACCCATAACTATAAATACTCTCTTTCAGATAGCTTGTTAGGTAATGATGTGAAAATAAGAAAATATATCTCAAACAGTTTCTTAGCCAGAAGAACTGTTCTTCAACTTGCTCTGTTCTAACCAATTCACGAGTATTGTTCATAGATCATGCATGGATCAGATATCTACAAAAGGAAACATAATGAAGCCAAGATGTTGTTTACACCAACACTAGAAAAAAATGATAGCAAGAGTCACGAACTAACAGAGGAACTGGTTTACAGTTCCCTATCCATACATTTTTTTAGTTACACAGTTCTTACAGTGGTTTTTTGTGTGGACAGTCTACCATCAATCAAATGAAAAATACTTCATTTAATTTTTTTCTCAAAGGGAAATGCAATAAATGTTGTTTACGAGTATAAGAGCATATCACAAACAACAAATGCAGTACTTAAAAGTTAAAATAACAAACAAATACCAGTAAAAAAGACTTGTTTAGAATTCAAAAAACTTTTAATGGAATAATTATCTGCTCAATGAAAGGCTCTTCCCTCTCCCATTGAATTTATCAATATACGACAACCACATGTCACAGTGGTTGAAACAAAAGGTGGAGCCCCTTCAAGGAGCTTGGATGTGGCTCGACCTCATAATATCTACATATCAAAAGCACCATTGATATATTCTATAAAGTCAGTGGCTGACTAGCTGATATGAAATCCTGTACTGTGAACACAGTTCACTATGGAAAGCTAAAAGCTTTCTTGATCCATCCATACAATTGCTTTAACAAAGCAACAGCCAGAAGCAGTGAGAAATTTGGGTTACAGTTTTTATTTTATTATTTTATCAATTTCTCTTTTAAAAATAAAAAAGGGTAGGGGGAAAAATGTGGCTCTTTAGAGAATATTCTAAGTGCAACACTCTAAACGAAGAAAACTACTTTGAGATAAATTTTCATGTCCACAATCTAGAGGCCATAAAATAGAAATCACATATGCCATAGAGAACAGTGTCATCTTGCATATGATTTTAATGCGTTATAGTGTAATGTGACAAATAGTTAACAACTAATTAATTTAAATCTCATAGTACTGAAAATATCTGTGTCCACTTCTACGTATAATACTAAGGGCTACAATAAACATAATAAGTCAAAAAGCCTAGTGCTGCACTGATTTTCGTCCCTCATGTCTAAATGCTCTATCAGTGAGAAAAATTAATCATTGTAAAAAATAAAATATATCAGGAAGGCAAATTCATGGAAGATTCCAGTACCATCCCTGTGCCTCCTTTTATGTCCTCAAATAGTGAAAAGAGCAAATAAAACAGAATATGCCATACTGTGAATAGAAAAAACTGCAGAACACATCAGTAACAGACTGAATGTCCACAAGATCAGAAAACCAAAGACTGAAACTGTAACATCATCTTGATTGGCTTATGGGTTTGGAGATCCACCTCCAAGAATTCCCCTTTCTTGTCATACTTGCCTATTGCCCCCTGTTCACAAAATGCAGCCCACATAACTAGATAAAGTCCCTCACATAACCTTCAGAGGCACATCTAAATTAGGCCAGGTATCACAGCATATGAAGACAGCTTTAGCAGGATAGAAACTGGAAAATGTCACTGTCCTAACAAGAAGTAAGGAGAAGGAGCTTCTTCCTCTGAATACTGAACAGCTTTTGCAGCTACTTAATCTGCAAATATTGTAAAACTCCTGTGTGACAAGTTGGCAATTTAAATCTTTATTTTGTTGATAATGTTTATTTTTTGCTCAGAGTCTAAAAATCATTCTGCTTGCCAGAATGATTGCTACAACTGAGCAGAAGCACAGTTGTAGGTAGACGTGGAAGAATACAAAAGGAAAAAGTGTATTCTTTAGGAAAAACTCCAACACACACCATTAATGTTAATAAGTTAAAATTAGACACAGTCAGACCTCGTGAATTACCCAGGAGATCTGATTAAGTGCAATCAGATTCTAAGCACTATAATGCTGGGAATAGTGTCTCTGACCTAAATGCTCTTCTCATCATGAAATGTCAGCAACAATGACCTCAAGCAACTTCACCCTGAATTTGGTCTGCCTTTGATAAAATACCATGATAGATCTACAAGATAATAGTAACTCATAAACTTGTATGGTCTTCATGATTAAGCATGACATTTTTCCTATACAAAGTGCCAAAACTGGAAAAAAAGGCCAAAAGGTCACAATCCAAGGAAGAAATCTTTCAAAAGAGAGGACTGCTGCAAAGCCAGCGCTGATAGCAAGATCCACAGGGGCTCTCTCTGACAAGCCTGCTGGGGCAGCTTTAAAATGACCACTTAAATACCTGTGGAGACCCAGCTCCCTAATTATTGATTGACCTATATATTTTTGGCATCAGTTATGCCCCAGAGAATCTGATTTGACAGGCAGTTAAGAGTCCACATTTAAATAAAATCTGAAATAGCCAAGACAAGCAAACGACTTCCTAAGAAGATTAGTTTTTCCTGTTCATCAGAATATTTTGCAGACCTTGTAAGAAAGTGAAGACAGGCACCATTTTGAAAGAATACAACCTTTCAACACTTTGTATGCCAAACAGCTAATATATACACACATACAACAGCCCAAAAATTTCTTAAAACATATAAAATAATCTACTGTGCCATGACCAGCAGGAAGCAAAACCGTTGATCAGGATAAATTCATATGCAATGGCTGGCTCTCAAATACAATGGTAGCTGCAGTTTAGTTAACCACTCCCTTAAAGACACCATGGACATTTTTGGATATACTGCTCATTTTCTTTCCAGCTGATGTTGATAACTATTTTAAGGTTAGAAAGCAGGCTATAGGGGCTGCTTTGTGCCCATAGGAAAAGTAAATCAATCTGTGAGATTCAACCTGTCTTTGAAAAAATTCACCCAGATTTGCTTTTGGCATAATTGTTTTCTTGCTCTCATTATCATTCCTTCATTGAGCCTCTCTCCAGAAACCAGGAGAGAGTCACATCAGGAAGTAAAAGGCAGAAAAAGACACTTACAAAGCTCATCATTGAGTCAAACAGGGAGACAGTGGGATCACAAAGACTGTGATCAGAATGGAGACTTATTTAGCAATGTGGGGAAAGAAGATTAGGACAGAAACAAAGAGATGAAATGAAAGGACAAGCTTCTTGAAGGGTCTTTTATTGCTCCTCAAAAGTATGACCTAAATATGTCAGAAATTCAGATATTACTGTAAAAAATACTGTTTTGATTATTTCTTACAATAACAAATAGATTTATTGCTGACAATAGTGGATAAATGGCATACTGCTTGTCCTGTATTGTACTGGCATGTGCTGTGTTTCCCATTAGCTTTTTTATTCCAGTGAATGCAAAGGCTTCATTTTGAACCTAAATCCTCCATCTTCCTCTAGAATTATTTTTCAGGAGAATCTAAGTTTCAACTGAATGACATGACTCCAAATGAAAAAAAGCATCATCAAGGAAAAGATACATGTTTTATAATTATGGCCTCTCTGAATCATAAACTCGTACGGTACCTGTGGATGTATCCACTGTGAAAAAAGGAGAAAATTCTCCCGGGACCAGTTCGTATGTGACAATGCCATATATTCCCGAATCTCTGTCTGTGGCAACAACATTGATGATCTCTGTTCCTGGCTGTGTGTGACTGCTGATGCTCGTCACATAGATGGCTTGTTCAAAAACAGGGTGATTATCGTTAATATCTTCTATCTCGATGCGAACAAAAGCTTGGGCACTCAACCCACCCTGTTGGATAAATCAGAAAAATAAAAACAAAATACAAGGTCAGTTTTAAAAGTGTACACAATAGAATGATGCACATCAGGCTTCAGCCCATCATTAGGAAACGGAATATGCCGCAACAATATTGAGCAATGAAAATGTTTGTTAGAAACAACTTACAGTATCTATAATACCCCAAAATACTGCATTTAGGCAAGCTACATGTTCAGAACAACTCCAGTGAGCTGACTGAGTACACAAAGAAGTTCAACTTCTTATGACAGTGAGGCCTGAACACAGTTATTTTTGTTAATACCAATGAGCACTACACATGTCAAATCCTTGCTAGTCTAACCTCACTTGTTTTTACTGTAATCACCTACACACCACTTATTCCTTCGCAGATGAAAGTCAGGGCTTTCTGCCCCAGAAACGCATGCCCCTCAGGTCACTGTGGTGCTCCAGTAAAGCGGGAATAACTTCTTTCTGTCTATGAGTCTTCCAGATTTAAAAGCGTGACCACCAAAACAGCGAATATGAGGCTTTTTCACCTGTTGATTAGCTGAGAGCAGAGCAGTGCAGGACAGCCAAAAGCTGACCTGTCAGGCTGCTGCCTGCAAGACCTATCCTCAATTTAACATCCTGGCAGGTTTAAGCAGTTCTGCTCATGCAGTGTGTGCGTGTCAATACGTACATCTATTTGTGTACACGTGTGTATGTGTATATATATATATGTATGCACATGTGCTTGTCTACATCCTCACACCTCTACTTCGTGTACACAGAGACAGAACAATAACAAATTCAACTGAAGCACATAGCTGAAATAATTTGTTGATGTAAAATTCGTAACTGATTATATGAAATTATTTCCAACGTGTTTGTGATTTTACAGGGGAAGACATGTCACCACGCTTTCTAGGGGGCTTGGCTCAACTTCTCTGCTCTTGTTTCTTTTCCCTACAGAAAGAGCTGGGAGAAGAGCCAGGCCTTGGTCGCAGCTTCAGCACCATACCTCTTTGTGACCCCAGCCCAGTGGCTGGGCTGCTCTCCACAGGGTTGAAGCTCCTGCTACAGGTGCCCACCAAGAGCCCACTGAAATACCAGGCAGGCAGCCATAGGATCACGTTTAGCCTTGCTCTGCAGTGAAAACAGAGAAGTGAGGAGCAACTGCAAGCTGGCTTATCAAACCACGCTACAGCAAAATCACAATTTTCCAGGGCAAAGCACTGAATGTTGTGACAATCTGGAAACAAGACAATTCTGTGGGTGCTGAAGTGTAGACTCCACAGGGCCCTGAGTGAAACAAATGGCAATTTACTTCTCAGAGGCACTACCTCGTGCTTTCTGTGGACTCCCTTCATCAGTTTGGGGGGGGCTCATGTTTCCAAGGTTATTTTACAACCGTAACAACTACAGACATTTATATGAGAAAGCAGTTCTACTTGTGGCACAGCGGACAGTGAATGCTGGGACGCTGACGAGTACAACAGAGGCACAAAGGAGCACAAGTCTGTATAGCCTGCACATGCTGCACACAGTACTTTAAGATACAGACTGAGGAAGAATTCTGCACTCTTCAAAGTCACACTGAGAGTGCTGTGCTTGTACCAATTAGTCACCTACTGAAACTGCTGACGCAGATCAGACATTGGTGCATACATATGACAAGCTATGCTGAGCCAGTCCAGTCCAAACTTAATTTTGCAGTCACAGTAGCTATGATATAAAAAAAAATAACTACGTTGCATATTTCTGCAGCCTAATTGTTCACGTCAATTATTTTTAAATCTGACCTTCGTGAAACTATCCAATGATTCAGACTGGATACTACTTCTTTAGACTTGTCCTGCAGCATGACAATCTCCCCCAAAACTATTTTTGAAGGTTTGCTTATCATATCCCCAGGGTCTGACTTACTGGGCAAAAATACTATCTGCACCCTCCCCCATTTCTATAGGGGTTTTTGTTTCGTTTTTTTTCTGTTCTGTTTTTCTTTGTTCTGTTTCGGTTTTTTTCATCTCTGCGGTAATATTACCTCTGTTGGGTGGCAGTGACATTCCCATGAAAGCTCAAGTATGTGGAAAATTAAGATGATCTTGTGCACACGTGCCTATGTTTCGCCCGCAGACTAGGAGATCTGGCCCACATCCTCTTGGTGTGCTTGGGTTTACTTCCAAAGAAAATAAGGCATGGCATGCTTCCAGGCTGCCGAGGCAGCCAGCAGCCAGCCCACGCGTCTGCAGACCAGAACTGTGAAGGGCACTGGGCTAGCACCAGCCTCAAACTACTAAGACAGTCATGAAACCCTGTGCTGATATGGGGAAGTGGAGATGTGCAGAACTAGTGGGTTCTCTGACAACACCCCAACCCCACTTCATGGTCAGCCCCTTCCCCAACACCTTGATTTCCACAGGAAGGAAATCTCTGCACAGGAGCTAAAAGGGGAGCCCTATGTGCTCCATCCAAACCCATTTTCAGAAGATGCTCTGTGGCTCCACAGCTATCAGCTATTCCGATTAGGACAGGAATCAGAAACATTTTTAAGGGAAGAGAGCCAAGAAAGAAGTGAGGTCAAGAATAAAAAGCATCTAAAAAGAGGCAAAGTTCGGAACAACATGAAACCAAGCTACAAGAACCCATGAGAACTCATGTTTAGCTGCTTCTTCCAAGTTTTATTATTACTAAACAGACATGAAGAAAAAAAAAAACACCCTCCAGCCAATTTGTATTTATCCTATGGAGTTATGTAAAGACTACGAAGTCTTTGGAAATTGATTAATTCAAAGTATATAGGGGAAGCAAGTTGGAGACGTACTACTACCTAATCTCTCAGAAGATGAACCAAATTTTATGATGGAAACAGATCCTTCTTTTCCTGAAGAAGCAAGGTATCTCCTCACATCAGTCAAGTATGATATTAACTTATGATATTAACTGGTTATGTTACAGTTCTTGCTCTGGCTATGAAAATTTTTAAGTATTATCCCAGGTGAGAAGGAACTAACTGCTTCTCTTTCTAACCACATGGATATACTTCATCTACTCAGAAGCAAGCACCACATAGTAGATCTTCCAAAATATGAAGGCTGATTTAAACAAGTCTGTTGCTGACAAAAAATTACACTTGTCAAAACACATTACAAGCAACAGAATGGCACAGTTGTTCATTTTAAAATCCCTTTTCTCAGATGTTCAAGTATTTTTAACTACTGTTGTGCTGTTTGACGCAGCACAAGTCACAATTACAACAGCTTCTTTGTCAGAATCCTGAGAGTTGTGTCTCCCATGGAACAAAAAGGGGACACAGGAAATTACCACTAAGTCAAAATAACAGCAAGTAGTATTTTCTTTACTTTGGCAGGACCAAATTTGTGTGAAAATATAAAGCTATTAGTACACCTCTTTATCATGTCTCAAAAAAAATTAAATTACGCGGCCTTTGGCAAGAGAGACTCTTTAGGTTAAT
The DNA here is from genome assembly GCA_002844005.1 of Limosa lapponica baueri. NCBI lineage: Eukaryota > Metazoa > Chordata > Aves > Charadriiformes > Scolopacidae > Limosa > Limosa lapponica. Next base: position 279,404 of record KZ505678.1, read on the forward strand.
AAGTAGAAATGGTGCTACTTCAAATAGCTGCATTTCTTCATCTTGATGCTGTAAAATGCTTAAGAATCCATCAAGATTTTCATGACAGCCTCCAATGATTTTGTCAGTGAATTGTGCTGTCAAATTTTTGTTCCAAACTAAACTGTGATATACAGCATCTCTGACATGAAGACATATTTTCTTTTTTTTTTTTTTGGTGTTAAACCTAAAAGATATGTCACCTTGAAGTCGCAATGCTGCCAAAAAGAAGAGACACCACAAATTATTGCAAAAGCCTCAACTTCTTCAGAAGCTTTGTCTGTGAGTGTTGAGCTCTTATCTCTACATTTCAATGGCTTCAGTGTAAAAGACAAAGAAAATTGGACAGCAGTGTAGTTTACCAAGAAGCAAGAGATGAAGGACAAAGTATTTTTCTATGCAGAAAGGCAGTAAGAGAGTCACTAAGGTTTCAGCATAATTAGAAGTTCTTCAGAATCTAAATAAATACCCATCTATGTAACTTGCAGAGTTTACATGTTTAATGAATTATTCCAGTACCTGTTTAAAGATGAGCAGTAACATAAAAGGTGCTAACTTCATACTCTACATTGATAGGCAATTTCATAATCTGCTGCAAGTGATATAAGTTGAAAAAGTTCAGAATACACTATAAATTCCCCCCCAAATTGTACTTCAGCCTTGAAGCCCAAGCCTGGTCTCTTCTTTCCATGATAAAACTTGCACTTAACAACCTCATCACGTCACATTGGGAATTATGCCTGTTTAATTTTTGTTCTTTTTTTAAAATAAAACACACCTTCATGAAAGAAAATATACTCTTACTATTCCGGTGAACTGCTTACCTACTTGTCCCTTGCTCCTGTTCTAAGCAACAGACCTTGAAAGTCATTACATGCAATTACATGCAAAATACGTGGTTTTGAAGAAACCCAGGTGTAGTGTCAGAGTTAATACTATGAGGCAGATTTAGCCAAGTGTTCTGTGACAGCAAGGTAGTTTTTTCTAAAATACTTAAAGCTAAAGCTCAGTCTTTCCTCTCTTTTTTAATTTTTTGCATATGTGCACTTTAATTGCCTATGCAAACATTCTCAATGCATTTAAGCTGAATTTTGAAAGACTGCTTCCTAACAAGAAGTAGTAACACCCATCTGTGTAAGGAAGCACATCATCCTGAGTAAAGTCAGTAAGCAATGATCTTGAGCATACAGTACAGATGTGATCACAATCCTCTATATAGCTGTACCTTCATATTTAGCAGATGCACTTGTATATGCAATTAGATGCAAGTTATGATCTACTTTAAAACACTGTATTTAAAATTCTTAGTTTCTTATTTTAGTTTCTACAAGTGCATTTTGAAGTAGTTTTCAGCATACAAAAACACTGATTTTTTTTTAAAAAAAACAACCTCCAGAAAAGGACAAAAAGACCTAAGACTCACAAAGATAGACATCTAGAAAAGACGGCAATTAAAAGTCTCATTATCTTAATACTAATCAACTGGCAATGAAAAGAAACATTCTTGTTTCTTTTATAGGGAATGCTAGGTCTTCAGTGCTTCAGCTGCTGCATAATCATTGCAAAAGGTTCAATACACCACCGGGAGGCTGTTTCACTCAAGTGAAACCACCTGCATTGCAGGTCTGCAGACCACCTCCCTGCTGTCAAAAGCACTTTCATACTGTGCTGCACAGAACAACCTCAGCCACAACAGATACCCTGTAAGTCCTTGTGGCAGTCACAAGATCTTCACAGTGCTCTCTGAACCCGAGTATCAGATGTGCCCTGTAGCCTGCACATACAAAAGTAGTTCTGTGACTGTGTTGCTGTCCACCAGCAGCTTCTAACAAGAGGACATGGGAAGGAGCATCCCAGATCAGCAGATGAACATATAGGATTAGTGTCCCTCTGTGCTGCATCCCCAGGTCAGACAGTCAGGTCTGCTGCAGGGCTCTATCCCCACACTCCAGAACCAAGGCAGGCTGCATGCTCTTCTGCTTCTCTCCATCATTCCCTGGCAGAAATGATTTCCGTGTTTTTTTTCTGATAATACCCTGCACAGTAGGGTATACAGATGTGGTGTGGCACTCCTTACAGTTGTGGGGGACAAGGAGTGGTAGAACACCCTGCCTGTGCTCCGCAATTTTCAAAACTTCTTGCCACACTGATGAGAAGAGATGACATGCTGGTACATGCACTGTGTTACCTACAGAGATGTTTGTGGCTGGAATTGGTCTACGCCTGGTAGCAACTCTCACAAGCATAGGCCATCCAGTCTTCCCCAGCTTTTGAAGAAAACTGTGTGGCCAGCTCCTTCCAGAGTCAAGGTTGGACACTCCTGAACGTCCCTCATTGTGCGCCCACTGCAAGATTATGCAACTCAGATTTTGGCTTTGAAAGCCAGACAATTGTTGTCGGTAAGCACAGATGCCACAAGACAGAATTTAAATTAACATTATTCCAATTAAATTTCTCTGGATTGTGACAGGTTTACTTTAACAGCTGCGGGCATTACTGTTTATTTTGTTGAAAGAGAAAGGGAGAGGGAGATATGATGGGCATCATAAAAAATGCAAATGAATTAACAAAAAGATTGAATTATGCATGATACATAGCAACAAAATTTGCCACTGTACAGCAGAAAAGAATGAGTGTTGTTAAAAAAAAAGGTTTCCTGTATGAAAATGATTTCACGTTAAGACTCTTTAAGGCAGAAGTACACAAAACAAGCATAAAGGAAGCATAAATTTACATATGTAGTAGTCTGGAGACCCCCCAAGCAAATAGTGAAAAACACACAACAGTGTGTCCATTTCAGTCACGTTGTGAAAGCAAACAAAACAGCCAAACAGAAGAATTAAAACATATCAGACCCACTTTGCACATGTTAAAAATAAAAAAGTTGCAATTTTGTCACCTATACTGCTTTTGAGAACATGCAAATACTTTTATTAGAATTCTGTTTTCCTATAGTTTCCTCTTTACAAGAGCTGATTTCACAGTATGCCTCATCTAAAGCTCAAGTGTTTGTGAAGGTTCCCCAAGCAACAAACCTTCATCTGACTTTCTTCCTTTTTCTTCCAGAGAGAGAAAAAAATACTTTTTTAACATCATTATAAGAAATTTCATCTGACTGTAAATTCAAAGACGCCCCAAATGCCTACTGAAACTGTCTCTGATCTGTCACAAATGCAGAAATACAACTGTTGAGACCAAGGGTGCTGTTTTAGCGGGGGGTGTCCCAGGCAGAGGTGTCATGTGAATCACAGGAGGGTCACCCTCACTACTGGAGCTCTCAGTATGCCACAGTCCCAACAGAGACCTTAGGAGAGAGCTAGACATAGATGCTGTGGGATTCAGTGCAAACACTTTTCAATAAACCTAGCTACATGATTTCTTTTCATATAAAAGCATTTCAAGGAGTATCACCAAATATGCATGTGACTTTGGGACCCAAATCAGTACTGCCAGCTGAAAACGCTAACACTATGAACAGTCTTGTCCCCACTGAATTAGGGAGGGTGCTCCCATAAGCTCTCACGGGATGTTTATCTAACACCAGTTTAACAGAATCTGTTTTCCACTTGCCTCTCGTGCAGTTTCAGTTCTCCCATTACACTTTTTACACAATGCATAAAAGACACGACCAAGCAGCTCCAAAACCATGTAATGGAGTAGGCACGAACAGGTGGAGGAAACTGAGAGTTTTGCTGTAAGATAAACTGAGCACCACCTGGAAAATGCTTTTTTTCCTCCTCACTTTTAATTAACATTGTTATTTTCTTTCCTCTTCATCTCTCTCCCTTCCCTTTGTCAACAGTGACCCTTCACTCTTCCTCTCTCTTTTCTGCATACGCTTCTCCCCTGATCACAGCCCCTACTTTGAACCCCACATCTAACGTCTTTAATCCATCAAACTCAGCAGCTGTATGCCGGGAGACAAAATATCCTACTACAATTCTGCTGTAAAGGTGAAGAGTGGCTACACATAAGTTCAGATATACTGAACGTTTTGAAAAGCTAATATTGAATTTAGGTGCTTTAGCATTTAGGTGTTGGATTAGCTAATTTTTAGAGGAGAAATCAATGGGATCTACAAAGTGCTGAGTTCCAGTGAGAATATCAAGTCCTGCCAAGTCACAGACAAGGCAATCAAAAATTGAACCCCCTCTCCCCATTACTGAACTTCTGAAAACACAAGGTTGCTAAATGATGATAAATGACACACCTACTTTAAAATGAAATAATCTATGGTTTCAGTGCATTGGCTGTTTTCCTTTAACTTTTGATGCAAGATTTATCACCGGAGCAATAACTTTCCCAAAAAATGCATCAAGTTTTTTTTCATATAAACCTATTTTCTTTCACATTTTCAAAATAATCTTCTGGACCAAACTGGAGATCTGAGAAACTTGTCAGAACTTCACTCCTGTTGTCCAGCTCTCAACTTCACCTATATTAATAAGGCTAATCTTGGCTTTCCAGATACGTGTGTGTGTTCTTCACATATATACAGCTTCAAACCATGTATGTGAGGGAAAAAAAAGGTAATGATGAACTGTAGCAGAATACTTAATTTTCTACTGTTATACACTGTAATACTGCTGCTTTATTCTTCAAGGCTTGGAAATCTGTACTCAAGTGTATGCCACAAAATTTTGCCAAGAAAGGAATTTAAGACAGAAATCACCAGTTAAAGAAATTCCAAAATGGGCATATAGACTTATGTCTGCTGAAAGATGACAGATACTATACTAACTGAAAGACTTACATTCTTAATTATTAGACATTCAAATAAGTTAGAGTCAGGAAGCAAACATACAAACAAAAAAAATACATATTCTTATCTAATTGTTTCTCCTCAAAAGAAATCTATGGAGAAGAAAGGGCATACCGCTGAAGGCACTATTAACACAAGAGAATGCTTGTACTGCTTCTGAAATAAACACTGAATAGTGATATCTAAAGAAAAGAAGCAGATGAATTGCTTAACTGTTACACATATATCTAGATTGAACAGCATACAAACGTATGCTCAACTCCTACGTTCTCAAAAATATCAAGCATCAACTGCAGCTATTTAAGTTCATCTACTCATGAATATGGAAGTCAGAGTTCACCAAGTTTCTTCAAGTGTACTGTAATAAAAAGCACAGACATTTTAATGAAAGATACAGTAGTTATAGCACCACTTTTTTTTTTTTTTAACTTAGATGCACTTAGGACAATATCTAAAATGCAAGGTTAATACTGAAAGTGTGAAATAAAAACTGTAGAGCCTGAAATAATTTAATTTCAATGTTTTTCACTTCAAATTGTGCTGCTGAATAACATAAGGACACTTTTTAAAAACATTAATTTTAACATTTGCAACCAACCAGTAACCTTTTTATCCAACCTCTTTGCAGTTCACCTCTAAAGCTGAAGAAAGTTAAGAAAAGTACCGGCTGGACTCCTTCTGGACCTCTCATTGCAAATCACCTTTGGATACTTTCACAACAAAATCAACCCAGGAATTACTTTCTTCCATTCTTTTTCAGGAGTCGCGCTACCAAAATCTTCTGTTATGTGGCACCTGGTAGAGCAGGTGTCCACACCTAGATATCTCAATGTGTTCCCTCCACAATGAATGTCTCCTCCTCCTCGCCAAACCGAGATCTGAAGCAGACTTTTTCAGGCACATACAACTACCCTGCCCTTGCTGTTTCATGAATACCCACTTCTAAGCACCAGATCTTGTAAAGTAGGAAAACTTTCAGACATGCTGCTGCAGACAGGCTGTACCCAGCCACAGCAGCAGCAATGGCATCAGCTAACTAGAAAGGACGAGGGATTTTACTGTGGCACCCACAGTAGCCACACAGCTCTAGCACAAGCTACGGGTTTGTTTCTGCTGCTGTCATCTTGAAAGCAGTGAGCAGAGGTAACCTGGAGTCCACCGTTTCCAAGAGGAGGAGGAAAACCAGCAGGGACTAACACATCCTAGAAGCGGTTATCAACAACTTGTTTAAGAGTAATTGGGGATTTCACAGCCAATTTTATCAATTTGAGTCAAAATTTATGGTTCATGCCCTCTGTAGGGGTAAGAAATTTTATTCAGATTCACGCAATTTTTACATAGTCATTACATTCTCATTTAAAAGTATACAGCACATCCAAATTTGCAAATGCATTCACAAATCTGGCAGTATGGGAAGGCAAAACTTACCCCATCCATAGCTTTTACTAAGAGATCATAAGTGGCTGGATCTCCTTCTCTGTCAATGTCTTGAGACACACAGATCTGACCAGTACGTGGGTCAATCTGGAAGGCTTTGGATTTTTCATAGTAATGAAATCCATCGTACAGAAAATACTCAATTTCACCAAACTGGTCAGCGTCTGCATCTGTTGCCTTGACCTGCAGAGAAACAACAGAGATAAAAAATGAAGCCAGTGAAACTATTACTCATCCATTCAAAAATCATGATTCTTTGTTTTAAAGTTATCTGTTTGTGTCCTAAAAGCAAATGCACATACACGTAATAAATACAACCACACTCTGGTACCTAAGCTGTCTGTCTGAAGTTTTTAAAATGACGACTCAGCTACTGACAACATAATTATTGCAACAAGCATATAAGATCGATTAGACCTGTCTTTAACATTACTTGTTCATCTGTCAATTATTATCTCAATCATGCCTTAAGCCACTTTTCCCTCATGTTATTTTACCAGTGGAGACCACATCACATGTAGATGAGAAAAGTGCTGCAGGATATTCTTACCTAATGTATTTTCTAAAAAGACTCCCCAGAGTTCAATTTAGCATTTAATTTGAAAGAGGGTTTGGTGGCACAGTGATCCATACAAGTTAAGGACTTAAGGGGGTTTTAATCTCCATCTCTCTCCAAGGAGCTAGAACTCTACCAACACAAATAAATGTGACCATTGCATACATGCACAGCCCAAAGCAAGAAATGTACAGATTGCAGCTAGTCCCTGTGACAGACTTAATTACCTTGTCAGGGTAGTCTTGCATGTAGCTATAACTGCTGAATGACAAACAAGGCTAACATATTTTCTTTTCAGCTATATTAAATACACCTAAAAAGCAGCGTGAATTCTGTTTTAACTAACTACTTTAAAGAAATACTTCCTTCAGAGTGAGATTCCTCTGCAACCACATGCCATAAAAGGGAAAAAAAAATACACTAAGTCTGTCTGACAAGGAAAATGGGTGGCAGGAGAAAACAAATATGGGTGATGATTAGAGGCTGTAACAGGGCAATGGTAGCCATGGGGCAGGGAAGCCTGATCCCAGGCACAAAATGGCTATTTCCAAACAGAAACACACGAGCTCCTCCCCTTCTTAAAGCACTGACTAGTCTAGAAGGCATAAAACCCCAGTAATTTCTAGAAAGCATAAAACCCCAATAATTTAAAGCCATCAGGTGAGTTTAAATTTTAAAACAGAACATACCTGAAATTTTTTTTAAGTTATTTGGTTTTTTTTAAACACACATGGGGAGAGACAGAAATCAACATATCCCTTAAAATATTTTAATAAATGTTTACTGCACCAATAGGTTTTGCCAATATCATATACATATGCCCTGAGTGAGGAGAGGCTGAGGGAACTGGCTTGTTTAGCCTGGAGAAGAAAGGGTTTCACAAGGATTTAATAGTCACCCCCAGTGCCCAAGAGGAGGTTACTGGAAAGACAGCACCAGGCTCTGTCCTCAGGTGCAGGGCAGGAGAGGGGGAAACAGCGGACACAAGCTGAAGATGGAGAGGTACTGACTGGAGCTAAGGCAATATTTTAGCTACAAAGATGATACAGCACTAGAAGAGGCTCCCTGGCCAGAGAGGGTAAGGTCTCTATCCTCAAATTTTGAGACCCAACTGGACGCTGCCTGAGCAGCCAGGACTGCACCAGAGACCTCCCACCACCCCCTCCATGTCCAGCAGGGCCAAGGAATAAACCACTGCACAGCCATGTTATAACTGCTACACAACTGTGCTTCTTCACCAGCCTCCAAAAGTCAAGTCAACAGGATGCTCAAGTGTGAAACTCTTGCTCTTTGGACAAGGGGCGGACTGGTTAAATAAGTATTTCATAAACAGAATAGCTTTTTCCATTGCACTTTCTATTTTACAGCTCTCTGATAACAAAGTAATTTGTGCTGGGTTTGGCTCTTCTCTGGCATGTTCCATTGTGGAAGTTTTCACTTAAATTTACAAAGATCTCAGAAGAAAATAACTTACAAAAATAAGTATACATTAAAAGAGCCAGCACTTTTAGCTCTCTAGTTTGTCATTATTGGAGATACTTAAGGGATTTTTCTTCCTCAACTGGTTTCATTTTCTACTTATTCTTGAAGAAGATCAATCCTGTGTTTTTTCCATCAGCCTACCTATGCAAGTACTATGCCTGAAGACCTTAATGGAGCTTCGGAAACCTGGCGGGAGTTCACAGAGGAGACCTGTACCAGCCATCGCCCGCACCTGGCCCAGGCTGGAAAGGTGAGGCCCACAGCCATCAACCATAGACAGGTCAAGGCAGGGATCTGCATGTGACTGCCTGTACAGATAAACATCTGGCACAGTTTTAGGCATGGTTTCAAAAAAGACCAAGCAGGACAGGCCAAGGACTTTTCCTAGCAATAAGTTTGGATGAGGTCATCCTGTTTTGGGGATGTAAATGAATTTAGCTGCATAGACAAAAGCTGTGCCAGGTCATTTGGCCTTAAGGCCCCAGAACAGCCCTTGGCTGCTTCTCTTACTAGTACAAACACGGCCTTAAGGATCGTTCAGTGCCTCCATCACACGCTCACTTCTTTGCCCATAGAGGAATTGTTCTGGCGTTCAGATACTGAACTGGGACTGAATTAAAACCAAATGAACGAAAACATGGCTTGGGAAGGCTGAAAAGCATAGAAATGGGGAAAGGGAAACCATGGAAAAAGTGCCAAGGCAAATTATAAAGCTAAAACTTACTCTAGACCCAGAGACTCTAAAGTCTTACTCAGTTACTTCCATCAGAATTTTAAAATGATGGACAGCCCAAAAGATATATGTGTTTTTTCAATTAGGTGTGGTTTTCTTCTTTGTTGGGGTTTCTTTCTTTGTTAATCTGTTTGTTTTTAAGCACCCTGTGGACTTCTCCACTTCTGTATGGGATGCTTGAGATTTGCTGTATTTCAGAAGAATTATCACTGTTATAGTGATTGTGCCACATACTCCAATGCACCCCTTTTTTTCCCAAATGGCTTCTCAGAGCACTGATGACCATTATACCATTTTTGGTGCTGCAAATAGAAAAATCCTATACGGGAGCCCTGTGGTCACAGAGCCCTTCATGGTCCTTTCACACCCTTGCAGTTTGCATCCCATGACTGCAGCACAGGGTGGAACACGCAGCCACTCCTGACCCCCGTCCAACCACTCGTTCTGAGGAAGTTAATGGCAAAACTCACACTCAACTTCAGTGGAACAAAGATCTGGCCCTAAAAATGCTTTACAGCTGTATATAAATCAAGTCTACAACACACATATTTCACCAGCCTTGTACTTTGCTATTTCTATCATAAAAAATATTAAAACACGGGCCTAGTGTGCTCTCGGTATCCTGCCACCCTGATGCTACGAAACAGTAATTTACTTGGCTCTTATAAGAAAAGTATTTCTTTCCTGAAACCTAATGTGGGTGATAATACTGAAAGGCTGTGTCTCCCTGTGCCTGCATGCAGTTACATGTGTAAATGCTAACATTTATGTCTGCAATTGAGCGTGGGTGATTAATTGAGGGTGTGAAATTTCGAGGGTATTGTTAGAAGTTTAGTCCATTATGTTCAGTGACTTGTTTTCTTTCTTGTAAATTATGCAGTCCTCAGACTTTTAACAGTACATGCAAAGGAATAATGAATGATGAATTTAAATAAAAATGCTTCAGTTCAAAGCAATACAAATTTGAAGGTCTAATTGTGGTCAACTTCAATTACTTTGATCGGCTCTCAGGCAGCAGAACTAAGTGGCATCAATTTCTGCATTTATAAAAATACAAACTTTCTCCATGTTCAATCCTTCACATCCATTGAATTTCCACCCACTTAATAGTCCTGTTTTTTAAGCAATTTTGCCCATGGAATCTTTGATTTGAAGAGGGAAGAATCTGGAATTAAAAGCAAACGAAAAATCTACCGTAGCAGACAGAGATGAGGTTGAATGGTACTACATCTGAGGCCAGGGGAGCAATTAACTATTATCAATGCAAGCTGATTTAGAAGGAGGAACCCAGTAAAAACATACTAACAAATTCAAGTCTTGACATACAGATGAAGGGAAAAAGTTACCACAGATTTTAGAAATTAAAGCACACGGTAGTCATGGTTCAAAACACGTCAGGTTATGACAGCGTACTGCACTACTACCAAACCTACAGAGTATTACAGCAGTTAAGCACCTGAGAGCTGTGAATTACAGCAGTCCAAGCAGAAGGAAATGAAGGCAGCAGCAGGAATTTTCACGGTGGATTGATCAAGAGTGTTGTATGTCGGCAATATCACGGAGGTGATAGAGCTGAAAGGATTTATATGCCTTGGAGACACAGGAGGCAAGAGAGTACCAAGTTGTAATACCTCTGTTGTAAGAGTTAGGCTGAATATGAGATTGGAATCTAGGAGAAAAGAAAGAGGGGGAAAAAAGAATGCCCTTTCTCATTCTTTCACTAAATATGTTTTCAATACACTAAGTTGAAGACACATGTTATTAAGGAGTGTAAACTTCAGAATAAGGAAAAACGGGACAAAGTATTTTCCCAAGAAACATTTTTAAAAGCCAACAAAAGTCATGGTATGGACAGCTACTGACTGGACTTATCCTGTCAATCATGCTTTCTGTAGCCTACATCCTTTAGCCTGTTTGTACACTGTCTAGACTACAAATCCATCAGAGACAAAGTTTATTATGTTTCTTCTTTCTTTCCTAGGCATTATTTCCTGGTTTATAACAACTGAATATATTTTGAAGAGCAGAGCAAATATTTTGAATTATATGCAAAAGAGGAGAAATGACCTGTGCACACAAAACCACATCAGAAAATACAATCTTATTAACTGTACAGATCAAAAATTCAGGGCCATTCACTTTGCATCTTATGTAAAGACCATTTCTAGGATTTAGAGCATGCAGCCCTAAAGCTGACTGCTTTGCAATGCTGAATTTCACATGTGGGTGATCAGAATTAATTTTATGGCTTTCAGATCAACAGAATAAAAGTACAATGGGAAAGAGCAGGCAGTTTGGCCAAATAACTCATGACAGTGGTCATCTCTGATAGCAATTAAATGAGACTAAAAGATATTAAATCATTTTTTCATGGCTTAAGAATTGCTCCCATACCATGTATTTTGTCACATTTACTCCATTTGATTTCAGTTAACCAAGACACAGCTTTCACAGCTCATAAAATCTGTTTGGGGGATCCTTAATGTCAGAGCATAAGACAGATTTTTATTTTGTGCATAAAAAGTGTGTTTAATTCTTTCAGTTTTGCTGATACCATGACAAGCAAATTAATTTCAAACAGTCAGTTTTAAAGAAAATGAGAATGTAAGGTAGACGGAAACATACCCTGCTACTCCAAAATACTCATCATCAAAATGTAAGACAGGACACAACAGACGGATACAGAAACAGGGAAACTACCAGGAAACTGAAAGGAAACAGTTCAGTGATAGCTTTGCTGCTGCTGAATGGTCCTGTCCTGCAGACATCACCAACCAAAATCCAACATCCTTCCAATTAAAGACTGAAGGACACCAGGCCTGTTCATGGTGGTATGGCAATGTCCAATGGCAGACCCTTACCAGATGATTCCTGCATTCCACAGGCAACCCAGACATCCCCAGAATGGCTGACCACCAGTATTTTGGAAAAATCCTTTGTGCCAGGTCCCTGGCCACAGGGAAGGAGAGGAGCAGCCTCTGTTGGTGGCATGCTGTCAGTAAAATTAGGTTGCAGAAGTACTGGTAGTGGAATTACTGGGACTTGATGTTCTCCAGAGAGAGTCATTTGGGTATAACTGTGCCTGTGAAATTAGCACATCAGCTGCCAGGAACACACATCATCAGACATCTCTAATTCAGTGCCCTCACTTATAACCCTGTTTGGCAAGAAAATAGTGTATAAAATACAAACCAATGACCTTCACCTCATAGCTGCCTGAGGCAGTGCAGAAAATAATGCCAACACCAAACCTGAAAAGTGTTAATAAATACATTACTTCTCTGGATTTTTATCTGTTTGCCTGAACATGCTTGATCACTGCCCATCTTCCTGGTACTACACGTTTAAATGCACAGAAATAGGAATAAAGCTTCAGATCCACTTGCTTAAGTCCTGAAGGCAGGAGCCTTGATTTCAAGATTAGGAACTATTTGCCTGAGGACTTAACAGCCTGTCCTTGAACAAAATTTTGCAGTGACAACAGAGAAATCCCCACTCCTCATACTCAAAACAGATCCCTACCTGGAAAGCCACAAACCAAAATAAAATCTGGCATTTAATGTGAATATTCAACTGGCATTGACATCACTTTGCCAACCACCACAGGTACCACATACTCCAAAAACAAAGAATAGCAAAATCCTTAGTCCTCATCCTTGCTCTGATGCAAAATGTCTCCACTGTACTAATCAGGTCAATGGACTTGACTAAGGTCAGTTTTTCTGCATTCATTAATTAAATCTCAAAACCCTTTAAGTTAAAATGACAGAAACCTATACACAAGCAGACAGAGAGGGCTGGATACAAGCGTACTAGAGTGTTAAGAGACTCATCGCAATTCTTCCACTGGAGATGTCAACCAGCCATATAATCAGGAATGGCCTTCAGGTTCCTTAGAAAGCAAATGGATATCTTAGTCCCAAAAAAACACCACCTAGAAAACAAGAGGAAACTTTTAGCCATGCCACTCCATTTGGAGAGGAAGAGCCGTTCAACCTTGCTCCCACCCTGCCCGTTCCTTCTGTACCCAGCACCTTTGGCCTGAGGAAAAAAAAAAAAAAAAAAAAAACACAACAAAACCACACACCCCTCTAACATAAAGGCCTGGAAAACAACTCACTTTTTCTTAGCTGAGTTCCCTGCAATCCACTAGGGTGATAACTGAAGGAGTGAGAATTCAACTCCTTTAGCTAGGAGGTGCAAAATATCATACAGTGTGCTCAATGACAGCATGTGGAATGTGTTATTCACTGTAGCCTCAAGTAAGCTCTACATTTCTCAATTATGATAAGGCTTTTGGTTTTGGCATTTCAAAGTTATGAAACGGTTCAGCAAATGTATTTTGTGCTTACTGCATTTTTTTTTTTTTGCTTGTGGGTGTCTTAATAAACTACAAGATTTTAAGATCAGGTAAGACTAACCACATTTCACATATGAATCTCTCATAAAAGATCACACTGATTTTTATCTTTTTAGTATCACATTGGGGTTTTTTTGTAATGTTCTGTATCTTCCCCAAGACAAGTAAATGAAAGGAAACATTTTCCTCGATGAACAATAAAGAGATTTTAGCTTTTTGCCTTCTCTGCTCTTCTATGTATATAACTGATGACAATGAACAAACATGCCAGTAAAAATATTTACATATCTTTGATTTACTGTTTTAAGTCATTCTATAGAAAGCAAGAAAGATGAAAATCACTGGAGGAGAAAACAGCGTAAGTACATTACAGCACCATGCTTTTATTTTGAAAACCAGGCATCTTCCAGCAAGCCAAGTCCAGATCCAGGCAGAATCAGGCATTTCAGTCCATACAGTAATCTGCAGTTCCTGTTCTGATGCTAGCCAGAGCCTCAATTCATTCCTATTTAATCCAAAGTTCCTGACATGCCTTCAGTTTCGTTGCTACGCCCTCCACAAAACAGCATGAGCTGCTAAATCCCATTGATGATCCAGAAGTGTAGGAGACAGGCCCGATCTGAAAGGTATGCCCTTATCACACTTAACACACCAACTGGATCCAGACCATCACAAATTATAGTTGTTCATGTCCGAATTCATAGCAAGCAGCAGTGCTGCTATTGCCTACTAATTACATGGTAGAGTAGTAGTTGTAAAATGTGTTTTAGGAGCCGGAAACAGGTTCCAGCACTGCAAATGTCTGCTAAAAGGACCATCTACTCTGTCAGCCTATTTGGTCTACAATGCCTTCCTTCTCATTGTGCAAATATAACCAAATAGAACATAATTTATTTTCATTGCCTATGTAAACTGGAAGAACAGAAAAGAAAAGAGAACATATTTCTGAGGAAGGAAAACTAATATTCATAGTGACTAGCAAATATTTGCAGGACTAAAGCCTTATTAATCATGAAAGTCAAGACCTCTTTTTCAGTGAAAGCAGCTCCATCCATTCATTAATGCTGCTCACATACTCTACTATAATTTTAGATTTTATAACATGCTAAAACTTTGCTATGCACTGTTAAGAGTTTAAGTACAAATCCATTTTTATTCATTAACTTTAGTAAGCTACAGAGCTCCAAGTCTGAGTATCTCTGCCAAGCGACAGCAGAGCACAAAAATTTCCCTATTCTGTGCTAATTGCACAAAGCAAGGACTCATGGGTTTAATAATCTAGAATATCTATCACACAAATAAAGAAATATTTTGTACAGAACATGTTATTTTAATCATCTTGCACTGGAGCATGTTTGGTGGCAGGATTCATTTTAAAACTATATTTAACAAGAATATTTAGAAAGCATGACTCAAGGTACTGGCTATCTTTTTGCTTAGGACATTTTTCCTATTAGAATGCCTTACCATGAATAATAAATCAATAATATGATTTTTATTGGCAGCACGTATTATTACATTAATTAAAATTAATTAAAAGAATTCAATTTTTTGCTTAGATCAATCAATATAATTACTGTATTTATAAAGCTGTAATGTGATATACTGGCTAACTGAGCCTGAATGCAGAGTAGGTGTGTGACCTTAAAACTGAACACTAATCATAAAAGATCTTTCTACTATACTCTTGCTCTAATAGACCAATTACAGGAGGATGCTACAAAGGAGAAAAGAGCTGCAGAAGTAAATAAACAACCTTATACCTTGCTGCCCCTTCCTTTGTGGCACACAGGTTTGTGCAGCTGGACTTTGAGTCAGATCAGTGAGTTGATCCAGTAAAAGCTAATAATAAAAACTTTGTTATTGGTGCCACATTAGATTCCAGCCAAGTCAGTTCCTGATGCAACTGTCCCCAGGACAAGTGGTAGTGGCAGGAAAATGCAGTCCAGGTAGAGTCTAAAAGCTCTTTCAGCAGTGGCATAGACTTAAGATGGGCTGAAACCACGTCTACACAGGCTTGTGCAAATGTTTTCCAATCCCTAAAACCAGTCTCGGCTGCTAATTCCTGCCCACAAACCACAATGCTCCAACCAATACTCCTACCTAGACTGGTACAACTATTTATGGAACCACATTGTGAACAAGATCACTAACAGCAGAGCTTAAATCCTGCACTTAAAGAAATGAAAAAAATAGAATAAAACCCAAGAACCTTTATTTGTAGTTAGCCAGATTAATTCAAAAAATTCTTTTCCAAGTTCACTTCAGAGTCACACCAATGAGCAACTAGGTAGAAATCTCTTAAATTGATTTTGCTGTCAGAGAAAAGGGGTTTGTTATTGCACCTTTATAGTAAACAAAGACCATGTGTGGGCTACCTAAATTGACACTTACAAGTACACCTGTAGACTGCTGCATTCATTGGGTCAATGAGATGGTTTAACATCGTAGAAGGGACAGCGTGGCAGGCCAACAGGAGGGCTGCTGTCACTGGAGAAGCAATCTTTGAGATACCATTACTGGCCCAAAGAGCCCCAGCAGAAGGCTACCTCAGAAAACTTACAGCTTTGCTTGAGCCCAGAGAAGGTCTCAGAAAGGGTCCACCCAGAGCCCACTACCTCCTATGCTTGTCTTACAGCTGTGGCTATCCCATGCAGTGCACATGGGTGTTTTTTGAAGCAGTGAGTTGACTGGTCACCACCTTTCCATACATCAGGAAGGAGTCCTCCTCAGAAAACTCATACCAAATAAGTTGATCAAAGCTAGACATTCTTTCACATTCCTCACAGCATCAGGTTTTCACCTGCCATTCCAATTTATTTCTTCAATTAGTGGTGGGCTTCCTTCTACCCATACTTCTTTTACAAGTCTTTATCCTTTTGACTGCTTCCCGAGTCAATGAGTTAAGTGACAATAAATTTGTTTAATTTACCTACTCTATCCACAGACCCTTGAAAAAACAGGTGTTTTGTTCACATTCATTAAGATTCAGATTTTGTCATGACTGTAGCTGAAGGTACTAATGTAAGTCAGATAACAGCGATATCATTATCATCACCCTGTGTTTTTTTTGTTTCTTGTTTTGATCAGCATGATGAGGTCCAACAGCAACACTTCAAGACAGGCTTTACAGGACATATCTGCATAGATAGGCAGAGGTTTCTATCACTATGCACCTAAACGTTCTGAATTGGAATGCTGTTCAAGTAATCTGCCAAATATTAACAAATATCAAATGCCCTTCACTGTTCAGACCACTGCTCATTTACACACTGGATCCTCGCTATCCTCCTGTGTCCTGCTGCAGCTAGGACGACAGAAAATACGAGCTTCTTTCTCTAGCTCCTTGCTCTGCAAGGCGGTGACTTCACCCTTCTGTTGAAGGGGTCTGACACCATTTAGAATCACAGCGGGGTGGTAGGGTTTGATTAGTTTGTTTGTTTGTTTGTTTGTTTGTTGGGGGCAGGGTTGGTTTGTTTCAATTTTTCTCTTTTCTTCTTAAGGTGTTCGTGCAACCAAGTAAGTCACAGAACTTTGCAAATCCTACAGGGAAAGATTTGCAGGTTGGGGTACTTGAATCTCTTCAGAAAGCTTGCCCCTTCTGCCCTGTCCCCTTGTGAATATATGTTAATGCGCTTACATGCAAAATCACACTGTTAATAACATCTTCTAATCATCAATGACCACCTTAGCTTGGCCCTCAGAAATATGGCCTGCACTGCTTTCAGTTGTTCCCTGTAAAAGTTGTGTCACTAAGCGTTAAAAAGAAGAATAAACTCTCTCCTAAGGAAAGAATATATTTTGTGTAACTGGAGTCTTATAAATCATAGCCAATTTATATTTGGAAATAAGCAGATGAGGGCTCTCTTAGCTCATTTCTGCTTTTATGGAAAATTTAAAACATGGCCAAACTCACAGCTTGAATAATGTATTCATAGCACTTAAAAAAATATATTTTTGTATTTTGTTCATTGTAGACAAAAAATTAGCAAGGGATCTATATATCTTCTAATCATTGGTGCGGAAATGAAGTCTGACACAAAGTATAAAGACACTTCTCCCCTCCTTCCCTCTAAATAAATTTTTCATATAGATACCAATTTTGTTTCCTAACTCTCCAACACTGCATGTCTATGTTTCTAGCTATTTTTGCTCTATATAAGACTCACAGTTTGGAGGCTAGCAGACTACACTGTGCAACAACAAGCAATCATCAAAGAGATCAAAAGACACAGAACATGCAAAAATCTTAACCTCAAATCGCATGACACAAAGCAGTATCTGGGATACTGTCTAACCAAAAAGAAGCCTTTAATTCTTTATTTGGTCTGAAATACAAAACCCACTGAGTGCACAATAAATATGTTTAACTACATCAGCAAGTTTTTCAATTTAAGTTAGCTATATATTTTACAAATATGATTCAGATGGCCCAGCTTTGAATATGTGGAGGTGGCAGAGCCACTCCCAAAAAGTTAAAGGACATCACCTATGATCCATGATGCTTAAGCAATGATATGCAGAAGCACCAAAGTCACCGCCCTTCTAAAGTTAACACAAGCTGTTCTAAAGAGAGATCTTTTAAACACTCTAAATATCTAAAACAGAGCTTACCATAAATTACTTCCTGCTCCAAAACTACAAATCCTAATTAGTATTATGAGAACTACACTTATCATGCATACAATGAAAACTTTGTTCAGTGAAGGGCTAGTAAAATCAACCTGCTATGCATTATCATGCCAACTAAGCCTTACATATCAATTATGAAAATAGTTGTGTGTACACACCCTTTCACAAGCTGCAGATCTTCAAATGATCACAGTAACATCTAGGTTATTAACTACACCATCTCAGAATTATGGGGCCAGAAGTACCTCTTTGCAGACCAGGCTGGATGTCTGCATTAAACCGTGCACCAGCCTTCCTTCTCCTACGACGCATCTCTGTTCATGTGGCCTCTGTGCACAACCCCAATTACATGATGGCCATGAGACCAGCATGTTACATGCCTGCAATCAGGATACACAGTCAGATGGTGCCTTACATGCACGTTTCACTTGACAACATGACAGATGCACCTTCATCAGAGGAGGACCCAGAAGCAGACTGTCCTGCTGGGCCATACAAACTGCACCCCTGAAAAGTTGAGACATGCCAAGTTACAAAAGTTTCCAGGCCAGAGCCAACTAACAGGGTCACAGCAAAGAGAAAGGGGAGAGAACAGCCAATACTATAGCCACAAACCTGTAGCACAAGTGGATCACAGCCCATCACAGCTGATCCATTACAAACTCCATTTACTTTATTCATCAATATATTTTGCTGCATGAGTTGAGAGCTTTTAAATAGCATGATCTAACACCTGAGGAACCTTAAGCCTTTACAAAATAAACCGCATAACAAAAAAAACATCGCATGTGGGCGTAGCTCAAACACATCTACAAGCACAGAATGCGGCTAAGTTTTATCATGTAACATATAAGGAAAGCACATTGTGTACTAGCAGCAAATCTTAATTAGTCAAAGCAACAGATGGATTAAGTTCCGGGAAGGAAATGAGAAGGGCTGACAGGGTATAAATTGGCCACATCAGTAATACAGACGGAAGAGTCCTTTTTTTCTAATAAGGAATCACCCACAAACAGGACACTGGAGTCCTACACTGTTCTTCTTCTTGCACAGCAGAAGAAGTCAGAGCTCTTTTGAAGTGGGAGATGATGAAAACCAGATGGCTAGGTCTATTTGCTCAGCTCCAGAATTCTCCGAAGTCTTTTGCTTTCTCTTAGGAAAAGAAAATACTCTGTTCTGAGGACTGGTTCTGAAGATTTTGGATATAGCCCCTTCAGTGATCAAAAAAGCTAACTGGAATGAATTTCAGCTTCACTGATCAGAAAAGTGAGATGGTGCTGGCAAGTAGAAGCATTCTTCAGTATCTGCTCTGCAGAAACAAAAATTAAAAACATAGCAACTCCAAAAAGAAGTGTATGTCCAACTTAGTGTATGCAGAATTTGTACATCCATATGTTTAGGGAGGATTGAGGCCTCCCCGAATATTCAGACAGTATGTCTCTAATACTAAATCACTTTATCACATGTGCTACTTTTAGACAATCCATTGACTATTTCCTCATTACATTTTTCTCAAACTAATGGATGAGACCATTTGTAGCATGGTATTTAAACTATAAATGGAGCAGATATTCTTATTAAGCCAAAAGGATCCCTGCAGTTTTGTCACATCTATGTGCTAAATTTGTAGCTCTTTAATTTTCATTGTTGTGTAATGTTCATCCATTTTTCTGGAGAAACTAAAAAGGCACGTTAGAATAGGGAACTGCTGAATAATGAGATTCTGCTCTCAATTGCTTCCATCTCTCATGCATACTATCGGTACCTGTCCATGATGCTAGTTAATCTCAGCTGCCTTTATTGCAGCTTTTCACCATCTGGCCAAAAAATTAGCTTGTTTTTCCCAAGCTCTGCCATGTTATTTCATCTCTAGCCCTGGTCCCATCCTTTCCTCTACCTCTGCAGAGTGGCAGCTCCCCCTCACAAGCAGCTATACAGCAGACACATAGCAACAGTCCTTTCATTTAACTTTTTAAACAAACAGTTTCTTACAGAGACCTGGCTCCTGTTAAACTACACAAACGGGAATCACAGCAGCTAAAATTTCACAACAGAGCTATTACATTTCAGCCACACAAGAGACACTGGAGAGCATACAGTAGAGAGATGGGGATATCTGGGCTACAGTGTGTGCTCTTTCCACTTTGCACCACTGGTTTCCAATTCGCTTGTAAATACACCAGCATATTTTATTCTCAAGATCTTGTTCCACTGCACAGAATCAGAGCTTGTTTCCTAGTTTGTCCCGCCACATTATAACCTCATTTTTTTCCCTTCCTTCTTTCCCAAGTGAAACTAGCTTTTGGAGGAACATTATAAAGATATAAAACTTCCAGACTGGAGCAGAACAACTGAGTCTTTAGTCCAGGACCTTGTTCCTGGACAATGGCCAGTGCCAAACCCTGAAGAGTAAGATGCAAGAACCCCACAGTCAATAAAGCTACTCTTTTCCCCTCTCTTCTCCTCCCCCATGAAGGATTCAATGTAAGTTTAATAGTTAAATAAGCTAATAATCAAAGGTCAGGGGTTTATTCTTTTCCAAACTTTTCTGAATGAGCTAACTTCCCTTTTGTTATGTACATAAATGTCCAAGCTTTCTCCAAAGATGTTAAACTATTCACCAAGGCAAGCCACGGCTACAAATCTTCTACTCAGGAACAATTTTATCTTACCATTTTTTAATTTATGCCTTTTCAATTTAATGGAGTATCTTTTGTTGTTGGACAAGGAGTGAAAAGCTCCTAATATCTACTCTGAACTATTCATTATTTCATAATTCCTCTACTGTGTCCCTTTGTTCATCTTCTGGCCAAGATAAATAATACCAATCTTTCTTTTCTATTTCCCATTTCTCAAATGGGAAACATTTAACATCACTCACAGCTTGAGCTGAACAGCTGGGCTAATGGATCTACAGACTCCCACCATCCACCACTAAAACCACCCCATCCCCTTGAGTATGAAGCTGACATTGGTCAGCACTGTAGAAATGAGAAACCTCAGCCTCTAACAGTGTCCTAGAAAATGGTGGAGCAGTGCCAGTGAAGATCTTTCTCCACTGATGATGGACTAGTAATCCTTGATGTCCATCCATGCTTCTGTCCACAGGGATTGCAGTAAGGCTCTCTGAGCCTGCGGGAACACTGGTAATAACTAATAACTAGTCATTGCTAATGATCACTTACTCATGAAAGGTGAAAAGGTGTGAAGTGATCTCTTAAAGGAGAGACCCCAATCAATGTGCCTGAGTCCTTTGCCAAGGAGGAAGATGGAGCTGGCTGCTGTACCTTCTTCAGATCCTTATCATTGTGGGAGCTGGCATCAACAGGCGCCACTGCGCCATACCTCCACAACAACTTCTGACATTTAGATTCACTTCACCATAAAGTATGGAACTTGCTTAACTGGCAGATGTTTCAAATTTGGAAATACACCATTTACTGTAACACTAGAAGCATTCAGCGTGCGGATTTAAAAGTAGGATGCAATAACGGTGCATGGAGCAGAATTGAAATCAACTGATAGAAAGGCTAAAGAACATGAATTGATATTAGGGAATAATGGAAGAATACATGTGGCCTAAAGCAAGCACGGCACCTGTGCGGCTCAAATTAACTCCAACAGAGAAGTGATGGGGGGTGAGGCAGGGAGCGGGCATTGCAGTTAAGACACTGGGTTTCCTCCAAAAGTCATAATTAAAATTTGACATTTTTAAAAAGTCAGTTCCAAGGGAAAAAACAAAACCACCATGAATATACATGTGTGCTACCATCAAAGAACTAGACTTTTCAGAAAGAGGTGAAACTAGGAATGAAAAGAGAGAAGAGCAATCTTAACAGGAAAAAGGTAGGAAAATAACATTTTAAAATGTGATTCTTCTTATAAGGTGTTAAAGAAGAGACTTCAGAAATTTATGAAAGAATAAATTATGCTGAGAGTGATGGGGTTTGATGGGAAAGCACCTGCTCCACCACAAAGTAAGTGTAATCCACCTGGCCCACCAGCTCCACGAATGCACACATAGAGAAGTCCGCACACTTCAGCAGTCAACTGCTGTGTTTTGCAGACGCAGTCTTTTGTGACAGGAAACAGAAACATGATCTCCACATAGCCACCATGCTCTGTGCTCCATTAAGATTCACTACTCTGTCATTTGAGCTGCTTTCACATCTGTAACCTAATGCTCCAGCAGCCCAGCCTGAACGTACATCTGGTAATGTCATGCACGTTGCACACACCAGGAGCGCAGGTGGGACGATATAAAATGAGTGTGTTTTGAAGCGAATGCAGAATGGATTGGAGGTACATCTAGAAATAATTGAACACAGTGACCGTGTAAGTAGCTCATGAACAGTGAGCTGTCTTTAATAATTCTTGGTAGAGCTACTTTACCATTAACACACACTCATAAATAGCCTACATGGTAAAAAAGAAACTGCTCCTTCTTGACAGCAGCTGAGCTAAACAGGATTGCTACACAGCAGGGGATGCTTGCAAAGTACTTGATTATAATAACTATCTGCTAGGCTGGGCAATATGCTCAAAAAAGATTTGTAAGCAAGTTAAAGAGATTTATAGAAAAAAAATAAGCAGCAACAAACCCAATACTTCTGTATTCTCATTGAGGGGAAAAACATTCTTTGAAGTTAAAATGCATTCTTCATCTGCCAGAAAGGCAGATTGCAAAGGCAGTATAAGACGGAGCAGTAAGATTTAAGTTTGTTTTCTCCAACTAGTAACAATTTAAAATGGTTTCTCTGTGTCTGAAAACTGTCCATAGGAACTGTGGTATTCTTTACTCACAAAAGATTGCCATTATCAGGGAAAATATCAGGCAAATAAATGCACTGCTTCATCATGCACTACTACTACTATACTTTGTAATATAAAATCCAAGCTGAGATGGCAAGGAAATGCCTAGAGCTTCTGCCTAATTTTTGTGCTAGGAACACAGCTAACAGAAGTTGGCTATATCAACTCCTGCAAACCATTTAAGCAGTCTCCAGTAAAGACAAAGAAGAAAGATTCATTAGTTAAACATAACTAAT
>KZ505678.1:303012-331420 GCA_002844005.1 Limosa lapponica baueri
CCATATTCCCAAGCACCATGTCAATTTGTCTTTTGAGTATCTCCAGGGATGGTGCCTCAAGCACTTCCCTGGGCAGCCCATTCCAATGCCTGATAACCCTTTCAGTGAAGAATTTTTTCCTAATATCCAACCTGAACCTCCGCTGGTGCAACTTGAGGCCATTTCCTCTTGTTCTATCGACTGTGACTTGGGAGAAGAGACCTCCTCTCCGTGGTTAGTCACACCAGTTAAAGAGTAAAGGTTTGTAACACTGGCTGTGCAACTCCCAGTGACAACACTAGTGCTCTGTTCACACACAGTCATTCCCAAACTGTCTGTCAAGTTTAAATCTGCTGGAGGACCATTTGTTGTATGTTACTGCAGTTAGAATGGACGACGATAAAGGCAAATACTGAGAGCCAGTTCCTCTGTCCTGTAATGAACTGAATTTACCTTTCTTCTTAATTAGAAATAATGGTGAGAAGACTCAGTTGTCTTGTTCAAAGAGTAACAGTGGGATTTTTGGGTCACAAATGGTTCCCACCCCTCCTGTGTCATAGCAGGATCATGGCACATATGCCATACTATACTTGGCCTGGAAAGACATGACTAAAGAGTAGCTAAAATGTTTCCTTTTATTTTTAGAATAAAATCTAGAATGAGAATAAAACTACCAAATACACCAAAAAACAGGGTTTTTTTTCCTCTATATTATTTACTAGCCTCTTATATAATTTCCTGTACAACTATAGAAAGCTATTCTATGTATAACAGTTCAAAAAGCTGGAACTGCAAACTGATCCTGTACTAAATCCTGTGGTATTTTACCTTCTTTTCTGTTAAAGAGTACTTACTTCATTTCCACGAAGTTCCATAGGCGTCTTCTATAGGCACTGCTTAAATGCTAGGGAATACATCAAAATCAGGATGTTTAGTCATACTTTGTGGGACGGACCAAGACTTGAATTATTATGATTAGTGATAATAAATACAAGCTATGAGAACATCAATGAATGGACTGAGCACTATGAAACACAATGCTGTGCAATTTCATTACAAAAGCAGAAAAGGAGCTAAGGGAAAACTCAGCACAAAGCTCTGGGAAAATCAGGTGATCAGAGAAATCAAGATCTTCAGCCTTCAGAGAAAGCAACAGACAGCATATCATGAGTGCCAAGTGCTACAGTCCTTTGTACTAAAGCTGCCCTTAATGCTAATACCATACTGGCTACAGCATCAGGCTTTTCACAGCCCACAATGCAAAGGTCTTTCTTTTCTGATCCTGTAAAGATGCATTTCCACCAAATTAGAGTAATCCACCCATTCATAAAAAATAACATCAATTTCCAAAATAATTTCTGAGACAAAAACATCCTCTTTCTGAAGTTTTTATGGTCCCTTCATCTCAGCCTACTCACAGGAGGAGGGAAAAAAAAAAAAAAGAAAAAAAAAAAGGAAAAGGTGGCCTCTCCAGTTCAATGGAAAAAGAAAGTTTAGTAACCTAGAAAGACAGCTCTAAAGCAAAAGAATAGAATAAATTGAATAAGTCAAAAGGGCAAATTCCATTCAAATTTTGCTCGTGCTTAAAGAACCGAAACAATTGAAGGGATGAAGAACAAGCTTTCATGTAAAGATACATGAAAGATCAGCATTATGCATGGCTCTTGCTTGCCACAGCTTTTCCGGGAAGACGTGCAGCTCCACACAGCAAACTCAAAATCCCAAGAGCAAATTCAAGCTAATATTTTTTTTGTAAATATATGGCCACATGCCAATACCTTTTAAAGTACATAATATAGAAGGCAAAGGAAGGATAGGCTGAGACCAAAGAAAGGACAGCAAAAAACCTGTAGAAACTCTCTGAAGAAAAAAAAAATAAAAACACTTTTTAAAGCCATGAGACATGATAGGAAAGAAATATAGTTAAAGGTTTTTTTCCATCCAGTTCTAAGAAAGGGCAGGAAAACCTTCCAAAATTCCACTATAAAATTAATATAAAATTATACTACAGAGATAAAAAGAAAAGCAACACGATAGCTTCTTTGCCAAAGATTAAAAGAACACATGACAACATTGCTGTGAATTCCTACTGTTCTGCAGCACAAGGAATTCAGGATTTTAATAACACTATCCTGGTAGCACACAAAGGCATTTGCAGAATGTGTGTCAAAATCCATTTCCCAGCATAGGGAGTATTCTCTATTATGGCATGAAATCCTGAGGGACTGATTTGAACTGACCATGACTGCACTTTAACACATTTTGAAACTAACCCCACTGTCACCACCTGTGGGTTCCAGACAAATGAAAAGCCCTTTCTGCAGGCCAGCGTGCACAACAAGGTCTCTTTCTCAGCATTATTTTCCTCCCTGCAAGTGTCTCCTTTCTGTCCTGCCATCTAATCTGTTACATCTATATCATGATGGAAAATAACTACTAGTTGCTCTAGCTTCCCTGCAGTCTCAATGATTCCTTAATTACAGGAGAAGTACATCTTTAGTGTTTCAAAATTCTTAAACTACAATTTTTTGCAAATAAACACTCTTATACAATTTCTTGTTTATTATGGAAGTAATAAAAATATATTTAATAGAAAAGTCGAGGCAAACTGTGCCATGGTATATTTACCTTCCTTTAATAATCTTTCCCCTTGCAAAGAATTCCACTGTTTTTTAATATGCTAGACTAGGAAATTTCAGAAAAATGATCATTAGCTTTATAATGCCATCACCTTGGGCTTTAAAGGAAAAGGAACGGAGACCCTATCAAGGCTCATTTCACACCTAGTATAGAAAATAACATCACTCCATGGCAATAATTTGAGTGATAAAATGTAAGCAAAGTCATACCTGTGCCCAAATCAATCACGTTGAGATAATTTTCCCAAAGTCAATGAAAATAAATTACTACTAAGTATTGACAGTATTTTGCAAAATAAATAATTATGGGAAGCCTGGAACTATCAGGTGTTTCAGAGCCCTCTGCTTCCAGGCAGCTGTGGGCAGGCATGACTGTGGCTATGGATGATAATACTACAGACAAAGAGCCCTGACCACAGCTCAGGCTCCCAATGACCAAATATTGAATGGAACTGGGGAAAAAAATGCATTTCAGGAATTAAACAAGCTGTAGGATTTATGCATTAAGTGTAAAAACTCGCCTTCTAAAACTCAATACTGTAATATTTATTTCTGGACTTCCAGCAATCAAAGCAAAGAGGGTATGTCAATACCGAATGGGTAATTTCACGACTGAATTGAGAAATGTCTCTTTCTGCAAAATACAGTGGTTCAAAGACTCTTCAAGCAAGTAAAATCCTCAACAAAAGAATTAAATCCTTAACAAATATCTGTTTATCATATAAACATGTCTGTCAGTGATCTTACCTTGAAAACAACCTCATTAATTCAGAAAGCAAGAATTACATGGCAGCAAATGACACAACTCAAAAGATCAACTGTAGAAAAGCACAGTCTTTACTGAACAAATCCTGTGGTGAGTGCATTTGCAGTATCTGCGTCTGCTTTACTTTACATGCAGATTCTTTGCATTCTTTGAGGAATTAGCACTACTGATGTTAACTTCAAAGATCATCTGACTTCATCGATGGGCATATTGGTCATTGATAGACACGTTGGTAATCTTTAAAAGTTTCTCACCTTCACATGTTACCAATAGCAGTTAGGAAAGTAAGTAGTTTCTGCTGGTTTGCAGATAACAAGAATCTATGGTTTTGAACTTTGAACCAGTGGAAATCAGAAAAACCTGCAGAGAGATACAACTTACTGCTTGCTTAGTGCCAAGACAAAGTTCTGCGGTGAAACAGCATTTTTCTACAACACTTTAAATTATGAAGAGTACTCTCTATTGCATGCAAAAATGGCTCATCATGTGGCCTTCATCTCTATACGAAGCTGTAGCAGCTGTCTCACATTAACATGCTTAAATACATAAACACAGTTACAATATAGATGTAAAGTTACAAATATTGAATTAATTTTAAGCTAGTATATAGTTGATATAAGCCCTTTTTTCCAGTGAGCATCAGAATCCCATAAATCTCAGCTACTGTTGAGGTCTTGGTCCTTATTTTCTTTGGCTGGGTAATATCTAAACAGATCTATTTTCCCTCTTCTCTTTTTCAGGTTTTAATCACTCAGTAAAGTAACTATTATTATTTTGTCTATTGGGTTAACCTGTCCACAATTACATACTACTGTTATCAAATATGAAAGGTCACACAGCAGTCATTTTGTGTGCAACCAGATAATGTCATGCGAACAACTGCATTTGGACCTTTTAATGTAAACATGTGTAATGAGACTTTATGAATTTTGTGGGAAACTCTCAGATATTTCCTTAACACACATTTGGTTCCCATAAGAGCCCCAAACTAATAGCACTGGCAAAATGAAAACCCTTCCCTCCTCTGACAAGTTCCTGTTGATGTGTATCAGCACCAACCACAAAGGAACACACTTTTCATACAGAGGTTTTACTACCTGCACACTTTTGGACTTTTTATGCTTGGCTGCCAAAAGAAGCAGCTTCTTTCACAGTGGTTTCTGTGACAAAGACACATGAAGTAGCAATAACCAGCCTGAGACATTCAGTCCCATTCCTGAAGGCTAAGGAGAAGTAAAGAGTAAGAATATTCAGTAGTAACGTGCTACAAAGCTGTTGCTATCTGGGTTTGTAGGATAAGGACAAATTTAAATTCTTTCTTGTTTTCCAATCATATCACATTCCCTTTTAAAACTCTTTTGAGAAGAGTCTTCTTTGAAGCACATCATATTTGACTCTCCATTTATTCAACTTCTCTGTTTACTTACCATCTGTAATATAACCTCCCAATTCCTGAGGAAGCCAAATAAGAGACTTGACAAGAATTGCCTCCAAGTCTACGCAGGAATTGCCAGGAAGTGGGATTCCTCCCGGCTGGGGACGTTTCTACCATAAACACCTCACAGGGGTTACAGGGTTTGCACTGAGCTGGTTTCTGAGCTCTTTTCAGAAAATCATAAAATATCCCTGCTCTTCATCTCCACAAAACCACTGGGGAAAAATTATATATAATGGCTTATATACTGCTAACAATCCTCTCTGCTATCAAATATAAGAGCACTATTTCTAGGTACCCAAGATGTGAGTAAGATTTGCACGTGGATACCTGACAGCTGGCTGAACCCGAGCAATCCTAAGGTGGTACAGGTGAAAAAGAGTTGTTAAAAAGCCCTACCTAAAAAGCCTAAGTATCACCCATATTTTTCCCAAACACTCATAAGGCCAAAGCAGATCATTCCTGCCACAACTGGACTTAATCAAAATGATCACAAGTTTTTTTCAACTTTAGGCCTCACAACTTCAACTGCAACAGAGCAGATAACTGAGAACACCACAGCTTCAAATCCTGGAAAAGCTCCAACCAGATTGAAAGGCAGCATGGCAGTTGCTCAGTGGCCACAGTCACTCAGCACATCTCCTCTCAGTTTGTTCTCCTTTGACTAACTCTCCGTTAAATAACAGGTCAAATTCAGGGCTCTCATCCTTATCTTTAGACCTTTTCATTGGGAATGCCTCACATACAGGAGAAACTGTTTTTCTAAAGTGACAGAACCATCAATTTCAAGTTACATGTTCAAACGCTTTTTAATGGACACAAAAAAAATTGAGATAATTTACAGAAGGGATGAGAACAACAAACCTTAGCTTTATCAAACAGAAGGCAAAAGCCATTTTCTTAAACTACTCTTCTGACAGTAACAGCTAAAAGTCTCCCCATCCTTCCCCCGCCCTGCAAGCAGTATTTGGTCAACACCGTCAAAAGAAAGGAGAAAAAAATGTATCTGTGTTCCCTTAGGCAAAAAAGCACCATGGCCAAATGCATCACTGGTTTTTGAAAGAGACGGACATGTAAGCCCTTCCCTTGAACAAAATTAAATTCCTTCCAGATCATTACAGAACTTCTCTTCTTCTCAACAAAGCAATGAATGCTGAAGTAGCATGCAGTGGGAAGAATCTACAGCTGTGGTTCAGTCAGGTCCCACATGGCAAACATGGAGGCTTCCAGAAGCGCTGGCAGATTCTGGAGAGTCTGGGGGACACTCAGGGACAACACAAGTGCATAAACAGAGAGAGGGTCAGAAGCACATCTTTTCAATATGGCCATTTCAACAAGCATTTATGTAACAAATGAAAATGTCACAAGGATACATTATGAAAATGGTATTTTTATAGTACTGGTATTCAACATGCTTAAGAAAAATAGAGATATTTTTTCTTACACTAACAAAAACCAAGTATAGACAAGTTTTGTAAATTAGAGTTAATGTGCTTCGTCTCCAGTCATTAACATTACATAGTAGTGCCTCATCTTACACTTTAATAACTTCTTTGTGTATGTCATCTGAAAGCACCAAGCTTCCAGTCCAAGGGTCTGAAAAAGGAGGTGGTATCAGAGCTCTGTCATGCTCCGTAAAGACATTCTACTCCCAAGAAGAAGCAGGTCAGCTACACAGCCTGCATGCAAAGAAGATAATGCATGCACAATCCCTTCCTCACTGTAACTGCATCTGCCATGCTTCTAATGCCAGCATGGAAAAAATACTCTTTATGGTTTATTTCAAGTTCTGCCCCATGGAGTTTTCTTCCCCCCAAGAAATCCACATTTGCTTTTGTTGTGTAGCCTCAACAACAAAGTTGCTTGTGAAAACAAATCTACTCACACCTACTGATCTACATATCTACCCAACCTCTACAGCTGAGGATAAGCAGCTGTAGAAACAGTCATCACCTGGACACAGAGAATAACGTCCAAGACAAGTGGAAGGAATGAGAGCATTTTCAAGCAGTCAGGTTTCTTGCTGCCTAACGACAATGAACACAAGCCTCACAGAAGCATGTGCGCCTTCTCAAGAGAAACTAAAGGCAGCTGTTAAATTTCTCATTCTCCCTTGAGCCCTAATTTCACAGTCAGGAGTCAGTATCCTGTTTTACAAAGAGAAGTGGGCGGTTGGTTTCTTTTTCATGATAGGACCTGACCTGTTGGTTCTGGAGCTCCTCAGATGAAGGCAGTTGGACACACTACAGCTGCTCAGCTCCGGAAGAAAGCAAATATTCTGTAATAAAACACTGCCTATGGTCATTCTGAAGGTGTAAAATGTGTGGCTTTAAATTTGTTTTAAGACAGTTGTTGATGAACTGTATCTGTGAAATACATAGGCAATCTACACAGCTGGGGTGGAATTTTTCTGCAATAAAGACACCTAGAAATGTGGCAGTTACTGTCAACTAAAATAATCTCACAAAGTTTTTCAATTCCTGCTGCAATAACGGAGAATTCAAGCTTTGATTATGTCAAACGTCCTTGGACACAGAGAGTGAAATCAAGGTGCTCTTCACGTATAGATGCATCTAAAGACAGGCTGCAATGAATCAGAAAGTTTGTTCAAAGTAACTCTCTTCACAGTATCACAGAAACGTAGAGAAAAAATCACAATAGCAAAAATGACAGAGTCGAAAACTTTAGAAAGGTTACTCACAATTATAAGGCATTTATACTATAATACTAATGAAAACGGTGCTGTCAAGTTCCAGAAACAAGAGGAAATCTAAATGGCAGAGCTGATAATGTTGAATTTTGCTGTTCTTTGTTGCTCATATTACTTAGTCAATGAGATAGCTTAAATTGCTGTACAAGTACACTATGTAGATCTAAATAAACAGGAATAGTGTTATTATAACAGACATCAGAGAACAATAGACATAAAATTAAAACTGGTCTTCATCCTTTATACTTACAGGCTAGATGACTATATAATTACAGATAGTTAAATTTTTTGGTAGAGCCCTGCGTACCGGCGATTTTCAAGGACTTAAGGCAGAACTGGACTGGAAGAGAGATTTCTCTTTTGCTCTAAAACTTCAGACAGCATTGTCAAATGAGGGCAATCAACAGCTTCAACAGAAGACACTTGCTCTGTTTTCAAGTCAGTACTAAAAGGGAAAATGAAGAACAACAGCAGGAAGAGAAACAAACGGCTGAGAAACCATCCCTGAGTGCTTCTTTTCACCTCATTTTTACCAATTAAAGCTTTTAATTTGAGTGGACAAGGAATTCAGAAATAGGACTATACAGTGAACTCCACAATTACTGAACTAGAAGTAAAGAATCATCATGGCCAGGAATACAGGAGAAAAATGTACCTATTTATATGTAAAAATAAAACAACATTGGCAGTACCAGAGAAGTATGATGTTTAATAGACTAAGCTTTGATGTTTGGAAAAGTTTGCCAATACCTGTCAGCAAGTCTCTGCAGCAATGAAACAAACTGACCACTATCTTGGGTAAGACTGTTTCAGACTTACTAACCACACGGCAGAAAGACAAGAGAAAACAAAACAGGGTCCTTGGTTGACTTAATTAGAAAAAGAGAAACCCTGCCACACACCAAAAATGCATCATGACAGGACTAAATGTTCCATATTTGTCACGTTGATGTTACTAAGTGTTCCTGACTGTTAAAGCATGAAAATGCAAATGTTGCTGACAAACATAAAAGCTTCTTCAATAATCTACTGCCATCTATATTATTAAAAGCATGTTTTTCACATGAGCAAGTTTTTTAGCAGCACACAGAAAAAGTCACCATCCTGGCTCACGCTATGAAAAATTCTAATGTAATTCTACTGAGCTGATTAATATTATAATGCAAAAGTTTAACATGAACAATCAGAAAGAAACCCCACGTAACTAAAGTTTCCTTATATACTTGGAAACGTTACGCTGTGAAAATCAGTCTTCACAGTTCATATATCTGTCAGTTTACTATGCTATTGCTTACAACATGAAGAGTTTCATGGGATAAAGCACAGTGCAGCAATATGTGCATTTTGTATGAGTGACTTTGGGAGGAAAGGATCTGTCCAGACAGAATGTACAAGACAGATGTAATAAACTGAAACAGCTTCAGTTGCAAATCAAATAAGAAAAATAAACTAGTCACACGGTCAAAGGTTAGAAATACTACACACCTTGATAAAATATTAAAAATACAAAAGAAGAAACAAAATTAGTTTTTGTAGCTTGTGTAGAGGTCTGGGAGCAAAGAACTCCCCCTCCCATTCTGATTTAAGCACTATCAATCATCCCGCTCACTGCTCAGTACCGCTGGCTTACCTGGAAGCAGGACTGCAGAAAAGCCTCGGTAACCTGGGCACGCTCCATGTTCTGTATTGCTGGGTTTAGAGGCGAAAAGCTTTACACTAAGCTAGATATGGGTCAGAGCTGGACCCTGGCATCGGTAGGAGTGAGAAAGGTAACTAAATATTATTTTTAATTCCCTTTATTACAAACATCAGTGTCAGAGAAAAGCCAGTGTATTTTTTGCACAATTCTTATAGAAAATATGGATGTCTAAAATCCACCATAAGATCTGTTTCAAATATCTGCTGGACCTCTATAAGTTTTCTAGATACCATCTCTACTAAGATGTAAAAGAACTCCTACATTTTGCTGTGCCAGCTCACCACAGCTTGACATTTATATATCCAGGGGATTTTCCAATCAAATAATAAAGCTTGTGAACAGCAGAATGCTTGACTGCTTCCACATGGTAGCAGACTCATCATAACACGCTGTCCCAAAGATACCTCTAGCCTAACCTGGGGATTTTAAACTGGGCATGCATTTACCACATCTTACAAATACCTTTCAGATATTAACAAAATGGCTAAAGACAGACAAAAAGATTACAACGACATTTACTGCTACCTTCTTATACCCCATCCATATCCAGTCCCAGGGAACAACAGCATGAACCCTAGTTAAGCAGAGTTCACTGAAATACTATCCTTGTTAAAGGAAAATCCAGTCTGTGAGACTTGTACTGTGTACAAGTACCTGAAATTACTAAAGGTTTTCCCACATACAACTACCAAAATCCAAAGCTGTGTGATTAACAGACATTCAGGATGCTATCTAAATTTACTGAGATTTTAATTGCAATTCAGTTTTAAGTTTCAAGTAATCCATTTTTCCTGCTCAGAACACATACTAACCAAAGAAGGACTAACACAGAGGTCAGTGATGTAATACTCCACTAAGTGGCAAGCAGAGGCAAGGAGCACATTAAATGCTGAACAGGTGAAATTGCTAGGGAATGGGAATGAGGACATTCATAATCTCTCCTGCAGAAATTAACTCTATTAGGCAATTAACTTCCTAAAGTGTTACATCCCACTACAGTGAATGCAGCTGAGGCTGCACCCTTTAAGATGAACACCTGGACAAAGCAATTAGACCCCAAAGTACCATCTTACCAATCCCAGCAAGTGCTCCTGCAGAAGCGTTCCTGAAGGCTTTCACATTTCTCTGCCATTTCTCCAACTTCACTGCAGGTCCCTTCCAAATCAACCACTGATATTCAGTGTCCTTTGCTTTATATTGAACTAATTAATTCAAGATAATTAAGTCAGGCTTTCAGTATTAAAGAGGCATCTGGGGGAAATAAACCAACAGCAGTGACAGAGTATAAACAAAACTGAAATTTCACAGTAACCTCTCCTTTATAAAAAAAAACAACCTTGCTTTACTGTCCAGGACTTTTCCTTCTATTTCAACTTTTGTTTCTTAGGTCTTATTTCCACAAGATGAATTCCATGATCTGATTGTCTTATCATCAGTTCCCTGGGAAACATCCTGGCACGCTACAGTGTCTCACCAGAATAGTATCACAAAGAACACCTTCAAGACTAGAAATGTTTTCCAAGCACAAGTCTACAGATGTGATTGTGGAAAATATAGTCTGAATTGTGTCTGTTTTTAATGATCAGGAAAAGCCTTCACTTATGGATATCACACACCCCATTCCAGAAAATGGAAAATATGAGCTTGATTTCTGCCTCAGTCCCCATATGAGTGAATTAACAATGGAGCTATCAGAAAAAAAGAGAGAACATTTACCTCATTAATTTATTTGCTTTCCTTGAAGTACCAAAAAAAATTTGCATTATTTCCAAAAATATCAATGTTTCATTCAGCCTGCAACACCTTGTTAATTTCATATTTAATTTGAAATAGAAAAAAAGCAATAAAATGAAATTCAGGTTCATTCTAGCTGAAGACCTGTATTAATTTTTCAGCTCAGACAAGGCAGGATAAGATCGAAGCACTGAACCAGAGTAAGTGTAATAAAAGAGCTAGCAGCAGCCACGGCTCTGGGGATGTGAACCAGAGAAGATATCAATAACAGCCTGATCCTGCTACTACTTATTCTGTGCTGCTGGTCTAAATGTCAAAACCGTATTGATGACCCAAAAAAATTCACCTAAAAGAACTTCTGAATGATGGTGCTAGAGTTACTGAAAATTGATAAATTACCCCAAAACACATAGATTGAAAGAACAAATTAAAGATGGCTCTACCAAATTAATGTTTGTCTTTTAAATTTTTGAATAACTTATCACATAAAGATTATCCATATTATTGATGCCACAGGTAGAAGAGATTAATATGCTTACAGCCCACTAACTCTCTGAAGAAATAAAATCCTCCTGGATTATCACAAATACACACGTTATTCCCAGTATCTAAATCTGTGTACTACATTACAGTTTCCAAGAAGGTCTACAATGACGGCACATATGAGGAGGATGTGCACTATTCCAGTACGCTGAATAATTCTAGAGGAGTTATATCAAAAAAAAAAAGTGTTCTTAAAGTTCACATTTTAAACAAGACTATCCAAATAACTAGAGCTCAATTTATGCTCTGTATCTGACTGAATCCTATTTTCATTACCTTTTAAAGGAGAAGTAACACTACCACTTTATTTTTGCAAAAGAATATGACAAGAATCTTGAATAGACAGATTACTGTATACATGGTAGAAAGCACACGGATATGTAAAGAGAAGAAAGCATTCTAGATGCATACGGTATTAAATGGGGATATCAGCTTAACATCTAGCTATGGAAATGGATCTTTTTACAGCAAGAAACAAAAAAAAAGCCAGACTGCCTATCACTTTATCAGCATTATCTCCTTTTATGGTTTGCAACAAAAATATTTACTCCTTGAGAGGAAATCTCTTCCCTGAAATGTGTTACTCTCCTTTTTCCCACCCACTCACTGCAGAATTTGTTTTTAGATCACAGTTTGTTACACAATAGAAATTTGTATCAAACAGAACCTTCATATACCTACAGTCTTACATTACTTTCTTTTAAATGACCAGAATATATTGAGCACATGGAGTGCCTGTAACTGTGACTCTCTCCAAAAGAGTCTGCTGCAACTGATGGTTAGTTCCTGTCTCACAGCTAGAAGAGTGTTCCTATAGATCAGTCTGCAGACCAGTATATTTAATGCTAATCATATGTAGCTTCACTTCACTACCAAACCATTTGCACAAATCCTTAACTTTGTAACACAACTGTTCTGGGTGAGTGTCTTTCTCTTTGACAGTGTTATGTTACATACAGAGAAAACTAATACATCATTTTGCTCTGAAAGTTTAATTGAATTTCTGGTAGTTTGTAGAACTTCCATCCTATTGACCATGTGAAACTTGCGCAACAGCATTCACCCTCAAACTAAAATTCCTTCTTTTTTCCTTTGAAGTATTTTAAGCACAGTAATTGCACACATTTTCAAAAAAAACCCTCACACAAACCTACATACTCTGCAGGACTCTTTTCAGAGACAATTCATCACGTTCCCCTTGGCTCTGATCATCTTTCTCTTCTAACCACCATGTCATGATAATGATAAAATTCCTTTTTCCTGGCTACTGCTGATGGCAGCTTACTATTCCAGTCTCATCTCTGTCTCTGTTAGTCTGCCTCCTTCTATACCTTACAACTCTTTTTATCTTCCATTAGTACTTTAATTACTTGGGTCTTCTTTTCTCACATTTGGTACATGCAACAGCAGTTATAAACAAAAGTAGGCTGAATGATAGCCACCAAAGATCTCAAACTCATACTTAAGAATTTCATAGATGCAAGAGGAACACGACTGAGAAGTTTATTTTCCCCACTCACAGTTCAAATTTCTTGCTTTTAAGGGATGCATCTTATTTAATTCAATAAATATTAATTCTAAAAGGGATTACAGTTATTCAAAATATTCAGAAGTCCTGAACTTTCTAGAGCATTTTTAAAAGTAGGATGAGGAATATGACAGATAACTGTCTGCCTCTTCAGGCTTTCTGAAGGCTTCATTAACAATTCCACCCAAGAAAAGCCATTTTAATACTGCACAGTGAGAACATCTACACTCACTGTGACAGTCCAGAAATCTTCTCTGTAAATGACTCATGAACTTTGTCCGACATTTGGAAATTGTTTTATAAATATTGTTTTTTCATTGAGTAACTCTCATACACACCATTTCCAAACATACCACCCCAACCAGACAGAATGACTGGCCATTAAAAATAACAATTGCTTCACTGGGTGAGGCTCATTAAAGTCGGGAATGAGTTTTCTCCTGTTTGTCCACAAGGAGGAAGTGGAGAGGCCAGATTCACCAAAAGCGGATAAAACACAAGCTTGAAAAGAGTTGAAGGAAGAGCCTACATAGGGGGCAATCTCCATAATTTTCAGAAAGGAGAAAGAATATGTGGTCTTATTAAATTGGAGACCCATCAGATTAATGTGAGAAGAAAATGTGAGAAAAGCTTTGTTATGAAGAAAAGTCAGAAGGTACAGAAGCCAAGAGGAGCTGGGCTGAATCCCAGCAGTCACTTGAAAGATTTATGATATCTCCAGAAGGTGCTTAGACACCCCATGGACATTCAGATTCCAGGGACTTACAGAATAAATGGCCTAACAAAATAAATCCGTAACACATCAGCCAGTGACATGTCCCACCAGAAGAGGAACTCTACTAGCCACCCTAGTTAACCTGTACATTATTAAAAAACAAAACTCCAGCATGAACTCTCGTGCAAGTCTATGAGTCAAGAGAAACATAGATGGTTAGTCCTCACAGCAAGAAGATGAGATTTTAACAGCTGTGAATTGTTGAGTTAATGCTCAGAGGATCTCTTGTTAGGACTTTTTCCTCAGCATCACATGGAAGAAAGCTGAGTATCAGCTATAGTCCTTCTCAGCGCCAGGGTTAGGTTTGAAGATATACAGACAGAATTATGATGCTCTTGGACAAAGAATATCACCAGGAATCACTTCTTTATGAGGAATTTTTGCTTCTCACAGACTCACAAATCAATGAAAATAATAAAGCCATTGGATAAGAATACTTCAGACCATGTAATTATAACTTAAGCTTAAATTAAATGAAGGAATAAACGACAGTTAGTCTGTATCTCAGAGTTTCTAAATGATAAATACATAATGTTCAAAATGAACAGTTAACAAAAACAAAGGAGTTTGGATATGAGAGAAGTCTGTGACTTCAGTCAATCATGATAAAAATATATAGGTATTCATGAACAGAAGAGAATAAGCAGAAATGGGTGTGCTAAGATGAGAAGATAGCATGCTGTTAAAATTGGCCATTGTGCTAGAGCTGAAGGAGTACCTTCCTCACTTCTGCCATCACCAATGATTGTGGCCATCGTAAATAGAGAGATACAGAGAATAGAGACATTCTATTTACATCGTAAATAGAGAATACATGAATGGAAGTTACGCATCTTAAAATTCAAACAGCATTCAAAGTGGGAGGACCTAACCTAGAACTATTAAAGAACTGACAAATAAAACTACGATCTTGAAGCCGTAATCATTCTAGATCTTCACGAAACTATCTCTCTTGAAAATGGAGGGACATTTAGAAGAGGAGAACAACTGAATGTAGGCACAATGATCCTATCAGCCTGACCTAAACAGATACAAATTTTAGAACAAGTTTCAAAGTTTCAAAATAAAAAGAAGATAGAAAAGAAGATAAAACATTTTGCCAAGTACCTCAGTATCTTCTCAATAACAGATTTTTCTAGACACACAGGTAAGTTTACCTGGATTTAGTAAAGCAACCAATGAAATCATATTTCTTTACATTTTATTTAGTACAGACAGCACAGCTATTAGTGTTGTCATATGGTAAGAATCATATGGTAAGAAACTAGGCAAAGAAGAAACGAAAACAAGATGCCTTGAAAAAAGGAAGTAACAAATGAGTTGGTTGTATTGATAGCCAGCTTGTTAAATCTATTCATTAACCAGAAAAAAAACCCAGAACACAAGCACTTCAATAACATTCACCAGTTCTTGAAACTAGAAAGTGCTGTGAATGTAGAAGATCAAGAGGGTCTTTATACAGAAGAACTAGAAGACTGAAGTAATAAAAATAGAATGACAAAATATGAAATTACATACCAACAAACTAATATTTATTTGATGTAAACTGGGAATTTATGCATTGGAAACTGAAGAGGAGAAAAAAAAATACATGGGTGACTATAAGTAAAAGTTATGCAGCCTAAAAAGAGAAAAATGCAAACTGATTTAGGTGAGATATTACCAGTTAAGTGTTAACATTCCTGTGCAAATAACATGTTAGTTCCTATTTGGAAAATATTGAGTACAGACGATGGGGCAGAGAGGTCTGGTGGTCAGCTAGAGCCAGAGACTTGATGACAACACCTGCCTGCCCATGCATTTCAGACAGCGCAGCAGTTCTGCTTCGTTTCCCAGAAATGTGGGGTGGGTAAGGAAAGGTGTAGTCACTGGGAGCCCTTGGGAATGGCAGGTACTGAGATTTGCATCTGATAATTCTGGGCAATGTTTCTAACTTTCATCCATGCTTTCTAGGAAAAATAACCACAATTTTAGTGCACGCTCATAGGCTTAGTACATGGTTTTCATTATGAGCAATTAGTAAGAATAATGCCATTGTGTAAAATCAAAGTCTCAAAAAGTACACTCTAAGCGGCCTCCAATAAGATACAATAGACATCAAAAATCTCACAAGAAACATAAATGTGTTTCAACATGGCGTTTCAACAACAGAGTTTTAGAAACTGCGGGATAACTTGTATCCCATAACCGCAGGGTTCTGGAAACGTAACACACGTTCTGGTCTAACTCCCAAATTTTGGCTTGAATCCTCCCTTCAGACAAACATTTCTGAAAATTAAAAGCAGTCAGCCTTTCAAAAAGTATGTTTCAACTGTCAGGTCTTTTCCCCCTCCTCAGATACAGGCACAAATGGAGATTTAAAAAAAAAAAAGTAATTAATGATTAGTTCCATGAAAATTTAAACCTTACTTCTTTAATTGGAAATTACAAACCTAAGAGATTTGGGGTTTGTTTTTTTTCAATGGAAAGAGAACACAAAAGCAGCCTGGTATCAGAACAAAATCATTACAAAACTGCAGCACTGCCAAAATTATTGCTAAAGACATCAACTTCAAAGACAGCTAAAAAAAGAAAAGAAGAAACAAATTCCAGGATATGGAGTTTTGTTTTAATAGTAACAAAAGGGAGCAAATAAACAAACAAACAAGAAAGGCCAAATATATGGGGGATCGCCTTTCCTCTTTTTAAAACCAGAATGAAACGCTTTCTCTTAGATCCTTCAAAAATTATACAAATGTAAATCTAAAGGAAAAAGAATTTTCTAAGTTGTTACTTTGTTTTCAAATTAAACTTTTGGGGAAAATAATTATTCTACCATTACTAGTGACGGCAGCACATATTGTTGTAAAATATGTTACAGTACAAACTTCTGTGCTCTGGGAAAGCAGGACACATTTGTATTGTACTTTATTTCATCCCCTTGCTCCTACAGTGTCATGCATAAAGTGTTCTCTCTCCCCCCTCCCAGAAACCCACAGACACACATTAAATTAGTTGGGATTTTCAAAATCCAGAGAACCTGAAAAACCCCCAAAGAACACGTCGTGGCTGATTTCATTGTGGCTTATGTTCCTAAGCTCCCTGTACACTTGTGTAACAAAAGCTTTTTTGAAAAGAGCCTCCCAGTTCCCCACTGCCTCACAACTTGTCCAGCCATCAATTGGCGAGATGTTGTTGTATAGTATTACCATATGGTAGCATTTTACACTTACTTTGCACAGGCTTACAGATCTACACAAAGCAGAAGACAGGCAGGAATTACCAGGTTTGGTCATTTTAAAAATCCAACATTACTGAATCTTGTGCTCCAAGTTAAACAGCCAGTCTTCAATCTGAGCAATTTTTGCCCATCCTATTTTTGCACCATGAGCTGGACACTGGATCCTGACGGGGCTCCAGACACCGATTGACCCTTGGTACTAATGGTGCTAAAAAGCTACTCCAGAGCCACCCTAGAGTAACAAGTGTAAGCACAACATGCCCCAAGAAATCTGAAGTGCTTTCAGTGATTTAATTTCAGAAAACCCTGTAAAATCAAATTCCATTCCATGTCTTCATGAGCAAAAGTAACAGTACAGCACACAAAACACTCAGAACAGGAACCAACCTGTTGAAAACTGAGCAAGCGGTGAGTTGGTACATTCAGGTTACTGCTCCCCTCCCCCAAAACGTAACTGCAAATTTTAAGGTTTAATTTTTGTGTTGATACATTCTTGAGATTAACATATTTTCTAACAGAACACCAAAAAACCTATCTGTACAGCATGCACTTATGGTACGAGGCATGGCATAAGCATTAACAAAGGGATAATCCCTGCCTCAAAGAGCTTAATCTCCTCCATTTGGGAGCATCTTAAGACAACCGAAAATCTTTTCAGAAGAGAACGGCGGACATGCTTCATTGAGTCAATGCCCATGTAAGTCCACATCGATTCTACAAAAATGTCATTAAGCACCAGAGTGATAAAAGCACCAAACTGAAATGTATCTATAAAATTAGCTAATTAATAAAAACGTTGGGTATTTCTTACAGAATCAAACTGGATAAATGTCCAAGGCAGTAGCCTATCAAAAGATTAACATTAAGTAAAAATAATCAGGTACCTATATATCTATGGAGAATGTTTAATATGTAACCCCATTTGTGTATGGAAGCAGACATAAAGATATCAGTATATCTGAGACTGATAACAGTCTATGAGAAAAACATAGTTTCATAGAAACGACAGGTCTATTATCAATGCAGCCACACCGCAGAAGGACACTTTGGAGAAAAGGCTTTGGTAAATCACTACTCTGGTTTGCCTGGACATAAGTTCAGAATTCAAAGCAACTACAACACATAGCAGGAAAAACTGAATGTGTAGTATAAAATTGTATTTATTGGGGTTTTGCACATTTGAAAACAAAAGGTCATGTAGAAGGTAATCTAACAGAGGCTGCGTGCAAACATCTCCAGCAGTTTCTCTAACTGGCAGGATACATCCAGTTCCCTGGACACTGCATTAAACCATATGTGTTTGTTTATAACTGATAAAAATAAAACAGGGCATACACAAGTTGTTTGTCTCGCATATATTTAGTCAGACATCAGTTGAAAAACTGCCCTTCCTGTTACCCCTTTCCCAGTACCAGATGTAGGCACAAGCCAGTGGAAGTGGAGCAGACATAAGCATGACAACCTAATTCTCTGCATGAGGGAAGTAGCTGAGGATAGAGAGGGGGAAGGGAAGACAAAAACACTTTACATAGGTCAGTGCAGGAGGCTGAGACATCTGTCAAGGCTGGAAGTTAGTACATTTGCTTTTAAATATTGTTGGTACTGCAACAGTTTTATGCTTAAAGCAGTGCAGCCTGTGAGCACAAGTAAATAGGCATGACAGTATTCTGATTTTTATTTTAAGTCACATCCAGCAGGAAACAGAGCCAGTGAAGTCTGGCATAAATGTAATGCTTGTTGTCATTTAGTGCAAAGGAGAGGAAGAGACAGAACCTAGAGCTGCATCTCTAATGCTGTACTTTCAGTTACAGAACAAAAACCCACTTCTAAACCAAACACAATTTCAAAGTACATAGATTTGATCCATCTAGATTAACCCACGTATCAGTGGGAAGCTTGTGAAAGTAAGGAAATAGGCACAAAAAAGGGTTGCAACATAACCATCATCCCTTAAAACGTGTTCTGCGAACTCTGTCAGATGCTACCATGAAGAGTGGGGCTTTGGGTTGTACTGTCAGGTTTAGCTACATAAAGAAAGCGTAGTTAAAACTTTTATTTACACTGCTTGATTTAAACGGGACTGAGTGAGGAATAGGAATTGACTTCGTGCACATTTTCATCAGTAGTCTGCTGACTTTGGCACATAGCTCCTACATCTACCCTGAAAACCCTAACCAAGTAATCATCAAGAGGAAACGGCAGAGATTTTACACCCAAGCATAGCTGGCCAGCACACGGGTCCTTACAAACATCCCTTCTGCATTAGAGTGCATTAGCAGTTACTGTAAATGCTAGCAGTTACTACATTTGGTCATGTATGTGTTAGCTTGTATACAACTGTTTAATCTGCTGCACATTTATATGTATATATAAAATTATATATACAAATTTATGTAGGAGAGCAGTTCAGTACAAAAAGCTAAGAAGTATCTGCACATCTTCTGTTGCAATGCTAAATACACCACTGTTGGACACATTCTCCAGGCATGACATAAATCCCTTGCAATTCAACATTCACCAGAGAAGAATGATTTCACCTAAGTGCCAATGAAATTAAAAGCTCCTGATTTTGTACAGCTTCTTATAGAGGAGCCTCAAGGAGTTTAGAACTGATTGAATGAACTGTGATTTATAAGTAGTATTTTAAAAATCTATTACTCCTCCTAAAAGAAATACCTTTTTACACAGATTAGTAAACTTTCTTCATAGAC
This sequence comes from Limosa lapponica baueri, assembly GCA_002844005.1. Taxonomy (NCBI): domain Eukaryota; kingdom Metazoa; phylum Chordata; class Aves; order Charadriiformes; family Scolopacidae; genus Limosa; species Limosa lapponica. The sequence continues at coordinate 322,752 of KZ505678.1, forward strand.
TGAGGGCAAGGATACCATTTTCTATCAAATCCTATGAAACGTGAACTTTATTCTACTATATCACCTTTGTAAATAATGCTTTATTTTATATTTTCACCTGTTGACATATTGGCACATTTCAGCATTCGGCGTTCAAGAGTAGCTGCTAGCCAAATGCTAACAAGTACTGGAAATGAGATGGAGAGTTGATGTGTGAAATCATGAGTAGTTGGGACTGATCATTCTCCTGTCTCCAGATTCAAAGCCAAGGGGCGATTCCCCACGGAGCAGATAACTGATCGGCACACCCCTTGCCACAGTATATTGTGGCTGACGCTACTTGGGAAAAGCTGAGGGCTGGTATGTTTCACAGAAAAAAATCCATTCAGGGTTACAAATGCATAGAAACTCTATCTTTCTTGGAATGTCCTTAAGCTGAAAATGGTTGAACACTGAGAATCCATGAGGGAAAGATTCAAGTGTGTTTGCTCTGTTCTTACACTTGTCTTAGATGCTTTTAGCATCTATGAGAAAAAGGATACAGGGCTAGATGGGATATTGGTCTAACAGAATACATACACGGGCTCTTTCATGTAGCACCTGTGCCAAGTGAGCTGTGTGATATTTTCCCGTGTGTTTTGTTAGCTGCTATCTGGACCTCCATACTGTCGATGCCTGCAGTAGGATTTGGATAATCGGTTGGACAGACAGCACTCCTCACTACAGCAGCGTTCATATTACTTAACATTTTACACTGAATGTGAAGTAGAGATTGCTCAGACAAAGAATTGTTCATGCACTGCAGAACAAGCTTCTCCAAGCTATCTACATGCACATGGAAGCCCATAAAGCTTCTGACTAGGTTCTAAATCAAACATGCATTTTAAAAGACAAATGCAGACGCTGTAAATCATTGATATATTTTCAGCATGCAATTAGAAGTTTGTTTTCAAGAATGAATTGAGCAGTGAAGTAAAATAAAAAGGCTCATTCTGCAGCGTGTCAATCTGTTTGCATAGTAATCTGGAATGTAAGAGATTCCTAACTCATCTATTTCCCAATGCTTTAAAACCTTCCAGGAAAGATTAAGCCTTCTGCTGACCAAGCAATTTACGAAAGTCTATACGGATGATAAACTGACATTAATATCTGACAAATGAATGGACAGGCCATACTCAGCCATTTACAGCTTATTAATAATTTGCTTGAGTGTGTTATAAGACAACTGATGAAGTCAGCTCTTTGTATAAAAGTGAATACCAGATAACCCACTACACTTCCGAATTGGAATTCCTTCCATCTAAAGAAGTAGTTCACAATCATTACTCCAGAAGGTCAGTGGCCATGAATGAAGACTTACTGGTCGCTTAACTGAATATTTATTCATTATGCTGCATAAAACTATACAAACTGAGCAGCCAAAGGTATTCAAGGGGTCTGTGTATGCCACTGGTGCACTTGCATAGTTTTTTAGCTAGTATTTTAGTACAGAGATCTTTTCAGTACGAAGCACATGATTAAAACTATTTAATATCATTACTCCCTTCCACTACCCCAAAGCTATGGATACACCTAACTTCCCTAACAACAATACTTTTATCATGCATGTCTCTTTTCCCATCCTGGCTACAGACTGAAGTATGCAGACAATTGCAGACTTAGCTACACACAAGCCTTCAAACTTTCCCTCTTGCCAGATCCAGCTTGCTGACGTCAATTAAAAGACTTCCCTGAGAATTGGGAAAAAAAAGAGGTCATTTTCTGCAGTAATTTAAAAAAATGGTTTTGTTCTCAAACTTTCACATAATTTTTAATTCTCAAATAAAAGCCAAATGTTTCCATGTCAGTGTTTTTGATGTTTCAGTGTTTCCTATGTTCTCTAAGTGGCAAGTTCAGTTAGCAAACAGCTGTAGATTCAGTACAGGGTGGGAGGGATTTACTAACTTCTGGAGATCTGTTTTTCGCAGGTGTTGGACACTGAAAATTTAACACTTGCCACATTTAAGAGTAACTACAAACTAAGAGCAGCAAAAGTCAAAGCCTTCTACCTACCATTTCTCACGTCCTTGCATTTTCAGGATCAGGGCTTCTTACATCTATAAAGCATCCCTTCAGTGTTGGATGCTGGCACTGAAAGCACTGCATCAAGAAACAGACTCATTCTTATAAAAATTCTGATTATTAAATGGAACAGTTTTCCTATTGTTAAAAAGCTAGAACAGCACTATAATTAGAATTCTTAAGCAAAAGAATATGTAGATATCCTATTCATTTAAAGTTACCTAAAAATAACGATCAAAATAATATATTTTGTTTCTGATTTTCTTCATTTTTCTCCCTTCTCACAATGAGCTCTGCACTGCAATCAGCAGACTACTGCACAGATTCAAAGAGACACTTTATTAATCTCTGAGCCTAGACCATCCATACTTCTAAAGCTACATACTAATAGATTACAGGAAGTTGTGCGCAGCCATGAAAAGTGATTTTATAGCCACAAAGCTGCTATAATCTACCGAGAATCTACTGAACGGCTTCTGGCATGCAAAGGGATATTTGTTGTGAATTTAGAAAGAAATAATTGCTACAAAATCATACACCTAACAGATAAATGATGACATTAACTGATTTCAGACTCAGTAAGAATAATACAGATTGGATGAACAAACAGTTTTGCATTATAGTTATAGGTTAGATGATAAATATATTTGCTGTAACTGTACTTCAGTCTGGGGTTTGGTCTTCCTGTTATCAACTGTATCAGATTTAAAACACAGTAACATTCTAAGTCAACAAAAAAAATCTGTCTTTTCTGCATCTGACTTCTTTAAGTCGGATGCAGAGAAAATTACACCTGAAAAGCTCAAGAAGCCAACAGAGGAATGCATGGCCTGATCTCTTCTAGCTTCTTTTCTTCTTACCTCTAATTAGGATGAGCTGCATTTTATAGCTCTTAAAATTTATGTGAACCTAGTTTGCTGGCTTCATTTCTGTTTTCAGTAATTGCAGTGTGGACTAAATGATCCAGAAACAAAACCATCAGAGAAAGGACTGTCCTTTTAGCTCCTTGATCCAACAATCAGAGAACAAAAAGGAAGAAAAATGCAGTCTGCAGCCAATCCTGCCACTTGCTCACCAGCTCAATGACAGATTACAGTCTGTAAGTCTCCATCTCTCACAGCAGGGATGTATCCTCCATCCTTTTTTGTCCTCTTTGTTTTTTTCTTTTGCAGCAGGCAGACAAAAATTAGAAAAAGATGCATGTTACAAAGTCTATTTCAGAACTCTCTCATTCTGCAAGTACCTCTTGGCAATGTGTATTTCAAGTACAAATGAACCACTTCTCTCAAGTACAATAAGTGCTTTAAAAAATTCTCGAAACCTATTCATCCTTCTTACATATATTATACCTTTAAATATTATTTTCTAAAAATCCACAGGTTTATTATTCCATAATTTCTGGTATACCTAGGTTAGCTTTAAGTGCTTTAAACAAAATCTTTCTTTGCAGTCATTGCATTTGCAAACCCCCCACAATTTCATCATCAGAAAGTCTGTTATTTTTAAATAAAAGAACTGATGAGCTCTAACCAGTGAGTTAAAACAGCCTCCTTAATGGACCACAAAAGTGCAAGTTGTCATAACAGTGGAATGCATATGGATCTTTATCATTTGACAGCTTACCTATGCTTTTTCTCCTCTGCTCTGTCAGAGATGACTCTAAAGCAAATAAACATGTATTTTCTAATAAACCATAAAAGAAAATAAATTTAGGAAAAAACTACTGACATGACTGTCACTAATGTTTTCTTCAAGATGCAATTATGGGTATATAACTCATTATACTTTTCATAAAAAGGCACGTGCAGTATAAAGTGAATGACATTTATGCCACAGAATACCTTACAAGCTACAGCATAGCCCAGCAGTGAAAGCAAGTTTAACCTACAAGCCCCAAACATATACAGAATGTACTATGCTGTATAACACAAAATAAACACCTTCATTCAGTTCAAAATATGAGTTCAGCTGAGAGCTGCCACAGTCACCAAACCTCTTTCTATCTATAAGCTCTTCACAGCCCAGTAAGGGAGAAATACTCTTTTATGCAGGAGTCCTTGGAAGATATGAAACAGAACAGGGTCCTTCCACCCCATCAAAGTAAAAGGTACAACACAAGGAAAACTGGTGCCAACCTGATGTGCTGAATTATTTCCCTTTAGATCAAGTTTTAGCTTACTCGATGAGAGAGAGAGAGAAAGATAATATATTGCCGCTTCAGCTAGAAGACTGAAAATCCTGACAAACCTAGCAACTCAGTACAATAATTTGGAGACATATTGCACTAAAGAGAAATGTAAGAATGACTACTGAGAAGCACCACAATCACCTAAAAAAGCTTGAAACTAAAATTTGTAATCAGAATTAAACCTATTTTAGCACAGCAGGTCTACAGCAAAGCTTTATTCCTTAATTCATTCACTGCATTAAGAGTGGCTCAGAAGAGAGACACTTTGTCACACTCCTCACTCTTAGGTCACAGAGGTGCAATCATCATAGAGGTACACATCATCAGCTACTAAATCCACCTAAAATTGCCAAGCTGACACCAAGGAGAGCACAAATAGGACATAATCATCACCATCACTCAACAGTCCAAAGGCATTTGTAATCACTTTGGTCCTTGAGAATGGGATGAAAGTCATAGTAAGAAAAACAGGAGAAAGCCCAAGGTGCTTTCACTCATTCCTCCATTTTATCCCCTTTCTAGGTCATGCTGAAGATCTTCAGGAAATAGATTCATACTATGCTGAAAGTTCATCATAATAATTGAATCAGAAATGTCATCCATAAAGAATGCTTCTACTGCTTCCATTTTTGTTACTGCAAATTGCCTTGGTCTACAACTTCTCTCCAACCGTGTTCACCGTTTCCTTCCTGTGCTCGTATCTCTTTTTGTTTTGCTTATTTTTAATCACCCCACCAGTAATGCTTAAATTTTATCAAGTGCCTAAAACAACTGGTAATAAACCAGAATTTCAGTACCCAAAAATGGACAAAAATGTGACAAACACGGTTAATGTGTTCAAAAATCTTATGCGTTTCACTGCATACCTTTGCTCTGTTTTCTAATGTCCGATAACTCATTACTTTCCCATTGAATTTCCCTCTTCTTCATTTAGATTTTCTCCCATTTGTCTGCTCAGATTCCTCATCTCCACCTGTGTTATTTTTCCCAGTGATTTTCCCCCCATTACATTGCCACATTTCTTTCTGATGTTAGCGAACAAATTCCACTTATTTTTCAGGAGGTGGATTCTCCCTTACTGGTCAATCTGCACGGGAAGGGAGAGCCTTTTGTCAACACAGAAAAGCCCATACACATGCCTGGAATAAAGCAGTGTTTCCAGAAGAGGCTGAAAACTATGTCTTCTAAGTGCACAGCTAATTCTTCTAACCAGTGAATTCCTACGGAGTAGGAGAAACCGGTAAAAGACAGACATGTGCAAGCTGATCCACTTCATAAATCTAGCCCACGTTATGGGCCAGGTTTGTGGAGAGTAGGGAGGGAATGAAGATAACCTAAATAATAACCACAGCAGGAGTAAAAGTCTTCCCAGAAGGAAAGAAATCTCCTATTATCAACATGCAGTCAAGAACCCAAGGGAATAAATTGCCCAGTATTTAGTGGCTGGGCAGAGCTACAGCAAAGCACTAGGGCAGAAAGCTCTAGACACATGATCTATAAAGTGATGGTTCATCACCACTGGGTCCCCCAGCAAAGGTTACTAATGAACAAGACTTCAGTGATGCACCACTGCAAAAGCCGCTCTACCATCAGAGGGAAAAGACTGGAAGGTTTAGAAGACTCCCATCTATTAGGGTTGTGATCTAAATGTAAAACAGAGCATAAATGTTTATCACAAATGTGTGATAAACAACCGTAGTCCTCTTCTGCAGCCCCCCGGGGTTGTGGAGCAGAGGAAGCTAAATGACAGGAGTAGCCTCCTTTGGTGCTTTGGTTCATTTCCAGTTCTCCAGGAGCAGCAATAATACAGTCCGGGGTCACCTCCTTTTCATGCTAGCTTTTAAGTTCAAGAGTCCAGTTAGAGACAGGACTCATACTGGGCCCTAAAAAAAAAATGGTTTGGCCAAACCAAAACCTATTTTCTTCATTCTTACAACTGGCTGCAACTCCTGGAGCAACATAAATGAAGCCACCTGCTTCATGATAGCTTGTCCTGCTCACAGTGGTTAATTAGAAGGAAAATAGGGGGAAAAGCACGAGGATAATTTTAAAAGGTGGGGATGTTTAAAGCTTAAGCCTACTATACAGTGCAGTATGAAACTTGGATGGTGATCCAGGATTAACCTGCAAGTAGAAACATCAGCTTCCTTCCCTGGCAGTCCATGGGATGCTCATCTGCTATTCCTCCTGCATGTCCCTCGTGCCTCGTTCTTACTCATTTTTGGCGTCAATATCCCAGACTTGATCATTCAGCAATGAGGACCTAACTATTTCTTTCTACTCTCCAAACAGGACTATGGCAGTACAGTGATGCTTTCAAACTCCAGTACACCACGCATGATATCCACAGTACGACACCTTTGACTGGCTAGAAAATCTGCACCACTCCTATATGAAAACCTACCAGAAAAAAATAATCATAAAATCATAGAATGGTTAGAGTTGGAAGGGACCTTAAAGATCATCGAGTTCCAACCCCCCTGCCACGGGCAGGGACCCCTTGTCCTGTCACTACACTTCCTGACAAGGAGTCCCTCTCCAGCTCTCCTGTAGGCTCCCTTCAGATATTGGAAGGCTGCTATCGGGTCTCCCTGGAGCCTTCTCTTCTCCAGGCTGAACAACCCCAGCTCTCTCAGCCTGTCTTCATAGGAGAGGTGCTCCGGCCTTCTGATCATCTTCGTGGCCCTCTGCTGGACCCGTTCCAACAGGTCCATGTCCTTTCTATGTTGTAATAAAACCACAACCACAGGTTATTATTTTCCTTAAAACGCTTCAGGAACCCTTCGGGGTGCGTCTATTCGATTAAATCAAAAGAAAAGAAAAGAAAAAAACCCCACAAACCCCAAAAGCCCGCTGTTCCTCGATCCCAGCCGCGGCAGCGGGCGGTGGCAGCGCACCCCGGCGGCGCCTGTCCCGCTCCCCGCCTTTCAGCACCACGGACGCCGGCGGCGCGCACACGCGCACGCACGCTCACGCACGCTCACGCGCGCACCCTGGGGCCCCGTGCTCCTCCCCGGGACAAGGCGAACCTCTAAAATGACATTTACTACCTTTCTGCTGGGCTTTCCTGGGGCCACCTGCGCAGGACATCCCCCCGCCCCTATTTTTTTTGTGCAAAAAGGGCGGCGGTGGGATTTTCTTTTCAGTTTGGGATGTGAAATAGAAAGCTCCACGAGCTCGACCTTCCCAAACTTCTTATAGATTGGTTTGCGTCAGAGCTGGGCAAATTGCGTACCTTTTGAGCTCAGAGTGCAATTAAAAAAAAAAAAAGTGAGAGAGGGTAAAATGCTCCAATGTTCTTTGTTCAAGTTAATGATGGTTAGACCCAAACATCATCAATGACTCCTGAATTTAAAATAAATAAATAAATAAATAGCGTAGCCCCCCCCCCCAGAGATAAAGGCAGAATGGCTTTTCTTTAAAAGTACTGAGAAAACGCATTGCGACTCTCTCTAGGTCTCCTCTTTAAGCACGTTTTTTCTCCAAATTCATGCAAGTTTCTGCACAAACTCTGAAACATTGGTACATTCACCTAGGATCAACCACTGTGAACTTCCTGCTGGTGGGAAAGCCTTTGCTCGGTTCAAAAGTATAAAAGTACACATTCTAAAATTCGTACACATTTTAGTAGTAGCAATGTAGCAAAAGGGCTATCTGGCAACTCCCAGCCCTGAAACGCCTCCATTCAACCTCGCTTGCAATGAATAAAGAGGGGGTTGATGGACAAGTAGAGCACTTTTTCTATTAGCATTGATCAGTTTCTGTGAAGGCAGAGTGAATTGATTCTCTTCATTAGCAGAGCTCTCAGGAAATATTATACAAAGCCCCAGAAGCACTTTTTAATTTCAGGTCCCTCTACGTTTACAGTTTGGCCTCCTCTCCCACTGTCGCGTGGGTCACACCTACCCTTGGAGATGGGTCTTACTCAGGAGGACCACCTCAAGTCCTCCAAAGCATCACAGGCCAGATCTGTGAAGATCCGACCTTCCGTGCTACCAGTTTTATGGGATAAGGAATCTACTTTTAAGGGCACCTGCGAAGATGACAGTATGATGAACACAGAGCTGCTCCGCTGATTGTGCTTCAGCGCCCAATCACAGCGCTGAACAGCAGCGCCCACGCCACGAAGCGCTGCGTTTCAGGGCCGCGGCCCACGGGGCACCCGAACCCCAGGCCTTCTCGGTGCCGCCTGAGCCCCGCGCTGAACGCCCCTCCCGGCGGGCACCGAGGGGGCGGCGGCGGCGGGGCCGGGCGGGGGAGGCTCACCTGCAGCGGGCAGCGGCCGGGCGGGGCGTGCTCGGGCAGGCTCCCCCGGTAGACCTGCCGCTCGAAGCGGGGCTCGTTGTCGTTGGCGTCCTCCACCCGCACGCTGAGGCGGCAGGCGGCGGCGCGCGGAGGCCGCCCGCTGTCCCGCGCCACCACGCGCAGCTCCAGCGCCGCC
>KZ505678.1:334128-353801 GCA_002844005.1 Limosa lapponica baueri
TGAAAGCTAAGTACAATACTTCAACAGTTACCAGTCTCTTGCCATTCCCACTGGTCCTTTACCAAACTTAATTTCACAGTTTTGGCTGTCAGTCAGGGAAAAATAAATTGATCCTAGGACAGATAAGTAAATTTGGGGCAAAGACAATAAAGTAGCAGGAGGAGTTACTGCAGCTCAGTCCTCTCCTATGAAGGGGCACTTGGGAGAGCAGCTGTTCTGCTGTTTGCCACTTTTCCTAGTCAAGGAGGAACTATACAAGTACCGCTGCCAGAGCACCCCTTCCCCGAGGAAGGGTCAAAGCTGCTGCAACAGCCCTTGATGTATCCACACAGGGGAGGAGAAGGGGAAGAGAAGGAACCTAACAATTCCATATATCCAAGAGGGAGAATTAGGTTCTAAAATAAGTCTAGAAGTCTTAGTGCATGTCTGCATGCGTAGGAGGAGACACATTCGAGACCATATCCACTATATCTGACTTTTCTTCTATATATATTCTTCTCTATATAGAGAGACCGAGCTGAGCAAAAGCTAGATTTTGTCAGATCTTCTAAGGCACATTCTGAGAAAGTCTCTGTGTATTTATATACTGTGATAATTACAAGCATAGAAGCAAGAAGGAAACACTGAGGCCCTTGCCAGTTCCATTCATATTCATTGAGAAAACACATGGATCCTCCCCAAGTCACAGATGTTCAATATGAAAATGCCTGAATTCCATTGAATCACAGCAAGTTTGGAAAAACAGCCATGTCCCATGCAGCCCGTGCAGTCACTAGGAAAACATGTGAATCATGTTCAATCAGGCACATTCACTGAAAAACTAACCAAAACCTGCTGTTGCCAAGGTCAGGCAGTGCCTAAAGAACAAAGTTCTGAATTCGGATACAGCATGCATAAAGATAGCGGGGGAAAAAATAAGATGGACCTAGTTATCTGTGGTTCTGGCGGTATTAATGCATAACCAAGCATTTGTGTATTTTGTGAGACCAGGGCACTCTAACACTTTTATAACAAGAAAGGTCATATAAAAGCACTGCCCAACTACAGTGTGTTTCCAGAAACACCACATTTTTGGGACTCTACAGATGCTCTGTCTACTATGAGTGAGAGGCTTACCTTGTAAGTGTTCTTCCACCTTCTTCATCTGTTGGTCTTCTCTGAGCCTTTTCCTCTTTCCTCCATTCCTGTCTTAAGCTTTTCCTCCCCCTCTCTTTTGCCATGTTCATGACCTCATTCCTTTTCTTCCATAAATCACAAACAGAAATTTCTAAGTCTTGAGGAGATTTTTGCTCTCCTGGATATATTTAGCTGCCCCTGCTGTTCCCCATCTTCTCAGTGACATGCTGACCTACATGAAAAAGAGAAATGGCATCACATAAGACACGGAGGGAAGCTGCCACAATGACACTATCGCAAAGGGAGCAAAGGTGCAAATTTTTAGTGTGCTAGCTACCTCCTATGTCCGCAACAGGTCTCTCTTGTAGTGAAGCCCCTTGCGAGCTACTCAGATCTACCAAGTCTTCTAGTGTAAAAAGTGGACACGAGCATAACCCTGTTTGAAAGCAAGGGATGCTGGTTAAAGCATGCTAAATGCACGTGTGTTCCAGTTTAGAAGGGATCAGCTGTTTGTGAGCCAGCACGCTCAGCCAGAAAGCAGCCGTCCTCCCATCCCTTTGCTGGAGGTGGCCACCTCTGACTTGGTAGGCAGGTGAACAGCATGGGAATCCACTTTCAAACCACTGAAGTCTCCAGCCCTGCCTTTTCAGGAAACACTACGTGGGTCTTGCTCTACTCTACTACGCAAGGCAGTGAACTCTGGTGCTCCCAGAGCAGCTCTGTAAGCCAATTCAGCTGTCCTTCTGGCAGGGACCCAACCTCGAGGAATGGAGCAAGGAAGGAAACTGGAAGGTGATAATTGTATCAGCTGCTCAAATTTAATCGGCCCATATTTGTAAATCAATATTTGCTGTAGCTCAATCCTCCTTGGATTAAGTAGAAATTTTTTTCCTTCAAGGAGAATTAAACTGTAGCAAACTAAAGCTGTGGTATGATACTAGAGCACAAAAGATCACTGAAACGGAGATAGTGTTGTTACAACCATGAAGGTCCATCATTATTAGAGTTAATTCTACCTACAAACATTGCCTTGCCCACGCAACAGCTGTGGCAGCTTAAGATGCAACCCTCCCACACTGAAGACATAGATGACTGAGGTGGTAAAGCAGAAGGAATACTTCCTTTCTGCAGCTCGCTGGCTTTACTGCAAACCAGCTTCAGCAGCAGCAGCTGTTTAAGCCAAACCAGCTGACTCGGGACTGACGCAGGGTAGGAATGCTACAGGAACCATTCCAGAGCTCATTGGATGGGCGGTAGCAGCCAGCTGAGGGCAGAGAGTAGCTGAACTGCTCCAGACAGAGCTGAAGCAAATAAAATAAAATAATAATCTTTCCATGAAGTTATTTCCTGTGCTGTTTGAAGGCAGTATGGTCTCAGCTGCTTGTTACTGCTGTTCAGCCAGCGGGCACAACGCTTCCATTTCTGACTACCAGGTGGTGTTCCCTGATCCCCTGTGGGTTTACTTTTAAGGACAAAGATTAGTTTAAGCAATGGGGAAACAATGGTTTCCGTTAACCCCAGTGATTATTTTTTTTCCTACACTGGATTACAGAGATTCCATATAAATGAGCTTTCTGGCAAAATTGTGGGGTGAGGAAGCACTAATATCTTCAACTGTTGCAGCTGGATCTAAGAAAGGATGTCTGTCTGCAGCCTTACTGGCTAGGGTCATTATGGATATTCAGCCTGGAATACGTGATGTATGGAGAAAGTGTTAACTTTGCAGAGCATTGGGTGTTTCGTTATTTATAGTTCCCCAGGCACATGTATATTGATTTCAGCAACAGCTCTTTGAAGGAGTATCAGCTGCACAAAAGGTTTGCTGGTGACCAAATGAAGGCTGGTCACAGTTACTATAATAGAAAGATACGTATAGGACTGCTTTCCTTATAAATGCAGTGAAATGTAGTTAAGAGTGATATTCTTTTTTACTGTAGCCATCCCTTCCCTCTTGATCACAAACTGATTTGCAGAACTCATTTTTCTGTGTGATAGATGCTTGGCCTTCACCGATAAGGAATAATTTTGTTGACAGAATCTGATTGGAAATAACATACCCAAGTCTGCCTTCAAAGGTAGGAAAGACTTTCATGCTGGTTTGAGAGTTATGGGGCTACACAATGAATAGTAGTAACGGGGTTTTTTTTTCCTTTCATTCCAGATGTACTGTGATGCCTTCACTCTGTCCATGGAGTGGGTGTTGCTACCTCGTTCTGTGGGCAATTATTTCAGAATTTGTAACTCAGATGCAACCATGTAAGTAGGATTACCCAGATCGATATTTTCACATTAACTTCATTTCTAGTTCACTTACCTCACATGCCATCATCCAGGCCTAATCTTCTGTCCTGATGTTGTGTTTCTATGTGTCCTGGGTTGAGAGACACAGGACTAACTTTTCTTGTAATGCTGGGGAAAATTGCACTTTTAGAAGACTCTAGTGTCTGAATTTGTGAAAATATTTACTTTATAGCCAGCCAGGCTCTGTGGGATTCAAGGTCTTAGTGTTTTTGAGCCTTGCCAGGTGCAGGGATGAGGAGGAGCAAGGCCTGGGCATTTGACCCAGGCTGGCCAACAGGATTATTTCATACCATGAATGTCACATTCAATATAAATTAGAAAAGTTTGCTGCGTAGCTCTCTCTCCCTTGATGGCGGCGGTCCAGACAACTCCTTGCCCCGGTGCCGGAGCCCTGAGGCCTTCCCTTCCTCCTGAAGCCATTGCGCTGGCAGTGTCCGACATTTGCTGTCCACTGCTGGGAGTGCACAGCTTCCTGCTGAGAGAATTGGCTGCGTATAATTCTTGTATATCTTATATCAGTATCAGGATTAATACTGGTTCTTTAGTATTATTGTTAATTATTTAGTCTTAGTCTATTAAATCTATTTACATTTCAACCCTTGTGTTTCTCTGTGTTCCCCGATTCCCCTTTCCGGGTGGGGAGGGGTCACCAGGTGATAGAATAATTGTCTAAATGACAATAGATTATTAGGGGTTTTCTCAAACCATAACACTATGTTACAGATCTTCATTAATCTCTTTGCTGTCAGTCCCACTCTCTTTCTACTTGACACCTTCCCAGCCACAAACCCGAATGTCACATCACTTGTCAAGTTGATTGCTTCTAGCTGCCTCGCAGAGAGCACTTAGGTTCACCAAAAGCCTCCTCCTGACTAACCTGAGTTAAAGTAGCAGTATCGTGAGTGTTCTCCACCACAGTATCACAAAGAACCCCAACCCAGCTCAAATATGTTTGGATCTGCCTCAAAAATTTGAACATGTTTTTCTGTCCACATTATATTAATCCCACTATCCCCCTGCAGGATGAAGACACTTCTTATTTATGCATAATACATATCTGATCCTTTTTTAATGAACAAAGCTTCTTGAAAATGGAAATAAAATAAAATATGAAAATAAATATTAGTGTAATTAAATGAGATTCTGCTAGATAGGTGTTAATTTATATTTTGACATCATATCCATTTATATATATACATATATATAAAAATAAGCTTGGCCACAGATTTTATTACTCTAGCAAAAGGATTTATAGAAAAGTAAAAGATGCTATTTTTGATTGCTGTTCAATTCCTCACATAGTCTTCAATATATATGATAATTAAAATATTATAAAGTTACCTTTAATGCAGAAGGCAGGCGTCTTTCTTTTGCTGTCTGTTGTTCTGACAAGCTGATGCAGATTTCAAGCAATCCCTTTAAGATGGCAAAGGGTACACCCTTTTGGGCCAGGAACAAACACACAAGAACTTTCCACTACATGGGGTTCATTTTACATAAAGATGTCTTTTGCCATCTGCTTGCCACCCCTGAATCCAGAGCTTAGCGGTCTCTTTAAAACTTGGAGTTAAGCTCCAGAAAGCTCGATAAAATATAATACCAGGCCAGATTTAACACTTCCCTTGACTACTGTATTGAATTTTCACACGAAATGTATAAAACTATCCAGATTATCAACTTTTCTCACACGACAGGAGATCACAACCTGCAATCAGATCCATCTGTCAAATTCCGTGTGTGTAGGAAAAGAACAAAAGAAAAAAAGACGAGGAAGCAAGAAACAGAACAGGACTAAATCTTGTCATTTGATGTGTTTATCTGAACTGTGGATGATACCGAAAGTATGCAATGACTAAATGTAGTTGCAGGAACTCTAAACCCACAGATAACCTTCATCCAGATGCAGTCTCTTAAGTCAGGGATGTGAGTACAGCATTAGAGAAATTATTCCATGCCTAGAGGACATGGTATCCTAGCATTTCCTGCCCTTCCAAAATCCCCCTCTCTATAAACTTTGAAGCTTTGAAATGCAAGAGTTGGCTGAGAGCAAGCAAAACAAAACCATTATAGCCATATCTGAAGACATAAGAAATCATCAAATAGAGGATTGCTGTGAATTAGCTCTTCCCTGATTTCCCTTCTGGGATGGCAGTTAGCTGACATTAAAGTTGGCTAATGCAGTGTACAGCACCACTGGTGCCAGCAAGCCAAAAATACAGTAGTTGGGAGTTAAAAGTCAACACAGTTCAAACTGCAAACAAGGTGCAAGTGTCAAGAATGATTGCAATGGTGTGTCATGGGATAAGATGCATTTTCTGCCACTTGCAGTCTTTAAATCAAGGTTGGATGGCTAACAGACATGTACTATTTCAGCCACAAGTGACAGGGCTTTAGGCAGGAATTACTGAATAAAATGAAGTCAGGCTAAATGATTAGTTTCTCTCTGGCTTTCACATCTATGAAAATCCAGTTTCCCAGGGCAGCTGCCCTCATCGCAGAAGAGCAGCCCACACAGCGTGCTTGAGATCTGGAAACCTGCTGCTATCACTTCATCAGTTGAAGTCCCTGCTGAGGGCTCAAGCTTGTGGCACTGAGAGGAGAGAGTCGACACATAAAGCTGTATCTTAATATGCTAAGCCACTATGCCAGCTGATTCCCCTGCTGTTTTGAGCTAAGTAATTATTTAAAATAGCTATAAATCAGAACAGGACTTTACTTTTAAAAGCATAATACACTGTAATCCATGTGTGAATTAAGGCCCCTGGCTATTTTCTCTCTCACATGCACGCTCACACTAAAAGCAACTAATTCACCAGCAGTTTTTGAGCCTTTGCACTCCTTTTCCAGATGATAATTTCATAAGGAGTTTGGATGCTTGAGTCTTGGCTGCTGTACTCAAACTGACACTACCACAATTACAGTCCTAAAAGGTTTGCCTGTTTTCTTAAAGAGCCTATTAAAACAAGGCTATAAATACACAAGAACAAAGCAATCCTCCTTGTCCCAGTATGCAAGCACCCTGACCTGCTGATTTTCAGGGCACACAGTGTATGCAGTACTGGGCACGTTTCTTTGGGCAGGTGACAGCTTGGAGGTGCAGGTGGACAGGGTAAAACCCTCCAGAAGCCATAGGGGAGTGGATGTTTGTGTTACCTCCTGCAGCATGTTTGTTTTGGTTAGCAGCTGGCAATAAACTGCTGCTGGCTAATTCTGCCTATTTCGGTTCAATAACTGGTAGCGAAGCACCTAGCAGCTTGTGGCTAGGCACCCATTTTTACTATGTGTGAAAGTACATTTGTGCAAATCATAATTAATGGTTCCTATTTGCTTGAAAGTAAGCCAAGAACGACTGCTGGAGACTGAAGTTCATTCCCTATTTTAATTTAGGACATACAAGCTGCATCTAAAAGCTGTTCTGCCAGCTTCCTCCAGCCACTCCACATCTAGTAGGGGGAAATCTTATTTTTATGGTGCTCTTACTGAATTATCTAAGACCCTCATCCTTTTTTACAGAGTTTATCTTTACAGAATCTTTATGGGGCTCGAGAAGGTTCACTGTCACCATTCCACAGAGGCATGCACACAGATATTAAATCACGTGTCCATAATGCACATTTGCATCCTGCAACGGACAGAGAGCCCAGAGGTAATGCTGACCCTGCTCTTCAGCTGGAGATGTCATAGCACCACCTCAGGGTCCCAAGCCTGAAACAAGAGACTCAAAGGGTGCATTACATGCCAGAAAAGCCCCAACTGTCTCACCATTGTGATTTCTAGTGCCAAACTAGTATCTTTGCACAGTGGATGCACTGGGATGAAGATCCCTGTGCTGTGCATGAGCTTGGTGCCTGTAGAGATGCAAGGAGTCAGCAATGCAACCTACACCTCCTGCATCCCAAGACAAGGCCTTGGGGCTTGCTTGTCCCTGCTTGCTTTTCCCAGCCTGCTCTAGCTCTATTTGACCACTGACTTTTTTTTTTTTCTTGGTATGCTTAAGAATAGAATAACACAAGCTTTTACCAATTTCAGCTATGTATCTTCTGCTTTTGTAGCTGGAAGGTCAACTATCAGATGCTTGAGATCACAGTGGCACAGCAGTGGTTTTAAAGTTTCAAGCATGAAGAGCACACTATTACACAAAGCAGGTTGTTTCCCAACATAGAACTGTCAATGAAAACTCTTTTTTAATGTCTTTTCACCGCTCCTAGTTGTATTCCTGAATATTCACCTCTTTGACTATCTTATCTTTAACTGTTCATGGGTTGTAATGCTTTCATGTGCCACTCAGTAGCAGATACAGAAATCAGTGTTTGTGTTTCAGAGTGAACTCAGCCAAGAAGAATATGAAGGAAAAGCTTCTCAAGCCTTTAAGTAAGGCTTTAAGATAAACTTCTGTAATATACTTAGAGGGAAAAGGAAGACTGCTAGGCATCTGTAAAAGGAAAGCAGCACTTCTAAACCCATATACATACATGCCCTAGGATGTGGCTACAGGAACAAGAAAACATCATAGGAAGACTAAATTCATACAGCTAATTTTAGGCAAGAGCTGTCTGTAGACCTAGCTCACTATTTCATTCGCACTTGCCATGTGTTCATGCCTGACTTGACCACATCATTGCTCCTGAATTCCCGCGTCAAAGGCTTTCTGGCTGCTTCTTTCAAAATAACACGAAATGCACCCCTTTGCTGAACTGCACTGAACAATGCCATTGGGCAAATGAAACCAGATTCCTAAACCCACTCATCAGAGTGGGTGTCTCGGGGCCAGCACAGCTGGGGATGAACCCTCCCAATGCCAGGATCCCACCGGCCTCAGTCAAACGCTAAAACCGGCTACCAGCGCTTTGGGGATTAGAAGAGTGCATCTATTTTAAAATATATTTTTCCTAATAAGAGTTACTAGCCTTTTTTAGTACATCAAGGAAAATAATTACTACTATGATTTTCAGACTTTGCCAATACAAAAGATACGACACTCTTAACAAGGAATTGTAAAATGTTTATATGTAGAAATGGGTGAGCAACAGATTGCACTCTGCGGGAAGCAGGCCTCAGGCAGAGAGACGTGTAACTGCCCGGAAAAGGAGGAACATGTTTATACCAGCAATCCTGGTGTTGCTCACGTCTAGCAGAAACAAACCAGTACTGAGAAATGTCCTAGTGAATTTAAATGCCATCTGTTCCTGTGCAGCAAAGTACTTAATTGACCGAAAATTCAGAATACAGAGAAACGGGTGCTCTGCTGACTTTGGGCTGTGCCCAGGGCATCCTTTTCCCTTCACATGAATCAGAGAAACACCATTTCTATAGCTGGTCTCAGGGCTGGTCCCCAGGAGGGGACCTTCCTCAGGGATGCCATAGCCACCCTGTGGCCCCCACTCTCCATGGGAAGAGCTGCAGCTGGGACGACACACATGGGCTCCCCAGTGCCACACAGGGGCAGGGACACCAGGCTCCACTCTGTGCCCACCTCACTTTGCCTTTCAGCTTCCCAGCCTTCATCACCACGTCCCTTCCCCAGCCCACCATATCCCTACATCTGCCCACCACCTCTTGAATGAGAGCAGGCAGGACTCACAGACCACCACACAAACCCATATGGTTACATAGGGCAAAATGTTGTTGTCCCCTCAGTAAAATCTGGATGTTTTACCTCTGGCTCCATCTTCAGTTTATTGCTGTGTGGTGGGGAGGAAAGGAGGTAGAAGGGGAGGAGACCATCAGGCAGTGGGACTCGCTGGGGGCTGTAGGTATTTTTCTAGGTCTGGGAGTAGGTCGCAACTTCCTCGCTGATGCTAAAGAAAACAACACGCATGAAAGTGCTCCTGTGAGGCTCAATATAGGGTCTCTCTCAGGCTCAAATCTCAGTTTACACCCATAGAAAAAACCATATTGCCAGCATGAGCTCATGACACAGTGATCTCTCTCTGAATGCTCGTTTTGGCTTACGTGCTTGGAACAGCCTGATATTTTCTCTGTAGCTCAGTCGTGCGATATTTCACCTCGCTCTTCATCAAGAACCAGGAGGGGTCTGTATTGCAATGGAATGAAAAAAATAACGGCAGTTTTAATTTAACGTGCATTTCTTTTATGAGAGGGCCTTTTTAAATGACAGCCACAATTTTTATTTTCATACACAAAGAAATTCTCTGTAAGGGGAAGAGTTCAGGTCTGTATTTTCTCTTTTTCTTTTCTCTCTGTCATGAAAGAGCTGCTCCCTGTTGTTGACACAGGCTGTCAGGATTTCATTGCACTAAACAGATTGTTGGCAGCCAGTGGGAAGGTAAAATGAATTAATCTACACTGAAATAACAGTTTGTGCTTTAAAAAGTGGCATTCGTTTGCATGTCCTAAAGCTCTCTACAGACGTGAATAAATGAAGCTTTATAGCAATCCTGTTGGAGGGGTAAGCAGAGCATGCACATTTCATTCCCAAGCACAGAAGGCACCTGACTTGTCTGAGGTCAGACTGAATGCACCTGATCCAAAATCTACTGAAATCAATAAAATGATTTCCTGCAACTTCAAGGCGCTCTGAGCTGAGACCTAAACTAGTGACAGAAATAGAAAATAATTCATGACTCTCAAATCTCTCTTCTAATTGCTATTTTATGCTACTTTCCTTCCTTCTGTTTTAGAGCAGAATTAAACCAGAACATCAGCCAAACCATGATAATTTATTATAAGACAATATGATACAAGAGAACTTGTGTTAAAGCTTTCCAGCAAAAATTCATATTGCAAGGATAAATAATAGTACTTTGTGGCCAAGATAATCTTTAAAGGAAATCAGAATGAGTTGAAATATCCCCATGGTCTTCTTTGCTTGAGCACTAAAGCACTTATCTGAAACGCTTTATTTACTGCAACAATTTCATGCCATTATTGCCTAGATTAATTGCCTGACAAAGCTACAACAGAAGTACCAACTAGAAGTCAGAACTCAATAATGTGGACCGGGGAAATGAAAAAGCCGGAGCACTCAGAATTGCACACTGTTAGGCTGCTAAACAGATGCAAGTCTTTTGCAAAAAGCAATTAAATCTTATTAATTTAAAATACACCTCTTTAATTGCATAAATAACAGCCATGTAGTCATAACTGTAGGATCCATTTGGAAATATAGACAGCTCTCAATTACATGGAAGTAAATTATGGTGGCTGGGAATTAGTCATACCACAGGTATGAAAGACATC
Organism: Limosa lapponica baueri; assembly: GCA_002844005.1. Taxonomy (NCBI): domain Eukaryota; kingdom Metazoa; phylum Chordata; class Aves; order Charadriiformes; family Scolopacidae; genus Limosa; species Limosa lapponica. The sequence continues at coordinate 344,746 of KZ505678.1, forward strand.
AAAGTTGCTCTGAAAAAATAAGCTTGTTTACTTGCACACAGTAGCACCCAACAAACAGCTTTAGTGCTTCCATACCTGAGCTGGGCAATGGGAGTTGTCAGCAAAGGTTTGGGAATTCTGAGCTCTGCAGTCAACAACGTCACTGACATTTTTCTTCTACCAGTTGTTTGTAATACCTTCTCACACTCTAATTTACATGAGCTTTATATTAGCTGTGTTTTATTTTCTCTGAGTGGCCACTTCTTACTCCGCTTCACTGCATATTTAAACTGATCGCAGTTATAGTAATGGAGGATTCCCCCAGTTGCCTGCTGACAATGGTCTTGCAAGAGAAAATAGCATGACATTAGCATCATCCTCTTTCTGTCCTTGCCTAAGCTCCAAACCACATATTCACTCCACCCGAGACGTTCTGACCAATAGAAGAAAGTAAGTTTCCAAGTCAAAGATCTTAAACGGAAAATGGCTCTCCAGCTACCCCTTTTTTCTCTCACGTTAGCAGTCTTCTAGGCCGAGGGCCAGCACTAACTGGTGGCTGGGCCAGGAAAGGACAAGCTCCCTCGGATTGCTGGAATTTGCCGGGCCAAAACTAACATGTTCAAATCCAGACAAGAGGTAGCCAAAGTAGACTGCGGAGTACAGGCACTACACCCTCACAGAGGGATAAAACCAGCTCATGATCTCCACAGGTACCGGTTTCTGATCAGATGGAAGATGCATCTTTGTAAGGAACATGTTGAATGAACCTGCTGTTGGGAAGCTTAGGCCTGGATGAAATGATAGGATCCTTCTCCAGAAGGATTCCTCAGAATCTCCTGGCCAGGCAACAAGCAGAAACAACAACAACAAAAAAAGAAAGGTTGTCCTGGCTACTAATGCTTTCCTGAGCATTTAGAAATCCAGCCAGAATGAGACTGGAAATCCAACCAGGCCTTTGGATCGCAGACTTGGAACAACCTAAGATAGACACGCTCAAAGGGCAAGATACTCTCTTTGGTTTTTCCTCAGGTTACGAGCCCCATCCAGACAATATCACCTCAGCCCCCTCCAGATCCGGTTGCAGACATTTTCTTCCCATCTGTGCTCCTTTCTCAGCTAAACTCTGTGGAATGCTGCTGTTGATGGATTATACAAAAGAGAGATATAAGATAAAGTATGTATCGCTAATGTAATAAAGACTCACCCATCTGTATCTCTTTCCAAGAACCCCAATATAGTAAGCAACAAACGAAGATTGCTCCCTCCAAGGTAGAGAAGAACAATCCTTGTATATTCTCTACAGGGATTGTTTTAGTTCATTCATGAATTACCATAACATATAAAAACATATGTAAAAAGTATTGGGTGAAACGCTGGCCTGACTGAAGTCAATGGCAAATATCCCATTTACTCTAGTGGGACAGGATTTCATCCACTAAGTTCCAAAATAAACCTTTTTTGCCTACATTTCCTTGGATATGCAATAGCACATATTAGGCAGATGCTCTGTGTTTGCTCAACAGCTAAAAAAAAGTTATGCCTTTCCCCCAAAACACTGTCTTCTCTCCCCACTAGAAAATAGACTTGGAATAGTTTCTTCAGAAAATAACACCAAATTGTCAGGGTTTGTACTGCCTAATCTGGGTTTGGCACAACCAAGTGAACTTGCTGGCTGCTATCCCCGCCGTTAATAGTGTGTAGGAGCACATTTTGGGACCTGTCCTTTGGTTTTCCACTGGTACTCATCTCCGTATCCAATTTGAAACACAGTCAATCATGGAATACAGAATAAACCGTACAGCGGAAAGGTTAAGGAAAGGGAAATGTATTGAAATTTCCCTCAGTGAGTAGAAGGGCAATTACCTGAGCACCAGGGAGAGTAAGTTGGGGCAGAGAAAAATGTTCAAAGAGGATGCCTTGCCATCACGGCAGCAGCGTGCGACTTACCTCTCCCCGCTCCCAGCTGCTCCCCTGCACGGGTCATTGCTACAGGATGAGACCCAGGCCAGCACTTCATCTGCTCCAGTCCATGCTCCCACGACTAAACATTTAGCACCTGAATTTTTACTAATAAATGGGCTGGGATGTAGGTGGGCTGCTGCCAGCATCTGCCTCTGGCTGGGGCACCGCAGCCAGGCAGGTACAGGGGTGACAACCCAGGGACTGCAGCCCATTCTCCCACGCACCCAAGTCAGGGGCAGCAATGTGGGATATCCAAAGACATCAAACTGTTGCAGATAACAGGTGAGCAACCCCCCAGGAGGGGGACATCATTAGGAAAAAAATTATCTTTTGGGGAAGAAGAAAGAGTGTTACAATTCTCTCCTGGGAGACTTTGATTTCCTACTAAATTACTCTTCTCTGAACTCATGCCTGGCTTTCCCCCTGCTCATCAATTCAGGTATTAAAAAGCCTCACCAGAGCTCTGGGAGATGCAATTCCCTCTTCAAAACTTAGATCTAAAGCAGCCATTCAATGATGCGGGGAATTTTTGTATGCTGAAGTTCAGAAGCCACTTCATGTGTTTTGACCTCTCTGTTAGAAAGACAAAACGCTTGGGCTAATATGTCAGCCTGGGGATTTTTCCCCTCTTTGAAGAAACTCTGAGAAAAGGCTCGGGCACAAAAATGAGGAAGTGGTTCAAACTGGAGTTTTAAACTAGTGTTTAGACAGAACGAACATTGATCCCCTGGTCCATCACTTTCTGGGCTGGGGAAGGACATGAAAGAACGAAGCAGTACATTAATGCTGTTAGAACATTTTAAAAGGAATGAAAACATCCCGTCCCAGCACGCCCAGCTTACCCTCTCTGTCTGCCTCCCCTCAATTAATATTAACTGATTGTAACTGAATATACTTTGAAAAACGAAACCGCTCACTATGGTAGAAATCAACTCCCCTGTTATTACTAGTACAGCTTCAAGGCACAAATATGACTGCAGAATTTGCTGCAAAGGGCTTATGACCAAAAGTACTGGCAGAGAAAAGACATTTTAGAAAATGCAGCCATGAGGACAATGTAACTTTTTAATTTCCCCGCAGGTGCATTTTGGGTGGATTTATTGACCTTTAGGCTATGAGGCAAGACTTATCTGTTGGCTTAAAACTTTGCAAAGGAGAAAAGAGCAAAAATGAAGGGCTTGATAGAGGAAGCTTTACAGTGTGAAATTTGGAACTCTTGATTCTATGGTCCTAGTTCTGTGGTGGGTTTATAGGACACAAAGAGCACATGAAAAATCTCACTTCAACATTATTTCTCAATGCTCATTCTCTGATTATTTTTTATTATTATTATTTTGCTTTTTATTTCCTTCTGCTAAAGGAGCAAAACCCCAGAACACATGTGGAAAACGTAGAGACAGACGGGAAGCGAGTCAGGCAACCAGCCTAGACAGATACTTAAAAGATGGTAATGCTGCTTCTTAACCACTACTTGCTCTTTTTACCTATCACCCTCTTGTCCCTGGTAGACTCCAGCGTCCTGTTCCCAGCACACATCAGCTGGGCTCTCCCTGGGAGAGCACATGGCAGACTTGGGCTTACAGTGGGAGAAAACAGCAAACCTTTCTCACAGGTTGTGTGCAGCACAACTTAACGTGAAAACACATTAAACTTGGTATGTGGGTGAGCAAGACTGGCTCAAAGTAAAGGAATGAAACCAAGGAAAAAAAAAAAAAAGAACAACCTGAAGCAGAGAGATTATTTAATCTTCCAAAAATTTATCAGACCATTGAAGGAGTGTGTTATTTTTTCATTTAAAATGCAATATTTAAGAATAATGAGAAAGAAACTCATCATATTAACTGAGGCAACTAATGGAAAACAAATGCATGGCTCCAATGAGCCAGATATGGAGAAAAGGCCAATGAAGAGATTTTGGCAAGACAAAGAGGACTTCAGAGCAGAGCATATACAAGCAACACTTTCTCTCCTCCTCCCATTATGGGATGCAGCATCACGGATCGCCACACACACACTGCAACTCCGTCCTGATGCTTCATTTAAAATGAGGAAAAAGGAATGTGAAACAGGAGTTGCAAACTTAGCTTCCCAGAATTTATTTCCTCAGGAATGTGCATATATTTTTATTTTTCTAGCTCAATGTCCATCATACAAAGTAATTGGTTAAGTTGTGGAGCATGCTAGGTTTGGTATAAAGATCTCATATCTTTAATGAAAAGGGACATTGGGCTGGGATTTTTGAGTGGAAACCGTGCTATTACAGACATTGGCCACAGCCAGTTGTGTCTTGGGGTTTCACTTCCACTGTGAGAATTTGAAGGATTTCAGTCCTGGAGTCCAGAAGGTACACTGCTCCAGAAGAAGCAGTGTAAGTCCAATACGGTGCCCATGAGTGGCACTTTGGAACTTGGTAGCCACAGACTGTCACTCCCAGGTGCCTGGTGGAGCTCTGCTCCCCAAACAAGTTTGGCAGTGCAGGCCAAAGCGGTGGCCTAGCTGAAGCTGATGTGTTTCATTTGGCCTACTGCCCCTTTCCCAGAGGGGAGAGGGAACAAATGATTGGGAAGCAAAAAGCCCAAACAGATGGGCACATTTCCAAGTAGTTGACACTGCACTGCTAAAGTTGCTGTTGCTGCCACTTGTCCCTAGGAAAGCGAGACAAGAGGTGAGATATGTATAGAGTAACACAGGTGGGGCTCTACCTCTCTACTGCTCAGGAAACCTTCAAACTGGAACACGGCCCCCAGTGCTGATAGGGTTAGACCACCCTCAGCCTTATGGGGAAAAAAAAAATATATATCTTTAAACAGCAAAAATATTTCAACACTAGCATCTTGGACCAGCAACCTAGGTGCAAAACCACCCTAGCAATCACCAGAGATAACGCAATTTGTAAGGAACAAGTTTTACAGATAACTATAGTCATATAGTCCTACAGTCATAGCTATAGGAGCAGGATCCCCTGGTGCTGTGCTTAGTTACTGCTCAGGCTGTATGTTTGCTTGGGACAATGAATGCTGCAGGGAGGCAGTGAGCAAAGCCAGCTACATCTTATATTCAGCCATTGAGTTTCTTTTCCCTGAACTGCGCTGATCTCGCCAAACAAAATTTATAAACCCAATGCCCAGCCCCACTTCAAGGGCAGAAAACTGCATCAAACTCTTTGTAGGAAAGCATATGAAAATTCCAACTCCACACTCAATGCTCATTGTGGCAAATGATAGATCACAAACATTATTTTTATTGTCGCAATGCTTTAAGACAGAAGAAACAGTCAGCAAGGCACTTTTAAAGTTCACATTTCTAGGAACTCCACAGTGAATTTTAGAAGATATGACCCTATAAACCCAGCTCCAGTGTTTCCAGCAGGTGGTCCCTCTAAGCACCAAAGGAAAAAAAGAAAACCATTCCTTCTTTCCCTGTGATATTCATAGCTACCTGATGGTCTCCAGTACACAGGAGGGAAAAAACAGATTATCCTTTTATTCTGCTGATGAACAAACAGGAGACAAACAGGCTTTGGGCACGACAGAAGGAAGGGGCAAAGCTCTAGGTTGGGAGAAGATGGTCATGGCTAGGCTTCTGCCCACCACCTCCCACACCCCTGGAAGGGTCAGGCTGAGGATGGGAGAGGACACGGCGTGCCCAGGAGGGAGGAAAGCAGAATTTCACTCTGCTGCACCAATGTCCTAATCAGCCTTGGCATAGGGGGAAATTACAGCAGCCTAAGGAAATTGGAAAGCATTGAAAAAGAATTTTAAAAGCCAGAGACATCAAATGCATTTTTGCAAGGGGCTTATCTGATTATATCTACTTTATGTCTACTTACCAATGAAAAGTGAAGCTAATACTTTTTCATCTTTCCTAGGTAAAGTCTCAGGGAACATTACTTTTACCTTCTCTTAATGCTAATTTTGTTCCCCTTCTACTGGGGCAGAGAAGTGACTTTACATGAACTGCATGTGAGAATGTGCAGGAAAACTTTTCAACAAAAACCGTGGGAGAGAGAAGATGAAAGAGTATGAGGTTTCCTGTTCTTGGCAAAGCATGTTGTCCATACGGGGAGATTTCTAAATTCCACCACATATTACTCCGGCCCTGTCTACACCAGAGAAACACACCATGTTAAAAAGTGTGTGAACTGACACGTCTTAAAACTAGGACAGTGTGAAAACACAGTATTGCCCTGAGGTATGAATGACAACAGCTGTGTAGTTTTAAAATGTGCTGGCTCCTGGTGGTTAATTGTAAGGTGTCTCCCACAGATAATCACCAGTTTTGTTTTTCACATCCAACATGCCTCTCTCCATAGCTATCAGTTATCATCATAGTCATTTCAAATGAACTGCCTCACTACAAACAGGGTGTAAGGCATACATTTACAGAACAGCACATGGACATTTATGATCCGGCCATTCATTTTCTACACACACCCCCACCCCACCACCCCTCCTATTTTCTCTTTGAACAGAACAACAACATTCAGGCTTTTTGGTCTCTTTTGAAGACATGGGTGGAGACGCAATATTCTGACAAGTAGAAAGTTCTTCCATTTCCTCATTGTGACCATTACGGATAGTAGCTTTTTGTCTGTGATTGCAAGCCTTAAATGTCCTCAGATATCCAACAAGGACACAATTTTAAGATGGGTTAGAAGTTCTGACCACAACTTTAAGACTTGAATTGCCTACAATACTAGATCTCTTTACTACACTATGAATAGCAACTCTTTATGGGATTTAAGAAATTAAGAATAGTAAAGAGCACCATGTGAAAGACTCAGAAGCTAGGCATTTTCCCATCACAAGGACAGCCTTTCACTAGCAGACGTGTTTTGACATTCCTCCACATCTTTCCCTGCTCAGCTTCACCAATACAAAGCATTTGCCAGGCCAGTCTCAACTTATCCTAGAGGAAGCTGAGGCTGATAAACCGTTACTGACCATGATGCTGAGCAGAAGAGGAGGTTAAAGAGAAAAAGCCCGCAGACATGATTTACTTGAACATCTTTCTGACTTTGGTTTAGGTCTCCTTAGTGTGCTTCTCATTCAGTCTTAGGCTTTACCCACTTGCCTTTATTCTGCCAAGAATGTGAAAATTGTTGTCAGATTTTGTTATTAAAACCAGTGTGGGGCATCGCTAGCAACAACTAGAGCATTTTATACACAGTATGCTGTATTACTAGAAGGATCACTCAAGAAAAATAAAGTGTGGTGAGAAGAACTCGGAGGATGGAGGAAGAACAGTCATCTGTCAACATCAGGTTACCTATCACAAGAGAAAATAAGATTTTATCCAGTCAGTATTTTTCCATCTCCAAGAACAACTTCCCACCAAAGAATGCTCCCACTGCATAGTTCAGTCGTGTTTGATGCAGTTGAGGCAGAGCCATGGAGGGAGACCTGGAAGAGCAATCCATAGCACTGCACACTGTGCCTGGACAACATGAAGCTCTCCAGAACAGCTGAGGATCTCACAGGCTCCGTGGGGATGCTGTTGATGGAAGAAGGCCAGGACAAGTTTTGGGGAAAGGAAGAAAAACAAGGAGTTGTCATGTCATAATTAATCAGGATGGAGATAGCTTCCAAGTTCTTAGCAGTGTTTTCCCCATTAAAGGCTACAGTTGCCTGAAAAAAAAAAATAATCAAGGAGAAACTGAAATCTGTGTGAGAGAACACTACTTTAAAAAATGCGCTGCCATAGATCACAGGGCTATGTTACTGGAAAGCGCATGGACATTTTCCTCAGGGTGTGCAAGTTCGAAACACACTATGCCATTTTAAGCACAGTCATCCTATTTTAATGGCTGGAGAAAAACTGCATCATTGACCTGGCAACCACATATACCAACACCACTAAGAAATCGGATGACACCAGAAGCAGTTTTCCTTCCCCTTAGGTAATTAAAGGACATTTACAACCTCACTTACAAATTAAAAAAACAGGTTGGCCCAGGAAGTGAAATACACTGCAGTTTACTACGTTTGTTTTAATTAGCAGCAAGTATTTTTATCTAAAAATTCATTTAGCTACTGTGATGAGTTTGACTCCCTAGTTACTTTTGAATTTCTTGTTAAGCATTGATTTAGAGCAACATGGAATAATAAAACTCATTTAATGTGATTTTTCAGTTCCAAAATAGAACAAAGTCATTAGCAGAATTGATCAGTTCCAGTAGGTTTGCATCGCCAAGCTTTCTTTGAAAGAAGCATGTTTATTACCATATTGCATGGGAAGAAAAGAAATTGAATGAGTAGGAAAGAATTAATAATATACTTACAGGACATGAAATTTGACTCATCTGGCAGCTGAACCCATGTTCAAATTTTTGTATGCAATTTTTCTATTCATGCTTTATATTGCTGCTTTATTGAGAGCAGATCTCTAGTTGTCAATGCAGGAAGCTTGCTTGTCAAGGGGATTTACTTGGAAATAGTTAAGTCATGTTAAGGTTCAAGGTGTCTTTTCCTAGAGAGAGAAAAAAAAAATGCTGTTGGATGCAGCACAAAAGTTTTTTCTGATTGCACAATCTACGCCCTTATTTATCACAATAGCCTCCCAACAGGAGACTCTGTGGCTATAAACTCATGTCTCATTCTACAGCTCACCATTTACCTGTCAGAAAGAAGCGAACTCAGTGCTGCAAGGTAATCCTTACACTCAATCAATCATGAAATCAGCTTCACTATCTTCTTAAGCTACCCCCAACGCAAATTTTGGCTTCACTCTTCAGACTTTACTCTTAAGCCTTATTTAGAGTTGTATTGCAAGTGCTTCCTCCGTAAAAATCCCGCTGCAGCAGCAAAACCCTCCAGCCTCCTCACTCCGTGTTGCCCTGCAATTCTTCATGTGCCAAAGAACTTTCTAAAGTATCCTGAGTTATACTTTAGAGCATGAGAGTACCAGAACATGCAGATACATACAGCACCAGTGTTTCTCAGAAATGCATTTATAGGCTGCATTAGGATGCCCACGTTTTCATTTTCAGCATTGACTGCCCCCCACATTAGCACATTATCTTCTCCCATTCCTTCTTTTATACCCATTCAGCATTCATCTAATCCAGAAATATCTCCTCTCCTCCCGCTTGCCAGGTAAATGTAGCATGTTTTCAA
>KZ505678.1:354586-418647 GCA_002844005.1 Limosa lapponica baueri
AAAAAAAAAAAAAGAACAAAGTCCACATCTAGAAACTCTACAGTTCCCATCCAAAGCAAAGCCTATAGAGTTTTTCATACATCTTTAAACATATCCAACTGCTGCTTTACAGCAATTGGTAGAATACATACTAATTAAGGAGAAAATTTCTCTTGGTTAGGTTTGGTCATTTTGCTGGAAAACCTCGCAAGCCATTTCCAACATCAAAATTTGTCAACACTTACACTGATATTTTTCAAGCTACTGACACATCCTAGATGAAATTACAATACTCAATGACTCCTGATGAACTTTTTTTTTTTAAGATAAGGAAGCATAGGAAACATGCATGTGAAAAAGTGTTCACGTAAGCAATTACATTTTGCTAACCCTGAAACCAAGAACTTAGTTACAGAAGCTTACTGAAAATCAAGACGAGAAACGCAGATTCCCCTCTGTGCATCATCTTTAGACAGGGATAGCCATTCCTTTTGCATTCAGCTTGCCAGTTTTCAGCCAGCTTCTCAGCTGCTAAGCAAAACTGGTTCTTAGTGGCTGCCATTAAAGAAGCATCAGGTGGACTCTCTGAAAGTGACAAGCTGTGAAATCTGTAGATCTCCATCTGCCAAGTTTTTGAAATACAGGCAAAAACCAAGTCAAAAAGCTTCTTTCTCTTCATGCAGCCTTCAAGCTCATTTCAGCTGAAGGCTTGCTTTCAAAGGAATGAAGTGATTCACCAACTACACGTTCTGCTGATGGAACAGCTTTCATAGAAAGTCATAGGTATGCTAATCTAGTGTTACATTTTATAGAACAAAATTGCAGGTTGACCTTTTTCAGCTGATCAGGATTACTAGCATTCATTAATTTCCAAATCCTCACCATTTTCTTAAGTGCACTAATAAAAATTTTGAAGCCTCATCTAAAAAAGGATAATGCACCTTGTGCACAAAATAACGCACCTTGTGGGGATGGTTACATACATGCTATTCCAGACAGATAGTTTTTTCCAACTCACTCGAGGGAGGAAAAAAAAACCACCCCAAAACACCCCACTGTGGTGGGTTGACCCTGCCAGGATGCCGGGTGCCCACCAAAGTTGCCCTAATCACTCCCCTCCTCAGCTGGACAGGGGAGAGAAAATACAACAAAACGCTTGTGGGTTGAGATAAATGGAGGGAGAGATCATTCACCAATTGCTATGATGGGCAAAACAGACTCAACTTGGGGAAATTAGTTTTTTGCCAATCAAATCAGAGTAGGATAATGATAAATGAAACCAAATCTTACAACGCTTTCTGCCCCCACCCCTTTCTCCTTCCCAGGCTCAACCTCATCCCCAATTTCCCTACTTCCTCCCGCCCGAGCAGAGCAAGGGGGCCAGGGAACAGGGGTTGTGGTCAGTTCATCACACCTTGTCTCTGCCGCTCCTTCCTCCTCAGGGGGAGGGCTCCTCACACTCTTCCCCTGCTCCAGTGTGAGGTCCCTCCCAGGGGAGACAGTCCTCCATGAACTTCTCCAACGTGAGTCCTTTCCATGGGCTGCAGTTCTTCACAAACTGCTGCAGCATGGGTCCCTTCCATGGGGTGCAGTCCTTCCAAGAGCAGACCGCTCCAGCATGGTTCCCCCACCAGGGCACCAGTCCTGCCAGCAAACCTGCTCCAGCACGGGCTTCTCTTTCCACAGGTCCACAGATTCTGCCAAGATCCTGCTCCAGCATGGGCTTCTCACAGCCTCCTTCAGGTATCCTCCTACTCTGGTGTGGGGTCCTCCATGGGCTGCAGGTGGCTATCTGCTCCACCATTAACCTCCATGGGCTGCAGGGGGACAGCCTGCCTCAACATGGGCTTCACCATGGGCTGCTGGGAAGTATCTGCTCCAGCACCTGGAGCACCTCCTCCCCCTCCTTCTTCACTGACCTTGGTGTCAGCAGAGCTGTTGCTCATATTCTCACTCCTCTCTCCAGCTGCTGTTCCACTGCAGGCTTTTTTCCTCCCTTAACTATGTCCTCAGAGGCAGTACCACCATCACTGATGCACTCAGCCTTGGAGCCAGCTGGCATTGGCTGCATCAGGCATGAGGGAAGCTTCTAGCAGCTTCTCACAGAGACCACCCCTGTAGCCCCTCCGTTACCAAAACCTTGCCACGCAAACCCAATACATTCCACTCGTTTCTGTGAATCACATATTTAAGAATTATCATTAAAATCCACAATCATCACACAATTTTCACAAACTCCATTCACATAACAGAAAAGAATTCCCCACACCAAAATCAAAATAACATCATCATACCACCAAAAAAGGGGATAATTTATACACAATCTACTCCTCATCCCTTCACAATTACACCAGAAATTCCCCACTATAATTTCCACTCCAGCTATGTTAAGTCCACATTTTGCCCATTGCTATCCTTATCTCAAATTCCTCATCCCCCAACTTTGGGCACCAAAAAAGACTGTGGTGGGTTGATCCTGGCTTGGACACCAGGTGCCCACCAAGCCACTGTCCTGGCTGTGTCCCGCCCCCGCAACCCTCTTGCCCACTCCCACTCTACCATCCCTAGGTTGGAGAGACAGCACTACTCAGCAGCCGCCGAACCACTGGTGTGTTCTCCGCTACCAGCACAGAGCGCAGCACGGAGGGATGCTGCCGGGGAAATGAACTCCGTCTCAGACAGACCCAACACACCCACCAAGTGAAATCTTGACTTCAAAAAAAAAAAATAAATAAAATCAGTGATAAAACCTCCCATTGATTTCACTATGACCAAATTTTCAGTTGTGTCATGGACAGAAATATCCCTTCAATTTGCTCCCAGTAAGACGTACCAAACTTAGTTTAACTGTAAGCTTTTTTCCACTCACACAGCTCCCATCCAGAGCCTGTCCTAGACCTCATAACTGAACGTCAGAGAGGTTTCAACGCTTTTTAAACACATTAGAGAAAATTCATGAACAATTCTGCATTCATGTTGCTAATCCCTTCACCAGATAAGAGGCTCTTCATAAAATAGCCTTCTACTTCCTCCATTACAGCTGATCTGCAAAAATATTTGTTACTGTACTATGGGAAACAGTCAATTTTAATCCTAAATTACTTTCAATACGTATTTAGTTACTTTTTGTTCTTCTTACTACAGAACTCAAAATGGGAAAAAAAAAGACATGAAATCATATTGTACTGAGGGTTTTATTGATGGTTGAATTGCTGTCACTTAAATCAGGCATAGCACTTTTAATTCTTAGAACAGGATTAAAATGGAGCTGGCTATTAAAGATTTACTTCTGTAAGCCTTTAAATTGCCAAAGAAATACCGTTCTGCACAACTTTCATGCTGCCAGCAAATGACAGCATTCCAGCTGCATAGCTTACCTTGTATGTTATAGTATACAGCAGTGACCTTAAAATTTATCACTTTTACCAGTAACGCTGCTGGATTATGTTACAAACAAAAAACATTTTCTTACTTCTTTGCAATTATGTACAGTATAAAACAAAACCCAAGGTTTGTGGTAGAAACACGTATGATTTGATCATATACAGAAGACAACATCAAATTCTATGAAATAAATGAAAATAATTATTTTCTGAGATTAGACCCCCGTTCAACACTACTTTAACTGACATTGCAGTGTGGCGCTTTCCAGAAGCACAAAAAATACATCCAGTGGACCAAATCCTCCTCTTTTGCTTCACCTTATGACTTACATGGACAAATCTAATGTCACCATGTGTCCTATGCAATCAGATATATGTGTATCACAACTCACTATCTAGGCTTACTTTGCACTAGAGAAGCACTTAAATGAAATCTGATAATATTAATGTATCATAAACAATATTTATAAAAGTATATGTGATGATATTCACATTACTGTCTAGTGAAGAAAAAAACTGCAAAAACTGCTTGGGAAGGAAATGAACATGCAAATCAAATGTTAAAGAACACAATTAAAAAAGCCTCACACTTAAAACTGGGACAGCCTATAATACAGCCATAAAGAAGAAGTATTATTCCGAGTGATAGTGCATAGCCTTTAAATTGCAAACCAAATTTTTACCCAGGGCACAAAAAGAATGCCCTGGAAAGCACTGCCCCATGCTGCCAGATTCCTGCAGAAGTCCAGGGAATAAACACAGGTTCTGCAGGAGACTTTGTAATCTCTCTTCAAAGCAATAAACAGTGGAATAAATGCAGTTTTTAAAGGAAGTGCCCACAGAGAGAAGATGTGCTAGAACTGTGAGCCAAAACCTCTAATTTCCCCTTCCTGATTCCAAATTATCAGAAGAAATAGACACTTTTACAAAACACACAAACAAGAAAAACCACAACAAAAAACCACCCCCTTTTTCAAAGAAGTTACTTTTCTCCACTCTGGTTTCCTACAGAGGATTCCAGTATAAGCAGGAAAATTCTGTGTAACACCAATGCTTCGTCGCTTTCTGGAATGAAGCATTAGTAGCAGTATAAAATACACATAAGCCACAACCTGTGTTTTTCCCCTGTCATGTTAGTTAAAATGAAAACAGATGTAATAAGGATCTAGAAAAATTCAAACTATCATCCAAATAAAAGATGTTCAATCCAACTTGTAAATACCAAATACTCCCCTCCCTTTTTTGTGAAGATGCTTCAGACAATAGCTGTCAACCAAAATTCAGTTATTTATGCAGCATGGAGTCCCTTAAAATGACATTGTCAAGCATTCAAATTATAAATACAAGACCTGTGCATCATAGAAGACAAGACAAAAATTCTCATAATATAAACACTTAGTTTGACTAGCTTTTTGTAAGATACATTGCAAGCAACTGTCATTTCTCTGACATAAATCTCAGATAAGCTGTAGCAAGGAGGCTTACATGTCTCCTGCATGTGACCGTAAACACAATGAAAGATTTGTCCCTTCAGGAGTACAAATTGTCTTTCAGTAATCTTTTATTGATTTTTAATTCCTTCATAAGATCATGGGAAGAAAGCAACATGTAAAATTAAGGCTGGTACGATTTAAGAGCTTTTTCTCTTAGAGCTCAGTTTTAGAACTTAGCTGTACTCTAGTGCCATATATGCTTTGGATAACAGGAAAAAACAAACAGGGGATTTACAAAGAATATCAACTGGTCATAACCCTGTGAACAATGTGATCTGACAGTGGTCCTGGCTATAGAAGGTCCGCTCTGAAGTGAACTGAGTAAAGACAAGTAGTTGCATATGAAAGCTTTCCCAGGGAAAGAGACACTTTGAAGATCCATTACATTCAATAACAGAGCACTGGCAATGCTCAATGGCTGTGTTTATAAAGCAAACTACATTATTATTATATTGTCCTGCTTTCTTGATTACTTTACTACTCTGTACTTTAGAATATATACTGTTCCATTACAGTATATATTTAACATATGTACAGTAAACAATACTGTTCTAAAATCTAGAAGTGTCACTCAAGAAATTTCCAGTAGATGGCTTCTATGTATAAATTTGCAATTAACTTCTGGAGTCAAGCAAAGGTCTTTCAGAAAGCCTGGCTCAAAATATTTTTAGATTTACACTCAACAGATTCATATAAAAAAGTAACCCCCTGCACATCTATCCTTCTCATGAACTATACATGCTCCACAGAGAAATTTAACAGTTGCATCTGGTTTGCTGGGATCACACCAAAAAAGACAAAAGGAAATAAAAATAAAATTTATTAGAAAACATGTTGAAATAGCAATGACTTAGCTGACTTCCTGCTCTGCTGTTATAGGCAGAACAAAATGTGACTGAATGCTTTCAGGAAAGCCAAAAGAAAACTACAGCATAGGTGTGTTGCTGCATTAAAATCGCTTTCTCTTGATAATTTCTGGTTTCCAGCTGACAGGATGAGTTTCTTCAGTCTAAAAGGAAAAAAAGAAAAATCTCATAAGGATTATTTTTAATCTGAAATTCACCTGTAATTAGGGTTTAGTTTAAAATAGAGTATATATACTCTATGTGAGTAATATTTTAAACTAAACTATTTCCCATGTAACATTACCTAATCTGTGAGGTAATTAATTAATCCAAATGCAATTTCGTATCACCCCACTATCTGAAGTATATGACAAGACTTGGTTTGGTTTTTTTTTTGCACAAGGACAAAAATCAGGCTGCCAATGGCATTTCAGAAACAACATTGTAGTGATCAAAGCACAGGAAAAGGAATTCTAGAGACAGTCCTTCCAGTGATATCTACATCAGTACTGGGAGACACCAGAGTCTACGGTTTGCCCAGTTGCAAAATGGATAAAACATTCCTTACTCCTTTAGACTTGGAGCAACTCTTGCATATAATTCAATGCAAAAAACCCAAGGTTTAATAAAAATCCTTATGTTCTTTATATTGAAGACGTATTTCAATAAACTATACAATAATCTACTGTCTTCTGCATTAGTAAATAGATTAAGATTTGAGATTAATAGTTTGAAAATAAGGTATTTACACTGAATTCCAAAAATTGTCATGGCAAATAACTAATCTAGACCATATAAAGTAGTACAATAAATCTTTCATGTTTAATCTTTTTGCTAATCCTCGTGTTTTTAATGTATACAACCACACACAGTCCTTTACTGGCTTCAAAACACAATGTACATTATTGTGTTAAGATTTCTCCAAACTGTATCATAAAGGACTTTTGCAGAAGAATTGATGGACCTGAGACTTATTTGTACTATAGCATATAATAAGAAATTAGGAGTGCAAAAACCAGCTGCTCTCCTCTAACATTATTACATACACATTGCTTTCACGTGTTAATAAAATGGATTACACAAGTCTGTGCATATTACTTATTGATATGTGTAACATTTGTTTGAAATATGTTGATTTCATGAAAATACATTAAAAAGACACTTTGACATACCGCAGTATCATCTTCTTTGTATACTTTTATGGTTTTATCAGCTTCAGCAGTTAGCAATCTGCTTTCTGACTGGTCAAAAACACAAGCAAATATTCCTGATTCACTGTCCAAAGAGCCTGGTTGTACAGCTGCATGTACTCTCTGGAAATTGTATCCAGTTCTCCAGTCCCAAAGATGCATAGTTCCGTTATCAGCTAAAACAGACAAACATATTTAGTATTTTAACCACTTAATTTGTATTGGTTTTCTAAAAATGGTATCATGAACAACTAAATACATCAGGAATACATCAGCTATAACGTTCATGTAGACTAGTTCAATACACCTTACAAGGTTTCCCACTTTCTATTGGTTTTTTTCTTAGTTAAAAAAAGCTAATGGCAGCTTCCTCAATTTAATCTAGTTTTGCATCAGATAACCCAGAGAGATGATATACTACATCACAAGGCAGTTGCGGCAAGTAACTTTGGAAGCAAAATAAGGACTGGTATTCTGAATTTCAAGCTGCCTGTTCAGTATCTCCACTAAAATTGAACAAAGAGGTATCATCCTGTCAAACAGATGACAGACATTGAGTCAGTAATGGGACCTAGGCTTAATGTTTGCAGAGGTTCTATTTCAAATACAGTTTAAAACACTGCCAGTATTACTGCTACTGGCATCAGCTACAAGGCATTCACAGCAATCTAAACTCTGTATTCAGAAGTATGCTCTGAAAGAAATTTTTCAGTAACAAAAACCAACCCCCTCCCAAAGCACTATCTAGCCAAAAAAACAGATCTAAAAATTCCTCCCACAGCTGCCAGCTAGACAAGAAATCCACGTTTCAAGAAAGGTGCTTTTACAGTAAAATACTCTAAGGTAACTTCAACTTACTTAAAATCAGCATCAATTTCTTTGAAGTTGCTGTAGATAGCATGAGGATGTAAAGGTGTGGGTGAGAATCAACATCCAAATTTTAATTTAGAAAAAAAAAACCCTCACAAATAATATTACTGAAATGATAGGTTTGGGGTTTTTTTTATGTGGAGAAGGAACAAGTTTTTCTAAAGCCTCAACTACTACAAACACAAAAATGACCTACAAAGATATTCCAGAAGAGTCTTCAAAATAATACTGAATTAAATACTAGCCCAGTCTAGTACTTTGTAAAGTTCTTGTTCTCACTATGAATGCACCAGTTGTCGAATACAGCTTTATCCAAACTGTAAAATCAAGGGCCACCTATATACTTAAAAACAGCCAAGTGAAGCCGACAATATAATGAGCTATCTTCCAACTCTTGCTTAGCCCATTTCCATTCTACTCCACATCCCTAGCCTTCATGACATACTGTATCAAACAGGACCAGGAGCACATGGGATGAAATGGGACCAAACAGATTTCAGTATTTCAAAATGCAACTTAACTCTTACTTTTGTTGTGTTGGTTTTTTTGTTGTTGTTATGGATTGGTTACAAGTACAGAAATGCTTTTCATAAGTATCTGCTTCTGCAAACTCACAGAACCCATCTTAAACTGTTTCATCACTTGTAATACTGTGAACTGAGTCCCAGCCTTGTTTACAGCTATCCAAAAGATTAGACAAACAAATTCAAGATGTGAAAACTCAGGCTGTGTAAGTCATATGGAGCAATACAGTCTGGCCTCTTAATTCACTTTCCTCTGACTGCTAGAGCTCTCCCAGGACAACCTTGTAACTAACCAACTGGTCTAAGACCTCAGAGATTTGGGTTTAACCTCATTCTGTCTTCCAATGCGATCTTGCAGAGTTTTCTCTAGAGCTCAGCTCTTAAGCTGTAAAATTAGCACTTCCTTTTTCCACACTATTTACTCATTTTCTGTTTATAACAGGATCCACCTTAAAAACACACTTACCACCTCCATACTATGTAAGACAATGCCTTAATCAAAAGATCTGATTTCAGCTGGGATTTCTAGAAGCTTCTTTTAAAAATGCTTGTATATAAAAAAAGTCTACATACTTTGTCCTGTACAAACATGAAACTCACAGAAACATCACAGATTATGTTTCAGTAACACATAGTTCCAGCAAATATTTTTATTACAGTGCTTGGGTAACCAGTATATATAAAAATGCTACCTGCCCTAAGAGATAGATGTTCCTACATGACATTATTCATGATCAGATACAGTAAGCATTCAGAATTCTCTTCTTACTCCCCCAACACAGATGCATGAACACAAACTAGTAGTTCCCAGACTTTGGGGGCTCAAGGCCTCTAACAATACTCTAATGTATCAGATGATTATTAAATTATTGAAGCTTTTGAGTGAAAGAATTAAATCGATGTGTCACAATAGACACAAAATCTTCCTATAGGCACTGGAGCCAAGTGGCTGCTTTCTTAGTTTCAGAACACTTGAACATATAATATTGCTGAGTAAACACGGTTTTGATTCACAGAGCCAAATAAAATTGGGAGATTAGCTATCAATCTTTTGAACAATACAAACAAAACATCAGAAAACGTTTGCAAGTAACTGAGACAACAGAACCAATACATTTGTGCTGCATAAAAAACAGGGAAGATTTCAGATTTGAATGGTACAGCAAGCTTTAACAAGATGTTTCTACATCCTCCATCCATTCTCACTGCACCAATGTGTTACTAACAGAGAGCAGCCAACAAAGAGCCAGATGTCTCCCAGGCAGCTTCCAATTTCCACACCACTCCTGAGGGGACACTGATTCAGACTCAGGAGATCACAGAGGAGGGACTCTGGAGCCTTTTAGCAGCAGGACAGAAACCTCTTCACTGCTGCAGATTAAAAGTCCTTTCAAATATATTTGTGCACGCAGCTTGGCAACACTCAAGAAAATGAAAGTGGCCCTACTCACTATAAAATGAAGTTGTATGCTGTAGCAAGCTTATAGGCCCAGATAAAGGAGAGCTCATCGAGCATCTTTGTCTAAGGACCTTCATCCACATCTACGTGGGGGAGCGGAGAAGGGAAATAGGAACATGTATTTATCATTTTACCTCCTGAGACCAGAACACCATCGGAATTAACAGCCAGCGTGTTGATAATAGCATTGTGACCAGAGAGGTTCTGAATGAAATTTCCATCTGGGAATTTCCACTGTTTAATATTATCTGGAGAACCAGATGCAAATGTGTAACTGAAAGAAAATAAGCACAGTATATTAAAGTTCAAAATAGCTGTAGAGATAGAAAATATCCTTCATTGAAACTACCGTTAAATGCTAGTTGCAAAGTTACTTAATACTGAAACTGCTTTTCTGACATTTTTACTTTGCATAAAATGAAGCAATTTTATGAAGTCATGAACTACCCGTTTCCTTTCTGTTCCATAGACCACCTAAACTTTATGAATCCTACACCACATAGAATGTTAACAGGCAAACATATTAAAAATGCACATTAAGTACATTAAGTCAGTTGTTATTCTGGCAAATTTTCAGGTATAAGGGCATCATCAGCAAAGGTATCAGGAAAAAAATGAAACAAAAAAACCCAGTATTGACTAGTCCTCTAAAACTATACAGCCAAGGATAAAGCACTGCAAAAAAGTGAACTATGAAAGATGATTCGTTTTACTGAGTTACCCTAAAATAATCAATTCCCTCATTTTAACATGTGGAGGCAGTTAAGAACGTTATGTGGGTAGCACATATAAAAGCCTGTAGGAATATTTTCAGTTGCCGCTTCTAAGCCATTTGCTGCCTATTTAATATTCTTCAATAACAAAACAGATTATCAGGAAAAAATACTGGAACATTTAAAAAATATAGAAATACTAAAACATAAAAATACTAGGCTGACAGTTGCTACTGCTTGATAAAAACACTTCAAGTTCTTTTTCAAGGAGGTATCACTGATGAGTCTGAAACAGGGGTTTTTGTCAGAATTTAAGTAAAACTAGGTTTTTTCTCTGCTATAGCTAACAAGCATAAGATTTTTATAGTTTCAGACACACTGATTGGATCGGAATCAATTGGTATCAAAGATTCTGAATTTCTGCACTGACAGAATTTCATCTTAAAATACTGAAGGTGCAGAAGGACTGCAGTTCTATGTGAATTCCTTTTCTCCATTGTTTTAATGGGGATTTATCTGAACAGGCAACTGTTGATGCATCAAAATATAGTATATAAATTCAGAGTACTTCCAACAATATCTGCATCAAAGATTAAATACAGGAAGTTTCATTTTAAGGTCAGTTAAATTGAAATGTCTTGTTCACTGAACAACATATTCAAAAAAACCCATTCTGTATTAATCACTGTCTCAGCTTTAGTCACACACGTTATTTTACAAAACTACTTCACTTTCTGCTAACCATCATTCGGTTACATTAGCTTTTCACATTATTTTGCTCTACCATTCCAAATCATCACTCACATTGGCTTTCCATCATCACCCAATGTTATGAGCTCGGAAAGTGTAAAAGAATGAGGAAAGCTTACTGTCTTGGATGTAGCACTACTGCTCTTACAGATTTCTTGTGATTTGTTAAAGTAACACGAGTTTTTCCTGCCACTAAATCCCAGAGCCGTATGGTAGTATCATGACTGCCTGCAATGAAAAGAAAATAAAAAAAATTGTAGAAACCATCATATTGATTCTATCATCGTTATTATTTTGGTAAGGCAGCCAAAACTTCATATGTGAAAGAAACAAAAATAGTTAATATCTGTTACAAACATATGACACTAATGCCACCTCAGACAAGAAAAATGTTGGACTGTAATACTCAGAAAATGCAGAAGATGCATAAAGTCAGAATGCAGAAAATGCAAGTCTCAATATATATTACAACAAAAAAAGTGAACACCTGAAACAAAGGAAGAGCAGAAAAACACTCAAGCAATTCATAGCTATATTTTCTTAAACATACCATTAACAGTATGAAATAACCATTGCATTGCCCATTTTCAACAGAAAACTAGTAAGAGAAATTGAATGAATTAACAAAAATAACATCATGAACCTTACATAATTACTGAATAATTACATTCATGATTATGTTTTACAATCATGTTGCTTATGAAACCATGCCCATTATACCTGTAATAATTTGGGGTTCTGCAGCTTGGCATTTCACTGTCGCTACCGCATTTGTGTGTCCCGATAGTGTGTGCACACTGGCTTTCGTCCTCACATCCCAAATCTATGAATTCACAGTAAATAAGTCACAGAGGTCAATAACAGGTGCATATTCAATGTATTTTAGGCAGTGGCGTTGACTACATTAATTCCTTGCCATAGTTCTACAGATTTAGTGATTGCTTTTAGGTAGCTTTTTTGATCCAACAATTAATCATACAACTGCCTCAGTTACCAAATTTCAAGGGGGAAAGGGAACCTGCCACTGAATTTCCAGATATACAACTAATTTAAAGTCAACATAAAACCATACTATGTTCTAAATACAACAAAGCAATCCTATCTATACGCTATGTAGTCTAGCTACCAAATTAATAAAACATTCTCCTGAAGTGACACTGCATTTCTATTTGGGCTTCAATTTTTATCAACAAGATAAAGTTAACATAGGCAATCTTAGTACTTTCATCTTGATTCATATTGACTTTTAGTAAGTATTCACTTTTACAAGTAGAAGATGTTGAAATGTAACAATGCTATACTTACTCGTGCTGTTGAATCTCTGCTACATGTTACCAGTACATCTATTGTTGGATGCAAGTCTAAACCATAGACAGCACTTAGATGACCATGGTAATGTCTGATAACCTAGATGAATAAAAAATGTACACACACTAAGTAGGTGTTTGAAAGAATATTCTAAATGCTTTTTTATATTTGACACCAAGTAATTAAAATTAAAGAAACTATAGCTTACCTTATTGTATTCAAGATCCCAGCATTTCACTTGTTTGTCTTCTCCACAAGAGAAGAGGTATGGACTTCTTGCACTTACTATCACCCCTCGTACAGTACTGATGTGTCCCGTCAAAGACAATTTCAATTTGCCACTAGCAAGGTCCCAAATCTGTATCAAAACAGGTATTGTGAGATAAATAGGTAAAAGCTACACATTGATAGTCTGGGTAAGCAGCCCAGACGTCACTGATCCTGCTGCGTTTTAAATTCAAAATTACAATAGCATAACCTTTTGCTCTCCAGCTACTAACATGTAATAAATGAAATCTCAAGTAGAAGTAATACTCCACTAATCCTTTATGACTAGGGTAAGAAATTCTGCAAGCAGTAAACCAAGAAATTGTTTCCAAGGGCTGAAGACTCTTTTTAAATAAGACAAGGAAAAAACCACACCCCCAGCAAACCCCAGGTTGTCAGTGAATTCTTCCAACCTCTTACCTTTATAGTTCTGTCAGCAGAGCCGGTAACAAACCACTGATTTCCTGGTTCTACTGCAATACATCTCACCCAGCCCAGGTGACCACTGATAACCTTTAGAAAAATCAAATTTTTTTCTAAATCAGAAATACACATATATCTGTCAATATAATTTTTGTTCTTTAACAATGGAATTTGTTAGTATTCACCAAGAAACACATGCTCCCCAAAAAGTCAAACATCAAATTATATACGAAGAGAGCTTGATTTCTGCTTTTGTTAAATGAAGAGACTTCTAGAAATTCATGTTATACACCAGAGTTGGGGAACTTTCAGTAGAGAAAGCAACTCCTGTAAGCAACTTTTCCAAATGCTTTGAGAGTCCATAACGCTGCAGCTCAACACTTGAGGCTTTGCAGAGAAAGACTATTTAAGCACAAGTTCTTTACGCTGCTGTATAATGTTTATACAATAATAGTTAAAAAACAATTACATAAGATCTTGGCTATTAAAATCACATTGCCATAGAATAGCTACCTCTTAAAGCACACCACCACCTCCTTTTCCGCAAATAAGGGATAATATGAGTATGTTGGAAACTTTCTGGTAACAAAACACTGGAGACAGACCTCACAAGAAAAGCTCTACGAATAGATGGCTTGCTTACAGCAGCCTTTCTGTTTCTCTAATTTCTCTTGACATCAGACAGCTAAAATCAAAACACGTATTTTGTTTCACTGGATGTCATATTTCACATACAGCTCATTTCAAAAGATCTAAAACACAACCAATGTTCTTAGGCAGAAATACTTTGGAAAGCTAAAGTGGATTCTTCTGACTAGATGAGACCACAGCCACATACACTTGAGATAGCTGTCTAGATTCTTCACAGTCTAGGAATAGAAACTGGCATTTCCAGGGGAAAAAAATCTAAGAAATAATTCATCTGACCTATTTTAAGTCACCATCTTTCACAAATGACTTCAAACCAAGCTTAGGAAGACCAGCTAAAATGCAGGTCTTAAGCAACAAATAAGATGAAACATACATTTGGTGTTCCAGTTGCACTTCTATTTCTGAGTTGTTTGAACAAGCTTTTGTCTTGTTCAGCAAGCATTTTGACAGACATCCACTAAAACTGTTGACATGTAGAATTAGTACAGTGACTTGAACTGTATTAGCACTGTCTCTCAAAAGTAAGTGCTCCTAACAAGTAGGCATTTTTGTCTACCATAAGTTTCTCATGAGTTTACTTTGGTGCCATTTTTTTCAAATGGCATCTGCCTTAATTTTTATAGAGAGCATGTTCTAATATGACTGTATTTAGAAAACCCTTATATATATTCCTTTGAGCTCAAGAGTTTTTTTTAAAAAAATTACTTTTTGAGATTAACCTTAAGATTTATGACAATACAGCATTCAGGACTCTTCTGAAGATCTAAACACCTACATATGGTGCTCTATTTAGATGAACAGTGCTAAAACAATACAGTTCTGATGCTAGAGTATGAGATTTTTAAATATCAGGAAAGTCTAACATTCCTAAAGTAATATTCACCCTTTCTCAAACAAAATATGAAATTGCTTAAATTTCATAATAATAATCAGCCCCTCAGAAAAAAAATGTACATATTCAAACAGATGCACCGGAGAAGTTAAAAAAGATTTTAATCAATACATATGCTTTGAGATTTTCCCTTCAACTCAGCTACCCTACCATACTCATCACCAACATGTTTAAAGATAATAGGAGACTTTGGAGCAATGGCTATTACACCCTAAGAAGATTAAAAGGAAAATTAGACTAATCCAAAAACAAGACCAGAAGTCAAGCAATCTAAATTGCAGAGATAACTTGTGTTAAACAAGTCAGGTTTCTTTCCCCATTTTCACAGCAAGTAAGAGAAGTCTGGCTGACTCAGACACTGACTGCCTTTAAGTATTTTTGGAGACAATTTCATTACATTAACATTGTTGGAGTATTTCTTTAGCATGTTATTTGTTTCAAATTTTGCACCTTGTCTTTGAGTTCCTCTACCAAAGAATCTAACTAGAAAAAACCAAACTCTGTAATGAATTTATAATACAGCTAAACCTATGTAAACAGAAGGGTAAAACTTATAATATTCACAAAATAGTTTACTAAATAGAACAAAAAATGTTTGTAATCTAATCTCTTTGTAACTTAAGGAGAGAGTGTGCATGCACAACTCAGCTGTGATCACATTTCATTTGATTTCGTTTTTGTGAATGAGAAGAAAAATTATGCTTTGAGGTCTCTATAGAACATAAAATACTCACTTTTATATGCATGTTCATGTCATACATTTGTAACTTACTCTATATAGTTTCCAAGGTGGATGCCACTGAGGTTTGGGCATGGTTGGAGCCTTCTTTGCCATTAACGCAGAATTTTTGTTTCCACCAGCTTCCACCATTGCCTGTAAGTTAAAATGAAGATTACTCTTATGCTTTACAACTTACCTCTTTGCCTAAAATCTAAAGCCTTCTCATTCTGACATCTCAACACTGATTAAATTTAGTCAGAAGATCTCCACACAACACACAAAGGAATCCAGAAGCCATCTGGTGAACACTATATACTTTTCACATTAGATGTGCAACAGACTCACCACAGACATTCCAGGAGGCTGCGAGCGCTCAGAGATTCCAGCATGCCTGTAAATATCACCCACGCCAGCAGCTGTCCGATTTGCATCCAACCTAGGTTGAATGAAAATGGTTAATCGATTGGAATCAACTTTATCTTTCACTAAGGAAGTGCTAAGATACCACAGGAGTTCATCCAGTCAAGTGCTGTACACCTCCAAGGATGGAGGCTCCACAAGCTCTCCAAGCAACCTGTTCCAGTGCCTCACCACCTCAAGGTAAAAGACACCCACAAACAAAACCCCACTTTTCTCTCTTGTATCTAAACAGAACTTCCTCTGCTCCAACTTCTGCCCATTGCCTCTTATGACATCTCAAGAAAAAAAAAAAAACATACAGAAGAATGATGCCTGGCAACACTAAAAGTAATTTCTTTAAACATTTTATGAATTAGAGCATTCAAAATACTCAAAGTAGCTCTTATTCTGACTTCTGTGGTTTGTCTTGAAAGTCCCCATAGATAACAAAAGCATTAATGACATAATCCAGCAGTACCTGGACTGAGAAGCAGGAAGTGCTACGGCTAAGGACTGTGCTGCAGATTCACTAGGCATCCTCTGCACCTTAGTATCTGCTGTCAGAGCCACACCTTGAAAAAAAAAACAAAAAGCAACATGGCAAAAGCAAAGACAACTCTATTTAAAAAAAAATCCAGAAAAGAATATTACACAAACACATATATACAAGTATACCTGTGAACAAGGACTTCTCACACACCTGTAATATTAAATCCCATCATTCAATGACATTTTTCACATGCAAGTCAAATCTGCTGAAATTTTTGTTTTGGCCCAAATTCGTTCCATCTTGATTCTACTACATAAGTAGGTACACAATTTCTAGAGTAGACAACAGTATGATTTGTCATAGGAAACAAAAAAAAGCCTAAGTAGGAGTAGCATCCACCTTTTCATCCAGCTTCAACTACTATGAAAATCCAAATATCACAGGAAAAAAAACATGTTCTTGAGAAGTATCTGCTAAACTAGGTCCTTTAGTGCAGTTTATTATGCCATCCCTATGTGGTGGTTGGTATCAGTACTACTATGCAGTAGTGCCAGAACTACAAAAGACTTAGTTCTACTGAAGTGAGAATTTCAGAATACAACTTATAATTTATAACCTCACCCTAAAAACAACAGATCACTTTTTAAAAATGCAAAAGCTCTACGCCAAAGTGTAGGTTTGGTGCAGACTGGTGAATTTATTCCACTCTCATTTCTGTATTTCTTTCCCTAACCAAAGTTTTGGCGATTGACAAAGACAACATTTGGGTGAGATACCCAGATTAAAACAAGAAACAACAACAGAAGAAATCTGATTTTTAACCATCATATATCTGATTCTATTAAAAGAACACTGAACTTGCGGAAACATCTGTGAGCAAGTCTTCTTCCCACAGTTACAGTTGACTATGCATGTTTTTTTTAATGGCTGAGGGTCCACTGAACACTCACATTTGTTAACTTACAAATCAAGCCACAACACATTTTGCACCATACTTGTAATAAACTTAAGCACTAACAGTAAAAGATCAACAGCTAAAGCTAAACTGCTACAAGGAGAGAGCAGGATTGACAAGTACCAGTGACAACCAGCAATGGCCAATATCTCAACACAGAAACATAACTCTTCAAAGCACAGACAAAACCCAAATGACACTAAAATTATTAGACCCTAATATCTCTCCGAGCAAGGTGGTGATACCTTTCTGCTCTAGTGAGGAAAAGCAGGATACATTCCCTCTTGTCATTCAATGTCCTTCTCCCCCTCCTTGTTCATAACAAAATCGTAAGAGCAGCTCCAAAGTGGAAGCACCAGGGGCCTGAGGGTCTTGGCAAGCTCTCCAAGAGAAAGTGGACCAAAATATCAGAGAGGCAATTCCTAGGATATTTTTTTAATGATGTTACCAGGAGAGGTGAAATCTCATAGAAATGAATGACCATCTCAGAGCAAGCTCACATCCACTGAGGCTTACTGAGAAGACACTACATCTGAACCTAAAGCCTTCTCCTACCTCCTATCCCAGAACTTTTATCAACTATAAAACTCTCTGCATCAATACCATGAAAGACTTCAATGGCACTTCCCACTGCTATCAGCTATGGATTCACAGCTACAGGAAGCACACCCCTGCTAGGATGGAGGATGCCTAGTTCTGACAGGAAGGCAAAAATCCCAGGCAAACCCTCACAGAATTTTACTTACCAGGTCCAGGTGGGTATGGATGTGTACCAGTTATCATATACTCAAGTTCTTGTCCTAAAGAACAACAAAATTTCATATTAATAATTAAATTTTATATTGCATTTCAAATGATGCACTCAAATAGGAAATACAGGAAACCAGAGCAGGTCATATACAGCAGGAGAAACCAGCAATCACTTCTAATGAACTACACTTTGACATTTCTTATTTACATTAATTTCATTTGTTCTGGTCACCTCAGTTTTCAAAAACTCAAGAGTAAAATAACATTAAAATGGTGATGCCACTTGTTATCAAGAGTGATTCACTCTCAAGAGAAAAATCATCATACTGCCAAAGACAACTTTTTAAGTAGATAATACAGAAAAGGACTGAAGTACTCAAAGAGCATGGGTGACTGAAACCTAAGCTAATCACAACAATTGACTGCGTGTGGTATCAGAAAAGAAAAAGGTTTTTTTCTTAAAATATTTTTCACTATTTCTCAGTATCTTTTATTCTCAGAACAATTCCAAATGAAGTACCTTGAAAAAAAAAAATTATGTAAAATAAGGCAGCTTTTGGCATTCTTTACAAAAGAAGTTTTTGTATGGGACCTACCTAATACATACACGTTTTACACAGAGCCAAACATAGGCTGTAAAACCCTGGATTTAAAATAAAGATTTTCCTGGTTTAATAGTTGCACCCCTAAAAAAAGTCTGAAAAAAATCTATGAAACAAAATTTAAAAAAAAAAAACAAACAATAAAAGAGCATGTCCTTGACCATCATGAACTTGTAAAAAGAAATACATTATAGATATTTCTCTTTCTAGCACTTAAGTACAGCACACTAATGTTACTATAGAAATTACTCATCTCACTAATGAGTTACTGCATAAAATTTCACAGTACTCTATTACTCTTTTGTTAAAACAAACTTCCTCTTTGTTCTGAATCACCTCCAGTGGACCCTAGCAAGAAAAATACCAAAAAATGAAAAACAAGGTGTTCTGATTTCTGTCTTTACCTCCGATGCATTAACACTGGACTTCATATTTTACATCAGTGAGACTGTCACGAAAGAAAGGACAAATATAGCACTAAGAGCAAACTAACCTTGATTTCCAGAATACTGTTTGTGTCCATAAGGATCCCCGGTGTTTGGGCCTCCTTTCTCTCTCAAGTTTTCTTTAAGAGTAGGCATGTGTAACACTGAGCCATACTCAGTACGCAGCTTGACTGCCATCTTTACTTTGTGACTGTTGGAAGAGTAAAGCATAATCCTGATTAAACCCCGAGTCTGGAATTGTTATTAAGTTTTTAAATACTTTAAAGAAGGTTTTATACAACTTACTTTACAATTCTACTATTTTTTCTTCCTTCAAGACTACACTCTTAACTCTACAGAAACATCTCAACTTCTGACTTGGTTGGAGCAATCACTAACATAATTTAAAACTGAGGCATACCAGTAATTCACTGATTGCAGTACTTACCTTTCTTCATCTAAAGGGATAGGCTTGGCATTATCAGCTACAAACATATCATGGGTTCTCTTCAAAGATCTGAACACAAGTGTGTGCACAGAATGCTTTTGGACTTCCTAAAATAAAGAAAAGAATATTTAACTAAATTTGGACATAACTACATGAAAAATTCAAAATGGAAACATAAATTGAACCGAGTAGCAATTTCACACTTGAGTACTGTTAAATGATAGAGTACTATTTAGTTCACAGAAAACACTGCTCTTCTTGGAAACTAAAGAATTAAGTTTGTTTGTTAACTGTTTTAATTCAGTGTTCAGCCCAAATAATACTCCTTTTCTTGAAAACTGTCAAGACTTCAAAAAGCAAGCCAAAAACTGTGATTGAACTTTCTGCCCTGGCATCTACATGACAAATCCATGAGTGCGCAAGCTTTTTCCCCTCATGCTTTCCAGATCTGTTTTCATATGTAGGCAATAAAGTAACAGATTCAGAAAACACTCCTGTATATTTTATTTCACTACCACCACAAAAAGAACAAGGGGAATCACCAGTTTCTGTGCACTGTGTCACTTTACGTAAGCACAGCACAGTTTACTGACATAAAACTTGGGATCAAACCTGACAAAACTTGTTTTCCTTTTATAACTTTTATTTGTTACTAAAATCAAAACATACTTAAAATCTCATTCAGGAACTAACAAGAAGCATTAAAAAGCTATTAACATATAGAATATTTGCTTATCAACAGCACAATTCAGTTTATTAATATTTTCCTCCCAATGGACAAAAAAAATCATGAGAAATCTCAGCCTGCTTGCTTAGGTATAGAACCAAACCCTCTGCATGCCTGTATTTGTTCTGTACATCACACAAATAATGACAATAAACTGGAAGCTACATTAATAATGTTTGGCATTGGGTATCACTCAGCTGCCCAGTCTCCAAGATGCATTACGCAGATGCTTTCCCTGTTAAGCTCTTTGAAGGTTCTGTTTTCCTGCCTGGGAAACAGTCCACTCATCAACCCATTTTGGGGTGGCTGTTACCCTCCTAACTCAGTAGTACCTACACAAAGTTTTTGCTCTGGCTCAGTGAGCTCCTGCAAGCTCCAGGTATTAAGTGAAAGAAAAAACCAAAACAAACCAGCATTTGGAATTGGGTTAGGAATTTCACACAACTGGAGAAAGAAATAAGAATTACAGTAGCTAGTTACTATTCAACAACAGCAGCCATCAAAATCACCACACAAGTAATAGATAACACAAAGCCTCCCCAGTAGGGAAGAAGCATCTACAAACACATTCTGACAGAGACACCACTCTGTAAAAAACAACTAGTAGCATTACATAGAGCAGCTGTCCTTACATCTTCTTCCATGCTCCTCACAAGAAGACTTGCTTTTAGAGGCGCATGATATTCACCCCGCAGTAACTATTCCACGGCCTATACAATCAGTGGCCTTCTCCCCAGCTTTACTTCCAAGCCCTCAAAATGCTACCATTTTCTTGACTAGCTGACAAAGCCAGTAAGTCACCTGCGGATGGCCAGCACAGCATCTCCTCCCCGGCACCAATTCCGCACCCGGCGTTAGGTCTGGCAAAGTAAAACTGCCGCCTACTGCTTACTCCTGCCCCAGACCCACAGAGCCCTCAGCCCCCGCCAGGCTGAGGCCGCGGCCCTCAGACCAGCGAGAAACACCTCTCTCGCCTCCTGCGGGCACCACGCTGTGCCGCGGGGCAGACTGGGCAGGGGCTGGAAAGGCGGAGGAACCGCCGTGGTCTGTTCCCCCTTTTTTGTACCAAGGGGGAAGAGAGGCTGAGGAGATATGGTGCGTGCCTCGGTGGGCCCCGCCCCCACCCCGCCCGGGCCCAACCCGCCCCGCTGCCCCGGCAGCGCCCTCCAGTCTCGCCCGGGGTGCCTCGTCGGGGAGGACGCGACGGGCCCGGTAGCGGGCCGGCCCGAAATCCCCCCTGCCCCTCACCTCCACCATGGCGCCGGCGAAACCCCCTGCCACAGCTCCCTGCCGACCGCTATGGAGGCACTTCCGGCGCCTGTCCCGCGCCGCACCGGAAGAGATACGTGCGAGAGGGGCGGGTTAGATACAGCGGAGGGGGCGTGGCCGAGCCGGAGGGGCGGGGCTTATCAGCACCGGAGCGCCGGGCCGGGCATCGCAGGTTCGAATCCCGCGGACGCTGTCGGAGACCCGAGGGGGCGGTGCCGCGCCCACGCGTGACACGTTTAAGGTCCGACCCCCCCCAGGCACCGCCCCCCGCCACGGGAAGGCTGCACTGACGGGTACCGGCCAGAAGAGCGCAATATTTAGCTGTGTGACAGGCAGGCGGTGTTTTCCTAAGCCTGTCCCGGAGCCGTGGGGGGGTGGGTGACACCTAGGCAGTGGTTCCCCGCGCTGGGGGGGTTGAACACGCTCTGGTCAGGCTGAGTTTGTAGAAATCCGTGGCCTTTGCAGTTGTTTTGTGTCGTGCTGCTACAGCTTTTCTCCTGTTGTTTTCTTCCTGAGTTCTCAAGGATAAAGCCTGTTCAGGGAACCACGCAAAATGAGGGGGATGTGGAATAACAGTCCCAGGACTGAAATGGAACCTCTAAACAAAAGAAAACAGTGTGATACAGGATGCTAACCGTTACACCAAGTAACTGCCTTTTGGAAAAAGTATCTTTAGTTTAGGTTCCACAGGACCTCCTTTCGATGGAGACTGAAGTGTGTGGACGAGCTGAGAGCCCCTGTGCTTCCTGGCAAGGTGGGAACGTTGTGAAAGGACAGAGGTTGGAGTTTTCAAAATGTATCCTGGTACTCCGGCAGATTTTTCTCTTGCCTTCATAAGCAGAATAACCAAATGCATCTGTGCAAATAGGCACCTACTTTCTTCACACACACTCATCGGCTCCTAAAGTGAGGAAGTCTTGTCCTCCCTCGCTAAAGCTGGGGTTTGACAAGCACATCTTTTGCAGCTCCACCATCATGTTGCTCTTCTTTACCACTAAAGCAGCCACTTACTACGCCTGTCTCAGTGCCTGAGCTGTGAACAGTTTGCAAACTGATTTGGGCTAAAAGTAATCCAGTGCAACATCTGTTGGTTCAAACCTCTCCTCTTTATTAGCTATAGGATGGCATTAGCCAGGGATTATTTCTGGCACACGAATTGCCTGCTTGACATAATGACCATCTCTTCTATTTTCTGGAGCATGATGGACCGCTACTGGTGGCTGCACTGGTGGTTTTTATTTAGTTATTTGAGGTATGGTGGTAGCTAGAATTGTGCTCCAAGTGGCTTTGACACCCAGTGCCTGGTCTGGGGTCGAGGTGGGGGTGAGACATCCATTACTCCGTGCCACTAACAGCGGAGGAGCATTGCCAGCTCAGTTTCAAGCTCATTTCAAGCTCAGTTTCAAAGTAGTCAGGTTTCGTGTTGAACATGAGGACCTATTTCGGTAGTCCCTCCGATGATGCCAGGGATCTCTGTTGGGTTTCAGAGCCTCCAGTGAAGGTCAGCACGGCACCTCGAGGAGGGGAAGCATTGCCTGTCCTTGCTTAAAGCGCAACCTGGGGTGCAAACTCCACGGGGCAGTGTGTCAAAATGGGGCAAGTCTGTTGTGTCCTCCAGGGTGGTGAGGTTAGATTGAAGATACACAAGGTTTAAAAGGAGATTTGTGGGGAAGGGATTTCAAATAGTTGGTTTTTTTAAAAAGTTGACACACAGAGTAGTGTATGCCTGTTGATTGGTCAGTTGACTGATTGGTGGATTTGATGTGTGGAAATGGTTTAAGGGCTAATCTCTGGCAACATACAGTGTCACAATACAGTTGTTTCCTTTCTATTGTCTGTTGAAAGAAATCAGGCTTATTTTTACTGCCTTTTTAAAGGAAACCAAATTTGAAATACACACTCTTGTAGCAGTCAAAGAAAAAGAATCTCCATTTATATTTTGCAAGAAAACGTCACTCATATATGCTGTTTATTACTATTATTATTAGTGTTCACAATGGCCCTGTAGTTGTTCTCCTTTTTTTGTGAGTAAACATTACCCTTAGAAATTTATAATCTCAGCTTATTTCCTGGTGTCCTTTTAATGCTTTAGAAAATCAGAGGACAAATTAATCCCTTAATATTTTTTTTTTTTCTAGAAGATGTAATCTAAGGTGAAATTTAGTCCTAGAACATGTCAGCAATATTAATTAAAATATGCACTTTATTGATTTTCTTTATTATATGCAGCTACTTGATGTCTTCTTGCATGTCAGCTGCAGCTGCAATTCTGGAAATAACAAACTGTGATTATTTTTTTATAAACCCCTACTTAGAAGAAGGTGACTAGAAAGTTGCATGTGCTTTTAGTACAGTAATAAGGCCAAAGTGAACCACCCCACTCATTAATGTTTAAGAACTTGCTTGCTCCCAGAACATGAAGATAACATTAATTCTCCTTTACGAGAAACCTTTGAAGTAATATCTGTTACTGGTAAAAGCAAGAAATGAGGATGTTAATCTCAGCAGAGATGAACATTTAGGTTTACAGTATTCTTTTCATAGTATGACATTATTACAACACTCGTTGTTTAAAAAGGACATTTCTAAACCAACTGCTATTTTTAAATTTAATTTAGTAAACATTGTAGCTCATCGTGGCCCAAGAAGGTTCTGTTCCCCAAGACCACCTCAGGGGGCACATTCAGCTCTGAAGAGCCGTGATCCAGTGACCGTGACTCGCCCGAAGGGGGTTTGTGTAAAGAGGGTTGCACCACTGATGGGCACGGCAGCACAGCAAACACGAGGGGCAGCAAGCAAATAGTCATTCCTCAAAACACACACATACGCCTCTGCCAGTAAGTGCCTTTTCAGTACAAAAATACTGTACAAAGGGATGTCCTGGAACACCAGCAGGTCCATGTTGTATTATTTACAGGTTCTAATAGCAGGTGTGTTGTGGTATCATTACCACATTAACTCCGGGAAGATCTTCTCATTACCCATATGAGTTGGAAGAGGCAATATGAAGGAAAAAAGATTAGGTGTCCTATTTTGAAGAAAAAGCTACTTTGATATAATTTTTTAGAAGAAATTTAAGCCATGGGGTTTGATGTTCATACAGCTTTATTCAAACCTTAGAAAGCGTCAGCCTAACTGTAATGGTTGCAAGCATGAGAGAAAAATCACATCTTAAAACCAGCATGTTAACTAAAGTCAATTATATTCTGCTGCCAAAATGTTTTTCTATATATGCATATGTTTGTCAGTATAAGTTACTCTGTTCCAGATTTGGACTTTTATTTTTTCTGATAAAACTCTCCAGCTGAAACCTTTGCAGCTTAGACAAGGCCTCCACTTACCAGATGAGCTATCGCACCGTCCCCATCCCAGGGCATCTGCTAATTTGACACAAAGCCTCAAACCTGCGGTGGTATGACATATGTGTGTTGTCCATGGTAAATCCCCAGGGAGACACAACCGCTCTTGGGGAAGCCAATGAAACTTACTGGAGCTGGGAGGGTCAAAGGCTGAGTTTCAAAGGGGAAATCCCATCTGAAGGCAGATGAAGCCTGGGGTTTTCCCGTGCTGGGACTGTGGGGCAGGCCTGGGGGCTGTGCACCAACCCCCATCATCAGGTCCCTGACACCCTCTGCGCAGCCACCCTTCTTCATAGGGAGGTGAAAAGTACTTAATGCTGGAAGAAGCACACCAAGTTACTGCAGAGCACAGTGATGGTTTCAGAATAGCTTTAGGACAAATATCATACATTTAATTAAGATTTGTTTGGACTGAGCCAGGATAATTTAAGACTAAGCTTCTACCTCAGGACCAGTGAGACCTTGTTTTAGTTCCACTGTACCATGAGCTACCTGTAAGCCCTGGGCAAAGGTTCAGCATCACTATGTCCCTTCCTTATACCTAAGGTAAGGGTGACCGAACTTCCCTCAGAGGTACTCGACAGGGAAACTGCATTGAAGGTTGGGAAATGCCCAGAATGAGTGATAATATCTTGGCTAGCATCTTTAAGTGGAAATAACATGTTAATGATGTCAGTTTGGGCCTTAGGCAGATTTCTTTAATGCCCGTAGGGAGAAGTTTGTGTTCTTCCAAATCTAATAGTGTTGGTGATGTCCTCATGCGAGGGATCAAATTCAGTGGAGTTAGAGCTCCTTGAGCCACGGCTGATTTTGGTCCAAACTGTTTAATAATTAAACCAGTCAGGTTAAACAGTTTTAACGTTTCGGGAATCTCCATATTTTACAAGAATTCTGACAACAGCACAAATACAGGAAAAAGGCCTAAACCAAGCAATTTTAGCTGTTCTCATCTTTTTTACCGTAAAATCTCCCGTTCCATCAAGTTGGTCTTTGAAATGAAACTTCAGCCCATGGTTTGCGTCTCTTCATGTCTTCAGACATCTATATGAATAACTTCAGAAAACTGTGCTGGCCCTCACTCAGCCCATTTTATTTAATTCAATATATTATGATAATTTATAATGCATAAGAAAATCACAGGATATAAAGACACTGAAGTGTTAAAACTCTGCTAATATGAGAGCAGTGATATGCCATACTATCATAAAGGATCAGAAAACATGTTTGAGTATTCCACAATGATTACAAATAACTTCATGCTGTATTCTTTTAAAAGATTATTTAAAATATTTAAATAATGTTTGACATATCCTTTTCATATTAAGAAAGAGAACCAGCAAATTAATGTGTAAAATTTAATAATTTTACTTAATTTATAACATCATCTTGCTGAAGTAATGGAATAGCATTATTTTGTGCTTACAATATTCATCTAATCTTTAATTAGATCAAAACAATGTTTTCATTCAAAATTATTAATGTAATGAACATAATATGCTCTTTGTTGCTCTTGTACTTAAAGAGACCCAAAGACTTGCATACCTATCCAGGCACCATCAAACCTATTTAGAAGAATGTAGCGATCTGTATGATATGAATTTAATTCAAATTTAGTATTATATTTCTGAAACATTCAAATTTTCAGCAGAGAGAAAATAAAGGAGACATCACAGTGTGACATCTGATGGTGTTTATTTTCTTTGGATGTTCACCTTTTCAGCTGTTTTAAAAGACTTGTAATTTTTGAGAAAATGGTAACCTTGTGTAATCTGAGCAGGTGGTACTTTTAAGGATTTAAACATCTATTTGATGCCAGCATCAACAGAGGTCTCTGGGACACGTAGATAAGAGTTGTCCAGAGAAATTGCTCAACAACAAATGTATTCAGGCACACAGTGAAGAGAAAGGTTGAATATTAACAGAGATATAGTGATTGTTCAGAAAGGTTGGTCCTATCACTGTCAAGCTGGGAAATTAGGGTTGCTGCCTATATATATAGGAAGAGTGGGGACCTTTCTCTGTCAGAGCTGCTGGTGGGACAAGGTCACTGAGCCGCTCAAGCAAGCCAGCACCATGAAACTGCTCCTGCTGTTCCTGCTCTGTGTTTCCTCAGTTAAATCCCAGGCCTCTACTGACTATGACGAGGAGGTTGTAATACTGATCATAATTAATAATAGTAATAGTAAAAATTATTAATTTCATTTAATTGCATGCATGACTTCTCAGCTTATGAGTTAGCTAAGTTAGAAGCTGTGGGAAAAAATGATCCAGTGCATGTTTTTTTTCTGCTTGAAGTGTTCAAAGAAATAACCTTTTTATTATTTCATCATGTATTTGTAACTGCACGATAGTTATTTTCTGAGTTTGGATATATTTTCTTCCTATTTCTTTTCTTCTTTTTCTGTATGGAATGAAGAATGTCTGATGGTAAGATTAGTTATTTAGCTGAATTTATTAAAGGATGTTAATTTAGCAATGTTGACATATAATGTTACAGACAATTAATACCAGGTGCAGAGGAGTAGAAATGTGTAATTAATCATGTCCTGTCTCAAAGACAGTAAAAACTTTTTTACAGATTCAGTAGACATTGAAAAAAAAAACCGAACTGCCCGTTCATATAGTTTCACATTGGAAATGGAGAGGTAACAATTGTTAAACAAAAAGGCAAGCAATAAGGATCAATCTAAAATAACAGTTTAGTCTATATTTAGTTTTATTTAAGTAAAATATTTTAATGGGAAATACAATTTAGAATCTCAACACATGTTTTATATTTTGAAAATCCCTGCAAAAATGAAATAGGTCAGGGTAATCAGAAGTGAGATTATTTTCTGTTATACAATCTAAGCATTTGTACAATGACTATTGATAACTCTACCATGCTAAATAATTTTCAGCAATTTTGTGATTTGTATGCTCCCTACTTTTGAAACTACTTGAAGCCTCTGATCCTTACAAATGGTTGTTATTTGTAGCTAAGTCGAGTGGGATTGGAGATGGTCAAAGATCTTGATTCAGTAGTTCAAACAAGTACTAATTCAAATGGTTTAGTTTCAAGAAGTGCTTAGGGACCAGGCCTGTTTTCCTTGCTTGGCCTCTTAAAGTTTTCCATTTCTGGCAGAGATGGGGAATGTAAGCATCAGAGGGAGCTCTAAAAACCTACCCTGAGAGATGTTCTTGAATGCTTTTCCTAATTCCATCAGTTCATAACTGGCACGTGGCCTGTAGACCTGATGATGTATTTGACTGATTTTCTGAGACCTTACAATTTTTCCTGTAGCCCAGTGAAAAACTGTGACACTGAATATTCTTCTTAGCCTTAAGAATGTCTAATTATCTTTTTTGTAAATCCTACTATTTCAAATTTCTTGGTGCTTAGTGGCTCTGAACTGTATAAATGTTATTCCTTGGTTAGAAAATGAGCAATTGAAATATTGTTTTCCTTTAGTTTGAAGGTGTTTTAGTTTGTCTATATCTAGGTGGAGGGAGTGTGACTAGTCTTACAAACTTACAACTTGAGTTGTAAACTTGTAAGTCTTGTAAACTTACAATTAGTCTTACAAAATTTCCGTTATTGCTTTTTCCATTCCATTCCATTCCATTCCATTCCGTTCCATCCCATTCTTTCTCTTGCTGTTTAAAACACTAAAGAGTGCTGAGCAGATGCCTCTGCCCTGTGCCTAGCGTTTTACAATAGCAATTCCAGATTCAGAGAGTTTCCTCTCCTCCTGGCTTTGCAGGACGACAGCCCTCAGCCCGGGGTTCGAGGCCACCGACCCCTGGACAAAAGGCGGGAATTGGCCCCCACGCTCCGACCCGTGGCACCTCCCATCAGTGGAAGTGGGTACCAGCCCCGGCCCCCAAAGCGGGGGAGGCCGAGTGACAAGAAGGAACGTATCATCTACCCCGACGCTGGTGGCTGCAAACATCCTCTAGAGGAGCTGGTGGGTGTCTGCCTGTCGATGCAGCTGATAGCAGGCTGTGCTTTTCTTATGGTGTACCCGACACGGAGTTGTTGTTGCCAAATAAGGGATGGTCGTTCATTTAAAGTAGCCCACCTTTGCTTCATTTTGCTTGAGTTTGATTGATAGGACTGCATTCAGAAGAGTAATGCCCCAGAGTCCATGGGATTAGTTCCAGAGTCAGACAGCCTACAGTGAAGATGGGGAGATGAGATTCAAACCGTAAATGAGGAAAGGAAGTATCTGTGGGTTAGCCTGTGCTTTCCAATAGGTAACTACTAAGGACAGAAAAAGCTCCACAGAGCGCTGGCTTGAATTTCAGACAATCTCAAGGAACCCTAGGGACCAAAAACAGTAACATCCCATGTCTTTCTTAAAATTTGTTTCAAACTGTAATTATGGTCTACCCTCATCCCTGCCCCAGCTCTTACAGAAGAGTGTTCAAGCATGCTGAGACCCAGCGTACTCCTCGCTGCCTTGTGGTAGTCTCTCACACTGTCCCCACTGTGCTCTCTGCTGGAAAGTGCAAGCTGTAGTGGTGCTAAGAGGCCTCTTAGTGTCTGAGAGCAAATTTGAGTGTGGAGGTTACCAATAAATGAAGTCTGTTAAAGCTTAATGAATACATGGTTGTGGTAGAGTCCCACTGCTGCCTGGGTATTTTGGTTTTCACAGGACTTCAGAATTTCCCTCCTCTTTTCAAAACACTGCTGTCCTTGAGGGTGCAGTGCTCGTTGCAGAAGCAATGGTGCTCAGCTTCTTGAGAAGATAATTTTTAAATTAATCGTATGGCCATTTCATGAGAGATATAACAAGGTGTAGAGAACGTGGTTGATTCTCTGAGGCTAGTGAAAGAGGAAAGGGGTAGATATAAACATTCACAGACACCAGGTACTTGCTGACAGGCTTTAATTGTAGTTCAGGTAGCTTAAGACCATGAACATTTAACAGTGCAGAAAAGTGAAAAGTAGATAGTAGACCAAAAAAATGTGAAGAGAGAGGGCTTTTCCCAAGACCTTCAACAAAAGACTCCTCCTGGGGGACTCGGGGCTCCTTCTTGACCTTCAGACTGCATCTTCTTTACAGAAGTTGAATGTCTTGAGTCCTTATCTAGATGTTTGAATATATGATCTCACATTTCTAACTGTTTAGTGTGTTCAAAAGTATGGTCATTCACTGATGGGATTAGAAACTTTTTATCTTGACTTTTATTCACAGTCCTTTTTGTTGTTTTTTTCTAAGGGAGTGCTGTGTCCAACTGGATGTGAGCTGCAAACTACACTGGTAAAACAGGAAAAAAATGTGAAAGCAGTTGTTCGTGATCTAAAGGACAAAGTGAGCAAACTCTCTGAAAGCTCTACAACTTTCTATGAATACGTGAATGTTTTAGATGATAAATTGGTAAAGACGCAAAAACAAAGACAAGGTATGCTATTTCTATGAATTACTGGTGTAAATGGTGTTGCAATTCTATTGGCATTGCTACTGTTACTTGTTAATCGGACTTCCTAAAAAAAAATTAGAAATACAGTGGTATATCTAGGAAAGTAGGGTTCTGTGACCATGTCATCTTAAATCTTAAAAAAAGTCCTTGGAGAGAGGCAGAGGAATGGATCTCATCCTAAGGCGAGATTCATATGGGGCCCCTAAAGGGAAAGGTGATGTGTTCCCCCCTTACCTGCTTTCCTATGTCCATCCAATCCCTTTATGCCCAGCTCCTGGCTTGGCACCATGGCTCCCTGGAAAGAAGCTAATTATAGTTCTTCAGCAGAATATAGCACCACTGATAAATCTACTAGCTAGCAAAGAAATAACAATACACATGTACCACTTCCCTGAGAATCTCTGCAAAGTTTTTGCACATTGTGGAAAAGTAAGCAAAATAAATCCCTGTACTTCCTCTCTGCTAAGGAAAGAAGTGGCTTCTCAAATTATGCTTACAGATTGCTCTTCATTATTTCATAACTGGAAAACATGTTGAAAAACAATCTGCTTTTCATCTCTTTGCTTTTCTAGACAATGATGATATACTTTCTCAGTACAACACAGAAGTGGAATTGCATTATAATTATATAAAGGATAATCTGGACAACAATATCCCGTCTAGCCTCAGAGTCCTTCGTGCAGTTGTGGATTCTTTACACAAAAAGATACAAAAACTGGAAAATGCCATTGCAACCCAGGTGGACTACTGCCGTTCCCCATGTGTTGTTTCTTGTAATATTCCGGTGGTTTCAGGCAAAGGTACTCATTCAACTTTAGTTCAACTCTTCTCCCATTTATATCACTGTGCAATTGACAGATGCACCATTCAATTATTTTTAAACCTGCCTCTGAAGCTTGTGTCATTGATTGGGATAGCAGAAAAGAAGAAAAGTGATCCTAAATGAAAAAAATCTTTTATGGACGCCTGTACTAGTCAGACCAAAGACCCTCTTACCAGTCTTCATTAGTGGCCAGTAGCATTTTAAAGAAATACGTGCTTCAGGGTCTTTGTAAGGTGGAAGTGATACATTTGTGACTATCACAATCAAGGAAGGTTCTTCTTTCACAAGCTTGTCTAGTTCAAAAAGTCGTTGGAAAGTATAGTCTTCCGTCACTCAGTTTGAGCTTTTAGAAATTCCTATTTGGAAAAGCAGAACAATGTAGGTGTACTGTTCTTTGTTCCCTGTTTCTTTCACATGATGTATCACAGAAATCAAAATGGAAGTAGAGTTATATATATATATATATATATTTAAAATTGTTCCCTTATAATCAGCAAGCTGAAGGATAAGAAGATTGTTGAAGAAGTCCACAGCTCTTTCAGTAACAGAGTCTCTGGTTTGTTCTTGCAGAATGTGAGGATATTATCAGAAAGGGAGGTGAGATATCAGAAATGTACCTCATCCAGCCAGATCCTTTTGTCAAACCATACAGAGTATACTGTGACATGGAAACAGATAATGGAGGTTAGTGTGAAATAACTGTGTTGTTAAAATATTAATTTATATGGATTCTACAAAAAATAATATTAGTAATGTGCATTTTATACAAACTAATACGGAGTTGTAACTTTTGTAATTACTTGAGAGTTAAGTCTGACTCATTCAGACAAGTCTTGTTGGACATCTTCAGATGCACAGGAGGATACTTCTATAATGAAACTGGAAATAAATTGCTGGGATAGGGTTAGTAATTAAAAATGTATCTTACTATGACTAGAATGGACAATGTACAGGTGGGCAGACAAGGATGAACTGGCTTATTTCTTACCCTGCTACTATGTGCTAGACAAAAGATTGGGGTAGTCCTTCAAGTTCTGCTTTTTCCACCTTTCCTTATGAAGCAAGGCACTACTTGAGTGTGAGTAAAAATGGCAAGGCTGAGCTTGTAAGCAGTGAAAACTCAGACCTCAGGAGCAGGATATGCTCTGCTTATCTTGAGATGAAGATAAAAAAGCTGTATCTTAATGTTTCATGCTCCTTTCTTAATGGCAATTTAATCTAAATGCTGTTGCTCCTGCAGGCTGGACTTTGATTCAGAACCGCCAGGACGGCAGTGTTAATTTTGGAAGAGTATGGGATCAATACAAAAAAGGATTTGGAAACGTTGCTAAGAGTGGAGGGAAGAACTACTGTGATACACCAGGTAAAACACCGAGCATGAAATACAAAGAGCTCTTCTTACTGAAACAGTTTTCTTATATTTCTCAAAGTTCTTTGATTTTTTTTAAATTAGCTAATGCACTTTGGCAGACCTATAGGCAAACCATAAAGTTACCTTGAAGTATATTGTGAAGTCTATTTCACAGAGCTCTCACTGGTTGCTTCTCAGGTGAATATTGGCTTGGAAATGACAAGATCAGCCAGCTTACCAAAATAGGGCCCACGGAAGTTTTAATTGAGATGGAGGACTGGAATGGTGATAAAGTATCAGCTCATTATGGAGGTTTCACCATACAGAATGAAGGAAACAAGTATCAACTTTCCATTAGTAACTACAAAGGCAATGCTGGCAACGCACTAATGGATGGAGCTTCACAGTTGCATGGAGAAAACAGGACAATGACAATTCACAATGGCATGTTCTTCAGTACTTATGACAGAGACAATGATGGATGGTATGTACTTGCATTAGACATTTAAAATAAAAATAGAGCTTAAAATAGAGCTGAATGTAGAATATTTCTCTAATTTGCTGTTAGTTTTCACAGCATTTCATAGTATCTTAAAATATGTTTCATAGTATCTTAAAATATGTTTTATCCCTGCAAGTTACCAGCCAAATGTCCATGCAGTTCTCTTGGCTTAGCCAGGGGCAGGTAAAACTGTATATTAGGTTAGTGCTGCTCAACAACCAATTAAGAATCAAGCACACTGGATTTTATTGATTCCATGAATGATGTTACCATAAACAAATTAGGAAATCTGGATGCAATAGGTTCATTGTCAGAGACTGATGGTGGCAGTGCTGAGGACACTGTCTTGCTTAAGTAGGAATACTGGTACTTACTCCAGTAACACATAATGAGTCCTGAGGAAAGAGCCAGGTAGTGTCGCCTGCTTAAAAACCAAAGCTCTGCCTACTCAGAAGGCAGGAGCTCAGTTGTAAAGTACGTAATTTAGCACTGTATCTTAATACCTGATTACATATTCATGAATAAAGGAATTGTTTAGGTAGGGGAAGGCATACATTTCTCATTGTTTTATATCTTTCAGTTGCATTGATATTGCAATTATCATTATGAACTGCAGGTAATTGTAGTTATCAATCGGTAAACTAAAATGACACTTCCAAAGAGATGCAGCTAAAATTTGACTTGTTTTTCTGAGCTGCTTCACCTTCCAAGTGCAATGTGTAGCACACACTTGTGATGGTCAATCTTTTACAGAAAGTTCAGAGAGGATTTTAAACGTTTATTATGGCTTGAAAATTTCGGTACAGGGGCAGGTGTATGTACTCTGTTGATATGTTTGCTTACAGTTCATCTGTCACTCTTAACATCTGCTTTTCCCTCATCAGGTCAACGTCAGATCCAAGAAAACAGTGCTCCAAAGAAGACGGTGGTGGATGGTGGTACAACCGCTGCCACTCAGCCAACCCCAATGGCAGATACTACTGGGGAGGGACCTATAGCTGGGATATGGCAAAACATGGTACAGATGATGGTGTTGTATGGATGAACTGGAAGGGGTCATGGTATTCAATGAAGAAGATGAGCATGA
The DNA here is from genome assembly GCA_002844005.1 of Limosa lapponica baueri. NCBI lineage: Eukaryota > Metazoa > Chordata > Aves > Charadriiformes > Scolopacidae > Limosa > Limosa lapponica. Next base: position 388,648 of record KZ505678.1, read on the forward strand.
AAATCAGGCCATACTTTCCACATTAACCATTATCAAAACATACAGAATCAGGGATTTTCTTTTAATATTTGTACATGGTTATCTTTTTAGCCATGGTATTCAGGCTTGTCTTTACATATGAGAACCAAATACGTATGTACGAGCATATTGTGACATAAAGTGAAAAGCTATGTCAACTGTAAATCAAAATCTGACCAATGAAAATGCATTTTGTTCCCTTTTTCATTTGTTCACAAGACAGAAGTAACTATTATGGAATAATGCTGATAAAGAAAAAACCAAACCAAACCAAACCAAAAAACTCAACAACCCAACTTGTTTCACTCTTTTACAAAGGACTTCTCTGCCACATTTGAAGAGGGAAAGGATTATTTTTAAAAGTTTTCTAAAAATTAAATAAAGCCTTTGAACTAAAGTTTTCTTCACATGATTGCTAAGTATTTATGCATTATGTTGGGAGAAGCAAATGCATTCCACTAAATAAGGGACAGTCATTTTCTTTTATATTATAAAGGTAGTGGTGACTACCTCTGTAACATGTTGAGAAGGAATAAAGTGAAAATATAGTATCTAACAAATGGGTAGGTTACCAGCCACTTACTTCAAATCCTGGATAAAATATGCCTTTTCCTGGGACCTGGCTCACATCCTGTGCCTCTTAATATCCTTTCCAGCATCCCACATCCTCTTATCATAGAATAAAATACAGTATTAGAAGATCTGGCCAGTACGTCTTTCACACAATCACTATTGTCGGACCAGAGCAATTAGTGACTCCAGTCATAGGGTAGATGGAGGTTGTGTATTTCATCAAAGCTAGTGGTCTAGGCTCCCTCTGTAGCCAGGAGCAGAGGTTGTCCCAAAGACAAGACTTTCCAACCCTGGTAGGCAGGATCGAACATCTCTCAGAGGGGACTGCCTTCCTCCACAAAGGAAGGGACCCAGATCACTAGTGACAGATAGATCCTATCTGAAACCTCTCATGTTGATTTAACCCATGGAGCCTAGGAGGATAAGGAGGAGACACCACGGCAGCACCTCACTACATGAGCGCAAATGTTTAGCATTCCCACAGGCAGGCTTCCATTGAGGTTAGGGAACAAAACCACAAAGCATAAAACAGAAGCCCCTTTCCCAAAAGCACACTTTGCTGCACATGGCTGTAAAGATGTCTTTGCTCTTCAGCAGACTCTCCAAAAAGGTTAGACAGTGGCTGTGTTTGAGAAGCACTGAAAAAAGGCTAAAAGTGAGCTGCTTTGCCAGTATTTGATGATATTGTTAAATGGTATGAAACATGCTGGCCAGTGAGATTGGAGGCAAGGAAAGTGTGCTCATGCTTGTTTCTCAATAGAAGCAGAGACATATTAAAGAGAGTAAATGCTTGTGTAATTTTATGTCATGAGGTATAAAGGTAAATACAGCACGTTCTTGTGTAACTGTGTAATCAATATAACTGTTTTTCCATGCACAGAATCACAGAATGGTAGAGATTGGAAGGGACCTTCGGAGATCATGTGCCCTTGTTGCCAAGAGGGCCAATGGAATCCTGGGCTGCATAGGGAAGAGTGTGACCAGTAGGTCGAGGGAGGTCATTCTCCCCCTCTCCTCTGCACTGGTGAGGCCACAACTGGAATACTGTGTCCAGTTCTGGGCTCCCCAGTTCAAGAGAGACAGGGAACTACTGGAGAGGGTCCAATGTAGGGCAACTGAGATGGTTAAGGGATTGGAGCACCTCCCTTACAAGGAAAGGCTCAAAGTGCTGGGGCTCTTTAGCCTGGAGAAGAGAAGGCTGAGGGGAGACCTTATCTATGTTTACAAGTACCTAAAGGGCGAGTTGAAGGATGATGGAGCCGGACTCCTCTCAGTGGTTTCCAGCGATAGGATGAGGGGCAACGGGCACAAGCTGGAACATAGGAAGTTCCACTCAAATATGAGGAAGAACTTCTTTACGGTGAGGGTGACAGAGCACTGGAACAGGCTGCCCAGGGAGGTCGTGGAGTCCCCTTCTCTGGAGATTTTCAAGACCCGCCTTGATGCAGTTCTGAGTAATGTGCTCTAGGCAACCCTGCTTTAGCAGGGGAGTTGGACTAGATGATCTCTAGAAGTCCGTTCCAACTCTGACAATTCCATGATTCCATGATCATCTAGTCCAACCCCCCTGCCAAACCAGGTTCACCTCGAGCAAGCTGGACAGGAAGGCATCCAGGTGGGTTTTGGATATCTCCAGAGAAGGAGACTCCACAACCTCTCTGGGCAGCCTGTTCCAGTGCTCTGGCACCCTCAAAGTAAAGAAGTTTTCCTGCTTCCAGATTTCTCCTAAAAAATCCTTACCACACACTGTCAGCATGTTGCTGATTTAAACCCCTTATCTGCAGAAGAATCCTTGCTTCACATGTGTGCTGAAAAACATTCTAAACTGAAGAAATATATACTGTAGCCATCCAGGTTCTCCTCATCTTGCTTGTACTGGTTGCAGTCATAACCTTTAAGTGGTCACTAGAAAATAGTAGTCTGTTTTGGGAGTTGTATTTTAATGAGTTACCATGAACTGTCTTATTTCAAAGCTACAGTATGCAGAGTAAACTACCCAGAATTCATCAATGGGACAGAAGGTCTGCCTCCATATTTGTAAAATCAAAGCTTAGGATATCCTGAAAAGTTAGTACTAATATGCATGCATCATTTATCAAAGTGTACTCCATGTTAGGTGTGTCTCACATCTCTGCCTGAGAACTGACTCCAGCTGCTATTGTGCTCCCCTTGAAATGGAACTGAGAGGAGACGGCCTGGAAGTGTGACTGTCAAACTCCATCAGACTTTCGCAGTTCATGTTAGTGGAGGCAGGAGTTCATGGTGAACATACTTCTAAGTTCTTTTACTTCTTTAACATGCTTAAACAAAGTTAATAATTCAAATTATAAATATTTTTATCTCCAGTCAAGGTGTGAGCTACCATAGACGTAGACATAGACAAACACATAGTCAGACATAGACGAAGTTTATATAAAAAGGGCTTTAAAATCAATGTTTCCTTGAAAACGTTTGTCAGTTATAAATAAGATGAAAGAACTGTTTTGTTAATGATTAATCAGTGTTTATTTTTTAAACCACAGATGTGTCCAGTTGCTTTCAAATTCACAGGGTAAAGATACATCATACACATATACATATAAAAACATCTTTTAAACTTGTATTTGTGACATATATATTAAAAGTCTGTCTTTCTACAGCATTTCTATGGGCCTGATTTTCATTCTAACAATTTTAAGGGAATAGTCAGAGGCTCTAAATGGCAGCCAGACCACACCGTTTTCGATCTCATAAGGAATGTTGTACCTGGGGTCGTAGTGGCCCCCCAGGTAATAAATGCCATTGAGGTTGGCCGCCTGGCAGCTGTTGTACCACCAGCCCCCGCCGTACATCTCCGCACAGCTCTCCTCCCAGCGGTCCTGGTCCCGGTCGAAGGTGCTGAACCGCATCTGGGCATGGGACGTGTATTCGGTGCCCTCCTCCAGCCAGCCGGCGATCAGCGCATCCCCGGCGGTCCCCTCGTAGGAGGACACGGCAAGGGCATACCCTTCTGCTTCAGACCCTACCTGTATGATATACTCTGCATAGACAGAATTTCCATCCCAGTCCTCCAACTCTACCCGAAGGAGAGTGTCATTCTGAGTCAGCAAGTGTATGTTTTCATTGCCCAGCCAGAACTCTCCTCGCCCTCTGCCATCCACGCTGCCGAAACCTCTCTTGTAGTCTTGCCAGGTCCGGTTAAAATTCACTGATCCATCCATTCTCTGTTGGACCAATAGCCATCCTCCCAAAGTGGTCTCTTGGTCGCAATAAACTGACAAAACCTTACTGGATCCCGCTGGCTTGATTTTGAAAATGCCACTTTTGGCACCAAAAGTGTGTTTCTGGCGGATATCATCACAGTCTAAAAAAAAAAGTTGATCTGGTTTGACAGGAGTTATCAGCAAAATTTAATAAAAGGTTCAGAGGAATCCAAGTACCAATAGCTCTGAGGAAAATTGTTAAACATGTCTTGGACTACCCTCGGTATAGTGACAGGCAACATTAAAAAGAATTGAGAAAAGAAAAATTTACATACTTCTTAAATTTTGAATTGTCTATGTAATACCCGAGTATTAATGAAATATTTCCCTTTTTGTTTCTGAGGTGGCAACAAATGGACACAGTGCTTGCATTTTATTATTACACTGTTGTACTGCAGCATCTAAAAACAATGTCAGTTTGGTTATGGATGGAGTTTGGCTCCGCTACCTCAATAACTACTTGTGTGATGCCCGTGTACCTTTCCCAGTGTTGGCTGTCCTTTGCTTCCCTCTTGGCGGTCTGAAGCTGCGTGCCTGAAAGTCTGGGGTATCCTCTGCACTCTGCTCATGTTGCACCCCACCTAGCTGCTCAGTTATTTCACGGGTCTTTAGTGATTTGGTTTCGAAAGTGGAGCCTCCCTTGTTGAAACTAGAAGAGGAGCTGGTCACTACAGTCTTGGAGTGACTTGCACTGCCAGACGGGAATCCAGATGGCTGAAGGTGAAGTCCTCCAAAGTCATCTTCTTCCTCCTCTCCTAAGTCTGTAAATTTGCCTTTCCCCCCATAAGCCCCTGAATGACTGGATACTCCGGTACTTAAGTGACTACTGCCTGTGTCAGTTACATGGCTGGTAGCTGAAATGCTGCTAGATCCACCAAAGTGCCTACTAGCAGTGGACGGAGAGTCAGGGGTAAAAAATGCTTCTAGGCCAGGGAATGAACTCTCTAGCTTGTGGAAGACATCTGTCCCACCAACATGGAACCTGCTCTCTTCCCCTTCAACATTTCCTGCTCCTTGTAAGTAGGAGCAGTCTGAGCCATCAGAAGAAACTGTTTTTTCAACTATTTCTTCTCTAGGGCCATCAGGGCCACTGACCACTTTTCTGGTGGTAGTTTTGGTGCATCTACGAACAGTAGAGGAGGTTTTGTCTCCCAGACCATGGGTTTCTCTCCCATGAGTAGGAGTAACTAATTTGCTGGTGTATGAAGGTCCATCCCCCCTCGATTCTGCCATGGGATAGAAGCTGTCGCCTCGGGAGGGGTTCACATCTGTTTCTGATCTTTCTAATATCGCTTGCATCTGCCTGATGTTATTAACTATGTTCAAAGCCTGCATTTCAGGCAGAGGCTTATGCTTAAAATGCTCAGGAACATTTGACTCCTTAAGCGGCCTCATTTTCAGTGTGCTCAAGGTGGTTGTTTGAAGCTCTGGGTTCAAGTTGATGGAGTTCGCTTGGGTAAGCTGCTTTTGGATGTTGTCGTAGCTTTCTTTGTCCAGCTGGTAATCAAAGCTTTTAGCACAGGTTCCTTTGCAAGCTCGAATCTTAATATCAATGTCCACCTATGAAAACAGAGAGAAATAATTTGGTTAGGGAGCTCTCCTGACTTTCTCAAGCAAGTGTATCCTTTAACTGGACTGGGGAAAGGTGGGAGCTGCCCTGGTGCCTCCCACCTACAGCTGAGCTTTTCCAAAGCTTTGAAATTATTCCTGGGTTTATTTCCACTGTAAATACGACGTGTGCAATAGCACAGTGCACATGAGCTCCATGGAGAAGTACATTGTAGTATATTCCCAATTCTGCTCCCTTTATTCTCACGACATAGGGGTGTCTTCCTGGGTTTGGAGGGAGTGCTGCAGAGCTGGGCACGCTCCCTGGGAACTGGGGCAGAAACAGGTCCTCCAAGGAGAAGGGAAGTCACTGGACATGTCCCAGAGCCTGTTGTGGCCCTGCTGTAAGGCCTGCCATCTGGGGGTTACCATAGCTTTCCCAAATGATCCAAAAGCTGTATCTCTGATCCAGGGATCAAAATGGGCTTTTGAGTGAAACCACTGTTTCTGCCAGGACTTTTCCTTGCATGACCATCAGCAGAATTGGCTGCAGCCTGGGAACACAGGCTGTAATGCCAGCACTGGCTGTGGGCAGCAGTGACAGCACCAGGGAAGGACAGGGCACATGCCCCTCACCCTAGCTGCTCAGCAACTCCTTAAAGGAGCAGAAACACCTCACACAGAGCCAATTATCAGCAGATATAACATCCTTGCTGCCTGTCTGAGAGGGCAGATGGGACCAGGAGTCCTCCTGAGCAGGAAAAGAAAACCAAGCTGCATAGAGAACATCTCACTTGCGGATTTGCCTCAGCAAGTCAGCTCCTGTGGATGTTGCATCATGTCTTCTTCCAGAGGGAGCACTGCTCACCACGAACGGTATAATGGAGAGACCGTCCTTCTGTAGCTAAGCCCTGGAAAGAATGGAAATTACATAGCAGCTACCTACCTCCAAGCGTTTCATCTCCACCACCTGTTCCTGGATGCTGCTCTGCAGAGCTTTAATTCTGTTTACTTGGGTGATAACTCTCTGCTTCAATGTCACAATTCTCCGCCTCAGTTCTCCTGACACACGACCATAAGTCTCATCAGTCTCTGAAACAGAAATGCATCACATTCACCTATGCACACGTGATTTTCTTTCCTAAAAGAATAGCGTAGTTTAAAATATGTAATTAAAACATGTAATTAAGAACCTATTTCTTACAGTACTGAGCAGGTAAAAATTTCGTTACGTTTTACTAGTTAGCGGTTAAGAGTTTTGTATTACTATGTTTATTCTGGCTTTTGATAATAAGGTCCAGAGCAGCATATATTTTCATTACATATTGCTTATGGACAAAAAAAAATATTCAGCAATGGATAATAAAACTGGGTGTGAGATACTCACGCTGAGCACTGTCCAGGTTTGGTTTTAGTACATTTATGGTTTCCACAATTATCCGATTGGATTTTTTATAGTTGTTTTGATTTTCTGCAAGCAACTTCTTGATTTTGTCAATTCTGTGTTTATAATCTTGGTCTGTTTCATCAATCAGTCCTTGCATTCTGCAGCCTGATGGACATTTTGTACCCTAAAATTGGAAGAGGGAAGTAATTGTCTTAAAATCTTCATGAGTAAACCTTTTTTTAACATTATGTTTGGAGAGTTCTGGCTAACACTGAAAACACATTTAAAAAAAAAAAATTAGGGCAAGATTCTGCAAGTTCTCTTCGGATGTCCTGTCCTACTCATCCAATGACTTCACCAAGGACTTTTGTGACTTAGAACAAGCCACCTGGGGGCTGATCCTTTACCTCCAACACCTCTGGCATTGGTGTGATGGAATCTGTGAAGCGTATCCTCAGAAACCTGCCGTAAGGAGGGCGTGAGGAAAAAGTAAACCCTTAATTTTTCCTCTCTGTTCCTTAGGGGTGAAATAAGCCATACATGTATATATATCTCCCAAAGTGCTGCTGTAAGGAGAAGCCTGTTGTCCAGTTTGAGCAAGGATGTTAGAGGCAAACTTATTTAAGCAAAGTTTTCCTCAGATAAGTTTAATGTTCTTACAGACTAAAGCTCTTTGCCAAGATGTTGTCAAATAAATGTAGCATAGAGATGGATTGAGATGCAAAAGGCAAGAGAATAACAAATTAACAGTTTATACACAAAGATATCCAGTCAATCATTATGAATCTTTTTCTGAACGTTTTGTCATCTGACTTCCTAAAAAGTAACTAGTGAATTGTAAGTTATTTCTAGCTACTTCTTTTCTTTGTTGCACACCTTTCTTTCCATTGCCTTTCTTTTACCAACTCCAAAAGTGACAATATAAAAATTCTGAAAAGACATCTTTCTTATTTTTTTCTAGGAATAGCCACCTTTTATTCCATCTTTCTTTTCCAGGCTTACTTTCTCTTCTGATTCTGCACTCCTGCAAACTACTCCCTCTTTCTTTCTCCTCTTCCCCACAGGAAATCTCTCCAGGCTGCCCTGACATGACGTGTTACCTGTCCTCCCTCTGACCTAAAGCCCCACTGTGTGCTGGCTGCACGGCACCCATCGTAGTTGTCTGGCTGAGGTCCATGAGCATTCTACAGACAGGCTCGTTGCTCACCCAGTCATCGTCTGCACAGATGGGCCAGTTCTTCTCATACTGGCAGGTGGACTGGGACATGTGCTCCACAATCCTGGGACCACGTACTCCTGCACCCTCCATTTCAAAGGTAGTCCCTCCACCTTGTGCCTGCAGGAGGAAAAAGCGGAAACGTAAAACTGAGATTAACTAAACAGCTGCCAAGACAACAGAAATATAATGCTGATGTCCTTGAACACTCAGCAGCATAGCTGATGTGTGGCAATTACAGCTATCTGGAAAGCATCACACTGAACAGTGCAAGGATTTTATTCCTGGCACTTCTTGTAAAATATGATTTTGTTTGTTTTGTCAGAATAAAGCTTTTCATCTCTTAAAATCGATGCTGCTATGTAGGGAACTGGTGAAGCTCAGGATATGTTATCATAATATTCCACAGAAATCTTTTGTTCTGCATGTTAATATAAAATTAACTCAAAATTAGATTTAAACTGGTTACATTAAAGCAAATACTTAAAAAATCCTATGTTCTATTTCCATTTGCTGCAATATTTCTAGATTTCTATTGTCATTCTACCACCTTCAGTCTACACAGAAGTGACTTAAAGATGTATACGAAGAGAGTTTTCCTATTAGCGTTTCTGATTTTAATCACAGTGCAAACTGTAAGCTTGTATTTTGCCTGGCATAAAGAACAAGAGAGCTAATAACATCATAATAAAAAAAATAATAACAGCGATCAATGGATTCCACTGTGCTAATGGAAAGAAGATAAATAAATATGCTGAGATTTTCTTCAAACCTGAGAAGAATAAGTACATATATATGAACTAATTCTAAGCCAAAATACTGTAAGGATTCATACTGTGTTATCACTTAGTAAAAGAATATCACTTGGGAAAAGAATTCTTTTTCATAAATGAAAGCCCTGTTCTAGGTCTTGGGATGTAATTAGGTCTGACTGGATTCCTCTGCATACCTTCTGTTCTTTTCGAGCAGCATAATTAATTCTTGAAAATATTAATGATTGATTACTATTACAATTAATGCTTCATTCTGAGGCAGAGACAGTTTTCCTAATTCTAGCCTCCAGGGCCAGAACCTCAGCCCTGCAGAAGTCAAATGTGGTTACTAAAATCAGCAGATTCATGCTGGTTTGATCCATCCTGATGATCTGGTCCAAGTGCCTCTTAAAAGTTACAAATAAAAACTTTACTTTTAGGTGGTCTGTGCCCTTTGAGCATTGACAGCTCCAATGCAATTACTTCTGTTTTATCCCATCTTCTTCCTGTAATTTCTGTCATTTGTTAAAACATGCACATTCTTCAAAAAACAGCCACGAAGAGAAATGTAAAGAATCTAACGTAAGATTATGGCCTGACATATCAATGAGAGAAGAGCAAGGTTATATTAGCATAGTTGAAAATCAAGTCTATCTCTTTCCTTATGTAAAAACTGGTTATTACTTAGCTCTAGTTTAACCTGTCGTTGCTGCCACAGGAATCCTTTTTTTTTTAATGTGTATTTTATAATAAAAATATTGTGTGTCTTTTGTAAGTGGAAACCCCCACTGAAGTACTATCCAAAGGAGAGTAGAATTCACCCTAATAAACATGAAAGTTCATGACTGTCTGGAGCCACCAGCATCCACCCAGTCAGTTAGGTTTAATTAAGACTTACAGCATCACCTATGAATCTATGAATTCATGTTAATGTATATGCTTTGCTACTCCTGAAGCCAGGCAGATTTAGCAAAACTGAATAAAGCAAAACTAGAGCATTGGATACTCAAGAACTACTGATGAAAGTCCAGCAGTGAAGTGGTTACAGTGAGCTTGTGCATTTGTGTGTGCATTGAATTTTATGAGCTAGGTGACAGCCAAAAGGTATCTAATGAATCAATGTTAAATAAATGCTTACTCTTCAAAACAGAAAGAGATGAAAACAATTAAGTAAGCAAACTCATACCCAGGCTAAGTTGAGGCACAGCAACACACAGAGGATCCTCATTGATATCATCTTCAGGAGAAGAGCGTGCAGAACTCTGACTGAAAGGATGCTCTTCACTGGTCTTTTGGTGCAATTTAAACCTTAATGCAAAGCTGAGATTAATCATTATGCTCCCTTCTGTTTGGAGATAAAACATGCCAAATGCTTCCCTCCCCCCTAGGTGATTACTTAAGGCCTCTTGCACAAGTTTCTGATGTTATTTGCTCCAGATAAGTTTGTACAACATCAACATGCAGGCAACACCATGTATTCCAGGAAAAAAAATCTGTCTAAAGCTTAATTTCTCGTAACTGGATGTTCAACTAGATGTGTGAAGGACCTAGCAGGATCCAGCAATGCTTACCTGCTGGAAAACACACACTTTGTGTGATGGGCATTTAGCTAGCATAATCAAAGAGTTGATATTTGGAAAAGGAAGTCATTGGTTTGCCTTTTCTGTGTGACTGTGTTCCACTGCTGTGAAATCCACTGGCCTTTCCAAAGCCAGTAGTCCGAGAAAGGTTGATACAGTCTGTCTGTTTGTGTGGTCATGAACCAAAATTAATTCCTGAGGAGTGCAGAGCCCCGGTTACATCAGTTCTTACAGCTAGACTTTACTGGCATTTGTGTAATGCATGATGTGTTTAACATTATGCTGTCTCTTACACAAATGCTATATTATAATTTTTTATCAAGCAAGATTTGTTTGAAATTAACACATATTTATGAAGCGCACAGTAGAGTGATACTTGAAAATGTCTCTGCACAGATGTTAAGCACAATTAAATCTTCCTAAGGAGTCATGTCTCCTTACATTTTTGTATAATGGGTACAGTTTCTGTGTGGCAATAGATGATAATGTGCTGCTGCTGCTGTGAGCTTTATAACAAGTCTTACTGTTACTGGGCAGTGTTGCACATGGCTGTCAGACACTTGACAGATGCTGCCCATCTCAAAAATTGCCACCGCAGTGAGCAGGAATGAGCAAGAAAACCCTTGTTTGAGCAAATGTGGGCCTAATCAGTTGAAAGAACAAAATTCTCTCTTGGCTTTTCAAAACCGCATGACATTTACAAAAGTCTCCATCATCTACAGGTTGCATATTCTGCTTTAGTGGGACATGTTTAAGCTTGAATCTGGTATTTTACAACATATTTAATTCAAAATAGATGATTTTAGCTTTGGATCCATTTCAGCAGCCATTCTAGATTTCATTTTATCCTCCTTTCCTCTGCTTTTCCTCTTGTTTTCTGCCCTCAGGAGGCTTGAACCCTTTCCACATAAAGTTCACTGCAGTTGAATGGGACCCTTTGTTTCCTTCCATTTCTGGTCTTGAATTTTATGCTTCTCTTATCTAGGAAACCCCTCATAAGCCTAACTTAACTTATACCAGTATCACTAATAGCGAGTTATATCCTCGGGTAGCAGAAGAGCTCAGTAAGATGGTGCTACATTGATTAACACCTACACCACCAGTATCTGGTTTTGCATGACAAAGGATTTCCAATATATTTAAGGCTTAATTGTATCTTAACTGTGCATATTCTGAAACAAGATGTTTTGTTTATTTTATTTCTCTGTTACATGCTCTGTAAAGGCTTGTGTTGAATCCCAAATCCCATGCAGTGCCAGTAATACTATGATGCTACAAACCTCTCCTGATTTCAGCAAGAAGACAGCCCAACTAACTTCAGCAACAAATGTCCAAACAGACCACATATTACCTTGCTCAGTTTGAAGATCAGCCTGCCATGGCTGTGGTGTTTGGCTGTCCATAAGGCAGCTCCTGAACTCAAATCAGATAATAAATACACTTACACACCAATATGCTCAGCTGCCAGCATCGGCAGGGGTAAGATTGGCGATGCTTCCACACTCCAAGTCCTATATAGTTTTGTTCACACTGTTGCAGTAATTCTTTGAAAGAACTATAAAAGCCTCAGAGGACAATAAAATGCCTAAAGGGGGGAAAGACCACAGTGAGAAGAAGTCTTGCAGGATTAGGATTAATTATTTTACAGAACAGAGTAAATCTTCATCCAAAATATACTGGGGTCCACGGAGTCTCCCACTTCTACCAACAAGCTCTAATTTAGCCTCCACAATAGATACAAAACTCTGCTCAAAGATCACAACCTTAGGACCTCTGTGCTCAGGTAAACAAGAATTGCTATTACAACCTTCATGTGCTCTCCTTGTGCATACACTTGTGGACTGTGATGTCTCTTCCACTGAACCCCTTCCTCCTCACATTGAGCATGGATGGTGCTCCACAGGCAAGCAGCTGCCCAGCGCTGCACACTCTTTTAATTGTATGATGATGCTCTGCAGAGTGTTTAAAGCTCCAAGGATTTTTCTATGGTGTTCATCACTCAGCTGCCCCGGTGCTTTACAAACATTCATTCCCTGGGCACAACTTCCCCCTTTTCACAGCTGCAGAAGCCAGGTGAGAAGGTAAAGTCAAAAAGCAGTTATTAATTTTTGGGATACATTTTGATAGTCTGAGTCTTCAGAGGATGCCATATGGGCAGCTGTAGCTCTGCACCTGCACTGAGCTGCACCGAGGAGGAACATCCAGCAGCCAGCTCTGAGACACCTGAGTGTCTTGAATCTAGTCCCAGAGGAACCAAGTGATGAGAGCAGGAATAGCACCTAATTCTGCAGGGTATCAGCTGTAAGTAAGAGACAACTGTGCCCTGCTTCGTCTTACTCACTATGTGCATTACAACCTATGTGGCAACTAAAGCATCCTTCATGATTCAGACATGATGTGACATGTCACCTTAGTTCTGGCTTTTCCCAATTTTTAAGAGGTTGATTTTCTGATCTCCAATAATATCTGAATGTTATCTTTGTAATTTAATAGGCCTTAAAAATCAAGAGTAGTCAGAGCACATCAAGCAGAAGAATTTCTGCCTTTTCAACCATGCTGACAGAGGATGTGACAACTTGCTAGGTGGTGTTCCAGGAACTGGCTACCAGTGTAACACTAGGCACAGCAGTAGCATGTGCCAGGTCTTCTCTGACCCTGATGGAGGATGCAGATCTCTGGTGACCTTCAAATATAGAAAATGTAAGCTCTGGTCCAAGTAAAACTCAGCCACCAAGGCTAGAGGGACTGAAAAAAGCCGATAGCTGGTCATAAACATTCGGTAAGCTACAAGGGGTTTCCTGCTTCATGCGAAGGGAATTGCTGGGTAAAGCTGGGGTGAAGGAGGAGCTCCTCAGGCTTTCCAGTCGAGGGTTGAATTGGGGCCTGACCTTTAGTCCGTACCTTTGCTTTCATGTTGCAATCATCCAGTCACTTCTCCCTGTGTTTGTTTGAAAGGCTAAAGGCCAAGAGCTAGATAAACTTTGGATTTAACTTTAATTCATGATCAAAGGACAGAAGTGCAGTTCACTGCTTCAGCTGCCCTGCTCTTGGCAGGTTGCCACAGTAATAGTCGAGGAGTCTGGGGTTTAACTCTGCTTTGTGTGCCCTAGATGTGAGGCAGCTCTTGTTCACCCAGCACCGCCCCTGTCTCCTGTCCTACCACCAGTCCCTGCCACTAGTTTGTAAGTGGTGCCTTCTTCTCCTCTAACCTGCTCATTCATGTCCATCCTCTGGATACCTTGGCTGAAACTCCATTCTCCTTTAGCCCCAGCTCTCTACTCCACCTTCTCTTCATGTGCTCCTTGGACTACTTAACTCTTTTGAATTCGTTACTAGCCAGTCCCAGCATCTGCCCCCACATTTTCCCCATGCAATGTCCCAGGGACTGACAGACCCAGCAAGTCCTTCACCTTCTGCCTCTATCCCTTCCTTTCCCACTTTTTTTTTTTTGCTTTGGAGGGAGCATTAAAGAGAAAGTATGTCAGTTGCCAATTCCTCTGTTTTGTGCTAAGGTGGTCTTTGGAAGAGTGACTGCAAGCACAAGGTATGAAAGAGAAGCAAACTCACTGTAGCCACCAAGTCCTATAATGAACTTTTATAAAATCAGAGGGGGACAGCTTGTCTAAATACAGGTGATTTTTGCTACAGTCTATGGTCTGAGGGTCATGTATGATAAAGACTGATTTAGAAAAGAGAAATATGACCTCTCAGTATACAAAATAGGGGCATTACATCAAATCACAATGTATTTGCTTGCAAAAAAATAATCCTGAGAGTATTATTCTCTCTCTAAGAGTCAGAAGAGATAGGAGATCTGTTCAGGCCCCTTTCTGGTAGCTAGAAGGTTGGAAACAGTAGAAGGGAGCCCCAAAAGTTGTGAGTCTTGCCAGTCTTCTTTCAGGGCCCAGAGAATCTAACTGCGGGCTGGGATCCTGCAGACTCCCTGATGACCTCTGGCACAGGACTTTTTTGAAAGATCAGGCTTCTTGGATTCAATAGCTCTGACCTTCCTGACCACTGGAGCAGATGGTCCTCTCCAAAGAGGGTTAAAACGATTTGTGAAAACTTAGGACTTCAATCAACAAATCAACTGGATGAATAAGCCAATCTTAGTTCTGGTGAGCAACCCATAAAATGCCAGCTCACACCAGGGAAATGTGTGTAGTTACAGCAGATTGTCATCAACTAAATCATTGTGGCCAAAAGCTAAACCTTTGGAAAGGCAAATCACAGTTCAGACCTAGCAGGGTGTGGATACAGAAGTCAAAGTGACAGAGGGGAAAGAAACATTTTTAATGCCATGTTGCAAATATATAAACAATAATAATAAATTATTACCAGATCCAGAAAAAGAAAATGCAAGTAAAATACCATTATTTTATGCTGCAAATTTGAACTTTTTTTTTTTTTGCCAGATAATGGCACTAGATATGTTAGATTAAATTTTAAATATTTATGAATAAAACGGCAGTATTCAGGAATAATGAATAATATGTTATACTACCCAGAAAGCCAACCACATCCTGGGTTGCATCAAAAGAAGTATGGCCAGCCGGTTGAGGGAGGTGATCCTGCCCCTCTACTCTGCTCTGGTGAGACCCCACCTGGAGTACCAGATCTGGGGCCCCCAACATAAGAAAGACATGGACCTGTTGGAATGGGTACATAAGGGCCATGAAGATGATCAGAGTGCTGGAGCACCTCTCCTATGAAGACAGGCTGAGAGAGTCGGGGTTGTTCAGACTGGAGAAGAGAAGGCTCTAGGGAGACCTTATAGCAGCCTTCCAGTACCTAAAGGGGGCCTACAGGAGAGATGGGGAGGGACTCATTATTAGGGAGTGTAGTATTAGGATGAGGGATAATGGGTTTAAACTGAAAGAGGGAAGATTTAGATTAGATGTCAGGAAGAAATTCTTTACTGTGAGGGTGGTGAGACACTGGAACAGGTTGCCCAGAGAAGTTGTGGATGCCCCATCCCTGGAAGTGTTCAAGGCCAGGCTGGATGGGGCTTTGAGCAACCTGGTCTAGTGGGAGGTTTCCCTGCCAACTCTAACCATTCTACGACTCCATGTGCTATATAGCAAATGAAACTTTTGTTCTGAGTAATATTTGAGAAAATTGTTACTATGTATGGTCTGGAGTAAAATACCTATTCTTTGTCATTGATAGTATATTTCCTAACACATCCTGATTGAAAATGTATTTATTACTTCACAATAAGCTCAATTAAGTAGCCTTCAGCAGTAAACTAGGTTTCTTTCAAGTTGCTATGTACTTTGATCTATGTCACAAATCAATTTCATCAGAAAAGAGAATGAAAACTTTTGGAAACCGGCCATATTTTATGGAGAAATATCTCCAACACTTGCCTCTAAACAAAGAACAGCAGCTACTGGCATGCAATTCAGGAACGACTGAATCAAACAAGTTTGATCAGAGTAACCTTTCAACCATCATAAAGTTTACTTTGTTTCGTTTGGCCAACAGTAGAGCACAGATAACAAGTTCAGATTTTTTGTAATAATCAAAAATTTATTGAGAATTTGTACAGAAAAAAACCCATGTACAGAGGTAAGCACTGCTCAGGGAAGAGGCTTGGGCGTTTTAGAGTCAACAGTGTTTTATAGTCAAAACTGAACTGTGTAGTGTTAGGTAAGTTCAGTGTCTAAGATATAAAAGATTTGTTTTCCCTGTTCAGACCAGTCTTTGTGAGATTGTCCCTTTACGAGTCTCCAACCTACAACAGAAAAAAAGAGAGCATTTTAATATTCTTCTAAAAAGAAGTACATAAGGCTATGATGACATGTTGATAGTGTTCATACATAGTTATACTAGTTAGAAATAAAAAATTTAGTATTTAAAATACATGAAGGCAAGGGAATATTTCTGATCACGAGACTATCCACTTATCTGTCAGTTAAAAGAAACAGTAATGTGGAAGGTATACTAAAATTAAAGTACAAATATTTCTTTGACAAAATGGCAATTAAAGCCAACTTCTCTAAGATGCAGTGGGCTTAACAATTCAGCTGTCTATGCTTAGTGTTTGAAATTATAACTATGTTCTGTTGTCATTTTAAATATCTCCTTGGCCCTGTGGTCGAACCTGTTTGGCGCTGCCTAAGTTGTGCTGCTGTCCATCTACTGACAGTCTGTTGAATGGGATGATTTTCATTGCAGTTTTCTTCATGGAGTACCAGCGGTCACGCCAGGTTGCCCAGATAATGCCATTGTCATACCCAGATGGACCAGCATCTGTCGATGTGTACACACCATCTAAAAAATATCAGTTGGAGCAAAACAGTTAGTTGCTTTCTAAAATAGTTAACGTGGTCATACATTTTTCTTGTACTAACACCTCCATGGCACCCCTGGGCATGCTACCAGGCCCCACTCACTGCCCTTCTCCCCCTGGTTTGCTTCTCTCAAGACTGATTCTCCCACTTTGGGCTGGAGAGCAGCCATAAGTTCCTACTGCTGGTGTTAACAGTTACTGCAAAGAATGGGCTACTCCAGCTTTGGGAAATCCAGATAGCAAAACATACTCAATGAAAGTGACCTATTTTTCTTTGTCACTGAAATGTGACAAAGAACCATGGTGACCTGGGTTATAGGTATTTAGAAGACACTTCACCTATATAATATTTGCCATTGAGGTGGCCAGCATGGCATCTGTTCATCCACCATCCGGATCCATCTTGCTCAGCACAGTTGCCAGCAAAGTTATCATTGTCGTTGTCATAGGTACTGAACCGCATGCCGTTGTGAGAGGTAAAGGATTTGTCACTGGGATCGTCTCCAAAATCAAAGCCATCAAAGGCATCCCCAGCTTCACCACCAATAAAGTATGCATAAGTCAGTCGATACTTGTCTTGTTCACTTCCCACTTTGAATACAGCATAGTCAGCAGTGCTGTTAATGAAGGATAACAGTGAATATGAGCATGCTGCATTCCCAGTACATGCACAAATGAAAAATACACAGATGTTAGCAGTGCAGAAAAGACATTTATGGCATCCTAGCGTTTGAAAAGGAATTGCTTTTGCGTGATTGTGTGCTTCAGTTCAATGACATACATCCAACCAACTTTTGTGCTCCATCATCAGACATGTTTCCTGACTACTTAGTCTTATGAAAGATCTACGTTATATAAACACATACATGTATATCCCCCAGGTTCATAATGCTTACGGTTACTCAGGTCATGAGGAAATTCTTGGTGGGAGGAAGGAGTGTATGTCTGAAGAAATAGCAAGGATAGTAAGCCCTCCTGTAGACTGGAATGAATAGAATAGAATAGAATAGAATAGAATAGAATAGAATAGAATAGAATAGAGTAGAATTGAATTGAATTGAATTGAATTGGAAGGGACCTCCAACGATTCACAAGATGCATCAGATGAGAGGAAACTTGAAGACAAGAAACAGATTTCTTCTGCCAAATAAACTAGGGCTGCCAGCACATGGCCTTCAGACACTCACGTGTGCCTGGCAGCAAGTCACACATGGTGCCAAGGCAGTGTCCTATGCATGTGAGCAGGTCTAAGGGCTCATCAGTTTTTCAGAGAGCTGTACAAACTGAGGCAGCAGTGGGAGCAGTTGGTTTTAAGCTGTCATTTTCATAAGCATCATGAGCAAGTACCCTTTTTTGCCACTCCAGTCCTCCAGTTCTATTCGTAAGGTGTATGGCAGAGCGGACTGTGTAGTTATTAAATGAATCTTTTCATTGCCCAGCCAGTACTCAGTGGTGTCGTCTGGAGACAGATGTCCAAATCCTTCCTTATACTGAATCCAGCTTTTCTTGAAGTCCTCACTCCCGTCCAGTCTCTGGGGAAAACAACCCACAAAAACAAAACCCTCAATCAAAAAAGTTATGTATCTTATGTAGGTAAATAAAAACAGTGGTGATGGAATAAGCTTGCACATGGTAGTAATACATAAGTGGCATACCCTCTGTAATACTGTCCAGCCGTTGCCATATGAGTCGATCTCACAGTAGACTAGGAATGACTGCTTGGCTTTCTGAGGCTTGATAAAGTAAAGGCCACTTTTTCTGGCACCTTTATTTGCAACATCTTGACAATCTGAAGTAAAGATATTGAGAGGATTGTTATTAATCTAGCTACAGTTCTACATTCACATTTATTTGATATCGTAACTTTCTTTGTGCAGGAAATACAATTTATCTAAATGTCATTGTTGCAAGGTTAGCTATTTAATCCACATACTTTAAGGTCATTTCCATAAAACCCTACCAAAGTTCACAGGACTTGTATAAGATGAGGAGGAATTTAGTCTCACATACAGTTTAAGCAACTTATATATGAAATACAGTCATTGCATTAATTTCTAGAGTGACAAAAATGTCATATTTGGAGCTAATGGAATAATTATTAGGTTTTTTTCAGGTGACTCAGTAGAAATGTGATACTTAATTACCTTATGTTTGTCTTAAGTCCATAGAAACTCTCTTCCTGTCCCTCATGGTTAGCATATATTTTGGGATAAATATATTTTGGCCAAAAAGACCTAACGAGACCTCTGTTCCATCTGAATGCTCTGCTTGCAGAGCATCTACTAGCACTTACATTGATCCAAGCATGGGTTTCATAGCTTGTAATCTTACATACCTTTGCAGAAATCTGTGGTCCCTAACATTACAAATAACTCATCGCCGTGATGCCAACTGGTGATACTTGTAACTGAATTAACCCTCCACCCTACAAGAAGCATTTTGTGCACCTCTTCCAGTTGTCTCCTGTATTTCAGTTGTATCTCTGCATGGCTCCTGACAGTGTGCCTCAAGCTGGGCGATCTTCTGTTTCAGCTGTGCAATCCTGTTGCTGTTCATTATATATGTATCTGTCAACTGTCTGGACAGAGACACATAAAAATGGCTTGTTGTTTCAGCTGTTTCTGAATATGTAATACACATTTCCCTGCACTAATGCCTCACCTATGTAGCATGCTACGTAGCATGTAAAAGGAGGTGCCTCTATTAGCACTGATTTTTAAAGATAAGGAAACTAGACAAAATGAGAAAGCATGCACGTAATCTTACACAAAACTTGACTTGAATCTAGTCAGCAAAACCCAAACCAGTAGCTAATATATGAATATAAGTCTATGAAAAGTTTTTCTTTGTTCTCCTGAAGTAAATGATAAATTAGTCCTCTTTAATTATGGATGCATTTGTAAAACATAAATGCTGTAAATAAACCACTGCAAGTGTCAGAATGCCTAAATTGTCTTTGATACAGTGTTAGAGAAGTGGAGATTTTTCTACATTCAGGTCAAAAAACATATCCTTAAGATCTAGAAAAGTTAACAATGTTTTCAATTTTATTTTCAATGTCAATTTACAAAAGACTACCGCTCAGTTTATAGTTACCTATGATTTATATCAATGTAACTGAGCTGATTTACATGGATATATACAGTAAAGTTAGCCAGAGTGAACGGTTGTACAAATATTCCACACACTCTGCATTACAGCGCTAACTTATATTAATAAAACCTCCAAAGGTCTTGAAAAAAATTTTAGGAGTAGCTGGCACAGCAAAAGAAACATAAATAAAAATATTGCTGTGCTTCCTGACATTCTTAGCTTGCACTTCTTGCACAATTAATGGCTTATGCAGATGAGCAGAGAATGCAATATCAGATCCTCATGATCCTTCCATGTCTTGCTAGGCAGCTACTAATGACAGTGTGGGCACAACGGTCCACGTGAGCACAGAAAACCTTTCTGAGGGAGCCTTAGCTGCACTTGATAAAAGAACAGAAAGAAAATTATTTGGATTGTCAAGTGATACAAAAGGTGGAGGATACCTACTGTATAGTACTTTCATGAGACAAAATAGTGTTTTCATATCTGATAATTTCTTCAATTATTTTCTTGGACTTTTGAGTATAATCATCAATTGTATCTGTGAAACAGACAAAGGTATAAAATTTTGCAATTTGGCAAATTAAAAACCACAAAACCGACATAAATTCTATTTTTCAGTTGTGTAGTTATTTTTATATTCTCACTTGGTAGTTTCTGCTTCTCTGGAGGATAGAGGCCTTGGATGTGTTGAATCAAATGTTCTACTGTTGTTGTGGAGTTAGTAATTTGCCGCAAAATTCTCTCCATTTCCTGCAGTTCATTATCCATAGTGAGATGGTATTTATTAAAGAAATCTGCAATGCCACAGGTTGTTGGGCAGTAGCTACCCTAAAGATGAAAGAATAATAATTGGCAATGTTTCAGCAGCAAAAAAAAAGGAGAGCAGATATTTTTCAGGCACCATTTATACAAGCGATTGTGGATAAAAAAGAGCAGGCATTTGCCACTTTGCTGTATTTGAATTTACAGAGGCAGCTTACTTTCACACTGTGTGCACACATAGCAAGAAAACAGTGCACACTATTACTTGTAGCATCTTCTGGATATATGCTTTCATCAACAGTGAAATTTTCACCAAGCGTATACCGCTATTAATAAATAATGGGTTTAAGCACAGCACATTTAATAATTATCAAAAGTAGCAATGAGGATCAAGTGATAACGGTAGTTAATAATCAGCATAGGAAAGCTTTAATTAGACTCTAATGATAAAAGAAAGTTGTTCAGGTACTTACAAATCGTTCGTCTAATATGCAGCAGTTTTCTCTGGTAGCAATGTACTGAAGAGAAGAAAGAAGACCATTTTCAGTGAATTTTCTCCGGCAGCGCTTTCCGCGCCGAGGTGTTTTCTAACACCGTCTCTTCACTTACCGCCATGCTGGTAGAAAAGAGCAGGGAGAGGAGAGACCCCAGGGGAGCCCAGCTGCCTAACCTCAGCATCATCATGTCTGTCCCACCTGCTGCTCTGTGCAGTCAGGCAGCCAGCAGCCGAAAATGTTCAACCCAGCACAGGGCGACAACGGTTTAAGGGAGCAGGCTGAAGCTGGGGGCGGGCACTGGGAGGTGGCGGGAAGAGGTGGGGTAGGGGGTTGAGGTGGATTCCCAGAATTTGAACACATCTCTTACTCCTCCCATTTTCAGAACCTGTTTCCCACTTGCCTGCTTGATCTCTGCTCCAGCTGGGAGGTCTCAGGGGAGATGGGAAGGTGAGACAGGGCATGGAGAGGCTACTTCTAGTAACATGAGTATTAAGAAAACTCACACATGGTTTTGGGATGGGGGCTGGCAAAAGTTTCACTCAAATAGCACAAGGAAAAGCCATGGTAACTATCTGAATTATGTGTAACTACTGATCACCTAACAACAAATAGTTTTGTGGTTATGTAGCACTTTCCCACCACAGAATGCTTTGCAAAGAGAATCAACCTCATTCTCCCTCTTCTGCACATGACAAAACTTAGGCAGAGAAAGGTATGAAGTCATGTTGGGAAGTGGCAATGAAAGCATGAATCTTCCCTAGCCTTCAGTTCAAGGAGTCCATTTGAATGACTTTGATCAAAGCTTCATTGTTGGGGAACTAAGGTTGTCATTATCTGCCTTATTCAATACACCTAAAAGACTGGTGACAAGCTTCCTCTTCTGCTACAGGCTTTATCCCAACCAAATTGGGCAACTAAATGCTCCTGCTTACTATCTGTATAAATAGCTTTAATAGCATTCTACTTATGCTCTGCACCTGATGTTTATGCTGTGGCTTCTCCAGAGAAAGCCTGCTTTTCTGTCTGTACGACAACCCATGCGATGGGACAACATTCAATGAGGCTTTTGATGTCCACACATTTGACCAAATGATGAAAAGAATGGTGGGACTGGGGCTCACTGCTAGATCTGTTGCAGATGGCTTTGTGATTTCAGGCAAATGATTTCACCTCTGTTCAGCATGTTTCAACTTTACTTAACAGGTATTTCAAATCCACAGACAAAAGCACACTATAAAAGCTAGATGTTATGTTATTACAAAATTAGATATGATTATGCCCTGAAATATGGAGTGTTCCTGACCTGTACATCCTCTTTTTATGTGGTCACATCTGGTCAATCAGAAGGTTCCCATCATGTTCAAGGATTCAGCACATGTTCCCAGAAGGAAATCTGAGCATGTATGATGCTAAAAATCAGTCTTATGGGACACTTATGTGAAGCTGAACCACTGTTCACAGGAGAGTCAGCTTTCCAGTAACTGTACTGATGACGGTGAGTTAGCTGCCAGGCTGCCAAAAGTCCTTTCCAAAGGATAACCAATGCTAGGCATTTACCCTTCCAATTCTGGCACTAATTACCTCCAAGAGTCATGTGCTGAATGTGCTTCTGTTGTCCTTACTGATACGAATAGGACATGGCTCTACCTTTCACATGGTTAATTCTGTTTCCTAAAGAGTGAAAATAAAGTAAATAAAACTGGCTAAAGTCTACCTGCTCTTGTGTTTTCTATTGTTGCTTCATTAGTGCTGTTAACATGGACACAGGAAACTACCAGTGAATCTCCTTGCCACTGCTGCTCACACATTGCTTGAGCTTGCTTTGCCGCTGCGTAGTTGGCTGCAGGTGATGACACGGGGTCCAGAGGATCCTGGAGGTACAATTTCAGTGGCTATGCACCTCCGGGATGTCCTTAGATACGATTACATAGCATGATCAGGTTACTGGTATCAGCTTTGTAAAATAACTGGCCCAGCTTCAACCACAGATGTACACTCAAGAGTGCAGATGGGCACGTAACGTTCATGACACGATAGGTGAACCACGTAACACAATCTAGGTATCCTTCATCCTTTAAGAGTAAAGAACAGCCCCCCTTGCCCCTTTTTATCACTAATAGTAGTACATATAGGTTTGAAATTCTTTCAGAGTTAACAGCAATAACACAAAATTATCACTGCATAGATTTACATTCATGAAGGAATCAATATTAAACATTGCTTTGATGATTACCAAATATCTGTACGCTGCATTTAAAAGTGTTGCCTAGTTGTATTTCTGGTTGCAACCTCTTGTACTTCTTAGCAGAAGACATAAATATTTAAAGGTCAGGTTTTTTTGTTTTGCTTTACTTATTACATGGTCATGATTTAGCCTTGAATAATCAATCCTTTTATATCTTTGCTTCCTTCTCTTTTTTTCTTCTGTGGTTTCACCTAGCATGACTTAGAAATAACTTATTCCTACTTCTCATTAAGGTGAAAACAACTTGCATTCTGAGAGGGATGGCTATGTAGTAAGTTTTCCTGCCTTACATACCCTTTTGTCTTGGTTGGTCCTGGCTGCAAAACAGCTGACCCATTTACCAAACGAGACCTAGTTGTACCCTGAGACGTGTCCAACATAAGTTGACTGTGTCGATTTTCTGGCCAGTTTTTTCTTTCCAGTAAGCCTGTTTGCTGATTTGGTAACAAATGAGGAATGATTCGTGTAGCACAGGCAGAAGGAAGTGTTCTTAAAGTCAGTTTACTTTTTTCTTGCAGTTTATTTTTGAGTAGATAGTAAAGGTAAATCATTATTTGTTTAAAAGAGCCTGTTTCAACTCAATTTTGACTAATACTTTTGTCAAACAGCCACTGGGAAGCTATCCAACACCATCCCATTATTCCTAGTAAATCTTCCACAGAAATACAAATCAGAAGAAATATGCTTGTGTTTGTAAATTACTTACTGAATATCAGAGTATTCATATGGCTGTCTTGGAAAAACAACTGTTTTTAAAACTTGTGACTCATACTTGCATGTCTTAAGAATCTAACTTGAAAAATCAGTCTACAACATTTCAGAAATGCTTTTGTGATCCATTTTAATGTTTCCAATGGAGTTTTATTATTGTTTTAACTGAGAGCGTTTGGTGGACTTAACTTGAACTTGCATTTTTTTTAGATGTTCTAGAAGTTAATTTTCTTATGTAAAAATAAGCACCAAAAATATTTTTTAAATTGCCTATTTTGCTTTGCAATCCATCACCAATATGCAGTACCCTGCTTGTACTACTACTAAGCTATACAGATTAGTGGTCAAAATCCCCTTTGCTAGGTCAATCAATGAGTAAGTGATAATTAGGATGAGAAATAGAGATGACTAAATAGCTGAGTAGTATCGAGGTTATGCTGCTGGTGTGCTACAAAACCAATTGCAGAAAAGTGAAAATGAAAAAAAAAAGTTTTGTAACTCATCTTTCTCTTTCTCTTTCAATATTCAAAACTTGGGCAAAAGGTAAATGGCAACATTTTTGCCAACCCGATAGTCCACTGCACAACAGATTTTTTCTTCACCCTTCCTGAAAAGAAATGCCTGGAGGATTTGTGAGTCAGCAAAAATCAGCTCTCAGTTGCTCTGCATGGGAGAGGATTTAATTTCTTTTCACTTACGATGCCAGTACAGATATTCACTATGCTTCAGTTCAAATACAGGCTAGAAATAGCTGCTTCTTTGAAAATGGATCGAAGAAAAGTAAGAAATGTATGTATTTCATGTCAGCCAGGGCTTTCCATTTCGGAAAGAATTCATGGGATATTTTGCTGCATGCACACTGTGAATACAGAAGAGATACTTTCACTCACTTTAGAGTGTATTCTTAAATAATCATGGGATATTATATTTTCTTAAAACTAAGCATGGAAATTACACTGATGCATGGCTGCTAAAAATAATTTGGTTTGTTACTCATGTTCTTGTGGCCGTTTTTTCCAGCACTTTTTTGTGAATAATAAAGCAACATAAAAGACCCTCTGATTTCTGCAAAGAATAGTCAAGGGTTTTTTATGTAGCTAATGCATCATTGCTTTAACACATAGTTCTTATTTTTACTTTAAATACTATTACAGAAAATTTTTCAATAATATTTAACAATTTAAAAGGCCAAAATCAAGGTACCTCATCATTAAAGTACTTCTGAAAATATCTCATGTCCATAAGCCAAATGTTTGATGGTTTGAATGAACTATTATCTCATTTTTTAAAAATCCTATAGTCTTTCTGTTTAGTGCTAAATTACTTTTATATATTAAAGATTTTATTTAAACATCATTCAAATCTTAAGAAATTCAAAGAGAACATATCTTTTAAAACAACAGAAATGTGATATAAAGGAACAAAACCAAGATAGTCCAGAAGATTACACATTTTGTTGCTTTGTCTCAGCTGAGGTTTTTCTGAGTCCCAGAGGATAGGATGTTATACTTCAACATGCTAAAAATCTACTCAACATACTACAAACGCCAAAACCATGCGTTGGGATTATTTAAACATCATTATTGAGCTCTGAGTTGTTTGTGCCTTATATAGGGGTATTAGATGCAACATGGCAAATTCTCTCCCTTTACTGATTTACAGAGATAATTTTCAGCTGTTGATTCACTTAAAAACAGTTGTTTTTTAGACTATCTGCAAAAGAGAGATTGCAATGTATGCTTTACCTTCAGGGCAAGAGCAGTGAACTCCATTTGTTAAACAAAGAGATGCACTAATTTGTGGGAATGAGATAAGTAATACATTCAAATATTTGCCGAATATTTTGTAATTAGTTGAGAGGACAGAGCCTCAATAAACTAAACAGAGCCTACTCAATAAACTAAAATGTTTGTCGGTATCTGCTGATACTATAAGTTTGGACAGAAACTTATTTACAGTGACATTAAAGGAAACACAGCAAAAACATAATATATTTCACAAGAAAACCCTGGTCTGTGAAATACTTTCTTTGTACTTTTTTAAACAACCATAGAAACCCTGACTGTCAGAAAAAATCCTAGAAAAATAATGGAAAGTGTATTTGCTTTGGAAAAATGTACTCCGCATTGTCCTCCGTGACTTCCAGGATTAGCTCTGAATGCTATTAATTCAGGATGATGGTAGTAGAGGAATGAATTTCACATTTCCTTTATACATCATCTGTGCTCCATACTAGTGCAAAAATCTGTTTACAGGTTGGGAAGCATAGGGCTACATTTGATACAATAATGGCACTAGCATAATAAAAGTAAATCTAAGTACTTGGGGTCACCGAAGGAAACTAAATGTCAGACTGACCTATATTTGAACCATCACTAAGAAAAAAATTATAATATTTAATTGATTTTTTTACTCTGTAACCTTTTTCTTTCTCCAGCATAAAAATTAAAGCCAGAAGATATTTTCCCCTTCCTTCTTACAATTTATGAGGGGAATTCAAAATCTGGTTTACTCTTAAGAGCCAGCGGATGTGGATTCCTACCATGCGACAGAGTTATGGTGTCTATTATTGTTTACCCTTATCCCCTATATAGGCCACAAGTACAGTCAAGTTTTTATCTAGCTCCTCTGTGTACGAATTTCACATAGGTTTGTTAATGACTGTAGCTTCTTCTGGGCTTCACTGACAAACAGACAGTGCCATCTGATGCCCTCAAAGAGCAATACACTGTTTCTAAAATCTGTAAAATCACATAAAGGGCCAAAATCTCAAAATTACAACTTGACCATCACAGAACATTGCTTCCTAAGCCTACCTGGAAACGAGCCTCTAAATAACTTGCCTTTGTTTTCATCAAAACAATCCTAACCTCACGTATGAAATGATGGGCTCTGAACTAATCATTACCGCAGCTCTGGCTTAGTATCTTACACGTTGGATATTAATTCTCTCACGCACGTGTAAACATACATATGCAAATTTGCTAAAATTTTATTCTTGCTCCATAAGGGCTTTACAGTGGTTTCTGACAAAGCAAGATCCAGCCCATCACAGAACTGTGAGCAGTTGCTGTCAAAATCCATGCTACAAAAATATTTGAAAGAAGCTAAAAGAATGAAGCACCTTCTAGATTCCAAGACTGTTCCACCAATGTACACATGTGCGTGTGAATATTTATATCTTAATATGGATAAAATGCACCTGTTCATCAGGGGCGAAATGCACACCTTTGTCTCTCTGCATAGCACAGACAGCACAGGGGATGCTGGCGGGAGCAGATGACGCTTTTCGGGTCCAGGGATCATTTTGCATGCGAGGTGGGCACGGGTGGTGGTGAAACACGGCCATCTACTGGCCTCTCATCCGCTTTGCTGGAGCAGCCGTGTCTTACGTCCAGAAATGCAGTTTTGCAGCATGAAATCCTGGCCCAACCCATTTCAGCAGGAGTTTTACTTATGTTCATGAGTTATAAATGATAATGGCTTTTAGTGATTGGCATTTATTTTGAATATGCTTAAGCACAGAAGTTAGCGAGGACTGCAGCACGTTGATTATGGAGTCACAGCCACGGTAAATTGTATTTGAATTTCACCACAGGATTTAAGCCCATTGCGAGACTTGCTGAGGATTAGCCAAGCTTCCTGCTACGTTGCAGGATGTTGGAATCTTACTGCGATGAATTCCACACTGAAATGCACATAGAAGACACATTAAAATTTAGCTACAGAAAGCGTTGGTCTCTATGGCTGTACTGATAGCTGTGTATTTTGTACCAGACAGTGCTCTTTCTGGTGCTTGCTTCAAAATTTACTTTAAGGAGCTACAATAAACAGACATCGGTATATTTAGGACAAAGCTGTCTGGAGTCAGCTATGGACACATAACATGTTCCCCATTGTGATTATTTGGATGTTTACTAGTTTATGGGGACGCAAAACCTGCAAGCTTTCAACATGATAATTTAATAATTGAAAGTTAGGTCCTCTCTATGTAGGGAACCCACCTTTTCTTTTGTTGTGACCTCCTTGGTTCTGCTGTTTCATATTTTCTTAGGCATTTGAAAGGTTAGAAGACGGTGCTTTAGGGGCCTTTTTGCAATAGGAAAACATTGCACCTCCCTACATAGAGAACTAAATTCTAAGATCACAGCATGACTATTTTCTATTTTCTCCCAACGACATAATTTCTAACTGCAATTAGAAATTAGTACAATTGGACACTTTATCAACAATTTTCAAAAGTACTTATTTAAATATTTTCAACATGGCTACTTTTTACATCAGTAAAGCCATGTTTCATTGCCATATGCTTATCATTGTCAGTGTCAGGAAGAATGTTGTATTTTTCAGTATTCAAGCAAAGACCCCGAATTTTTCAAATGTTTCACCTTTAAGAGATTATCTGAAACCACCTAAAATCAAAGTGTACCTGTTAAGGCAGACCTAGCCATTATTGCATCGGATCAGCACGCAAGACTCTTGACTCAGTCACAATCCTTGTTGTATCAGGTGAACAATATGGACTTTCTCTAGACAGGGAGTCACTCTGAAGTCACCACCTGAAGAACCTCTACACGATCAGCCCTCTGTGGAAACATTCAACGACAGCCCTGCGATTCAGACCTCAGGGCTGGGAAGTTGTTCCTCCATGTATACTGGGGAATTTGGTGGTTTGGTGATGTTCACCTCGTGTCCACTGACTAGAAATTCAGCCTGGGACCTGAGAAACCCTTCTTGTCAGAACTGAGACATGTAGTCCCACAGAAAGCCTTATTTTTTTATAAACATAATTTTTATTTATTTTTTTTTATTTATTCTTTAAATTTATTTATTTATTTATTTATTATTTTAGGGGAGGAGGAAAAGCTTTCATAAAAATTTCGTAGCCAGACTATCTGACATGCGGAAAAGGACCTGGGGGTGTTGGTCAACAGCCGTCTGAACATGACCCAGCAGCGTGCCCAGGTGGCCAAGGCAGCCAACGGCATCCTGGCCTGTATCAGGAATAGTGTGGCCAGCAGGACTAGGGCAGTGATTGTCCCCCTGTACGTGGCACTGGTGAGGCTGCATCTCGAATACTGTGTTCAGTTTTGGGCCCCCCACTACAGGAGGAATGTCGAGGTGCTGGAGCGTGTCCACAGAAAGACAACGAAGCTGGTGAGGGGTCTGGAGAACATGTCTTATGAGGAGTGGTTGAGAGGGAACTGGGGTGGTTCAACCTGGAGAAAAGCTGGGTGAGGTAGGTATTAGGCTCATCGCTCTGTACCTGAAAGGAGGTTGTAGAGAGGTAGGGGTCAGTATCTTGTCCCGAGTAACAAGTGACAGAACAAGAGGAAATGGCCTCGTTACGCCAGAGGAGGTTTAAATGTGATATTAGGAAATAATTCTTCACAAAAAGGGTTGTCAAGTGTTGGAACAGGCTGCCCAGGGAAGTGGTTGAGTCGCCAATTCGCCATCCCTGGAAGGTGTAGATGTGGTGCTGAGGGACATGGTTTAGCAGTGGACTTGAGAGTGATAGGTTAATGGTTAGACTCGATCTTAAATGTCTTCTCCAACCTAAATGATTGGTTCTATGATTTCACTGTTACCACAGCCCTGAACGGGGTCTCCACGTTTAAGATTAACACCCCCACCCACACCTGGTGCTTCAGCCGGGAGGCGGGTGCCCCTGCCAGCCCTGCAGCACCTCCGGGGTGCGGCAGCCCCAAACCCGCCTGACACCCATCCCTGCCCGGCCTCGGCCAGAAACAAACCAGAAACAAACCAGAACCAAAACAAGACGCCCCCGTTCAGGCCCGGCCTCGGCCAGAAACAAACCAGAAACAAACCAGAACCAAAACAGACGCCCCCGTTCAGGCCCGTCCCGGCGCGCAGCCACCACAGCTCTTCAGCTGCCTTCAGCATTGAACAACGCGGGCCAGCCGGGCCCCCCGGACCTGCTGCCATCTCCCTCAGCGAAACCGGTGCTCGCACGCTCCCCCTCCCGCAGGCCCCCAGCAAGCTGTTCGGCCGCTGCCGCGGGGCGGGCCGGGCCCGGTTCGGGGCGGGCCGCGGGGCGGGCCCGGGCCGAGGCCTCGG
>KZ505678.1:419247-437837 GCA_002844005.1 Limosa lapponica baueri
CGCCAGTGCCGCAGCTGCTGTACGGGGGGAAGCTGGATTTCCTCGTCTTCGATTATCTCTCGGAAATCACCATGTCGCTGCTGACGGCCGCGAAAGCACGGTCTCCCGTAAGTAGCCGCTGTCCAGCCCCGGCGTGGGTGCCTTGGCTGGGGCGAGAGTCGTGCTGGGCGGGTGGGCTCCGGGGCATCCCCGGCTCTCCTCCGGCCCAGATCACCCTCCGAGTCTGTTTTAAGACATGCCAGGTCATGGGGCCAAGTTTGCTTTTGTATGCTTATTACTTGCATGTATTTATCTATCTTCGCGTATTCAGTTTCACCTAGTAAAAGTGTTCACGTCCTTTCCTATATCCAAACATTTTGAGAGCTAGTTGTTCTTCCCTGTGTTCTCTTTTCTGTCAGCCGAGAAAAGGCATTGGGTTGACTTAGCCGTAACAGGCGGTTACAGCTTTTCCTTATTTCAGGTTTTAGGTTACACTCCAGATTTTGTCTCCGCTGCCATGGCTCCCTATATAAAAGATATTCACAGGAAAGGTATGCTGTTCTTTGCGTGAGTTTGTACGTTTATTAAGTTCACTTGCTTAGATGAGTTTTGCGTGGCTTATATTACTATGAACATTGTTTTTCACCTCAGCATTTTGCTGCCCTGTAGCAATAATGTTTTAAACGTAAGCAAAAATCTTGTCATAATAGATAGGAAGTGCAGGTCTGATGGTGACATTTAAATTGGGTTAATTTGAAACGTTTGTTATAAATAAATACATAGATATCCTCGTATATCTTATTGAAGCCTTAATTTGTGAATGGAAGATCGCTTTACAGATCTTTGTTAAAATGTGAGATCTAGACATTTTCAGTGCAACCTGGAAGATTTTCATTCCCATGTAGTTCTAGAATATCACTTGCTTTTTTTCCTGTTTACATTAGTATATCTTCACAGTTTTCTGAGCTTGAGAGGAGAAAGGAAATTACTTTTAAGTACCCAATACCTTGTTAACACAGTCTGGAATTTATAGACATAGATGCATATTTCTGCTAAAATGCAGTTGTTTAGAGCATGGACGCTTGAATGGCTGGTGTCAAATACTGTTCCTGTAGGAGTTGTTTTGATACTGTCTGCCTGCCTCATCATTTATGTGTTTTTGATCACCTTCTCCTTCCATATGTAAAGGAAGGATTAGAAGTATCTATAACAATTCTTTTTCTGTAAACAATTTTTTTGCATTGGCATATTTCACAGATTAAATGGGGTTCATATTTTAAAGTGATTTTAGTACTTCACTTGATTAGATATCTGACACCTTGCAAAGATATCTTGCTTGTGTTTCAGCATGCTTTAAGTTTTTAAAATACAAGTGGTTGTTGACGCTGCTGGCCTTAATTTGTCTTTTTTGTTTAGGTGTTCGTGTCATCAGCAATGCTGGTGGAATTAATCCACTTGCTTGTGCAGCTGCCCTTCAGGAGGTGGCAAAGAAAGCAGATGTTGATTTGAAAATAGCTGTTGTTGCTGGGGATGACCTAATGAGTGAGGTATTTTACTTTGTCTTAAGGTGTAGTGGCATTGTGGAAATTATTATAGTCCTATATAGTATGAAGGTGGTATTTGCTGTTCTCTAGGAACTTACTTTGTGTATCCTTATTCAGTAGCCTTCTACTGTTAAAAGCATCTACAAATGGCTGCTTCATTATCTTTATTCTTTGTATGCATGAAAACAATTCTTGGCACATCTTGTTTGATGTGTGATGAGAGTGAATTTTATGACTGTGGATCTTTTTGAAGCAAACTGTGAATCTGATCTAAGGTATGCTTGCTCTTCAGGAGGAGCTAGGTTGCGCTGTTACTTATTGTTTCTGTCTAAACTAAATAATCCTGAATGTTAAATCTCTTAAATTTAAACGTGTTGTAGTTAACATGTGTCGAAACGTTCATCCCTTCTAGCTGTTTTTAGTTGTTTACAGGCATTTCCTGTTGTTAGTTTGTTTACAGGTAGCTGTTTTTCTGTTTTTTAGTAATTGGTTTATGGCCAGTAAGGTAACGTTAAGTTGAAGGATTGAAGTTTTAATATTTCTAAAAAAAACCTTGAAATCTAGAGGTGAAATGTATGGCTTTTTTTTTTACTTAAAGGATGATGCTTTATGTATGAAGTCTGGTTGCACAAAAACCAGTGGCAATACCTGAAAAGATACTGTGGAAACAGTTTATACGTTCATAGTGGTTAAGAGGGGATAGGTTTGCATTGTGGTTAAATCTCTGCCTGTAACTTGGAAAATTATTTATCTGTATAGGCTCTGTTACTCCTTGCATGACATTGAATGTGGAAGATGGTCAAGTAAGATTCTTTATTTGCAAATTATGTGCAGTGCTTGGACTTTCTTTCAAGAAACTTCTGCCCTACTGAAATTACTTTAGCATCAGTGGTCCAGATTTTCAGTACTGGTACGACAGTGAAATGGTCATTATTTGAGCTTGGCATGGAGGTTTCTAATCTGAGATAGATTATTTTCTATGCTAGTGTCAGTACGTAATTTACAGGAATAAAAAAGAGAAAGCTTTTGCTGTCTACAGACAGCTCTTACTGTTGATACCAAGCATCATAAATTACACTAGGAAATGTTATTTGTGGTTTGGAGGATTTCAGTCCTTAACATAGAATACCAAATTAATTCAAAATGGAAGGG
Source organism: Limosa lapponica baueri (assembly GCA_002844005.1). Lineage (NCBI taxonomy): Eukaryota > Metazoa > Chordata > Aves > Charadriiformes > Scolopacidae > Limosa > Limosa lapponica. The sequence goes on from KZ505678.1 coordinate 421,923, forward strand.
GTTTTTCACATTATAGATCCCCCTGTAACTAGCATTAGACATTGCGTCTATGCCCCTCGATTCACTGGTTTTCCAAGCTGGCTAATGCTTGGTAAAAACACCTGCTCTCGTACCTCTCTGGAAATACAATGTATTCTAAATATTACTTAGAGCTGCAACATTAAGCTTTATATCTGGCTGTGCCACCATTGCCATTATGGCAGACACATTTCTGTTTGCAGGGTTTGATTTATTCAGTACTACAGCAATTAAAAGCCGAGTTTAAAAGCCAAGGGAATATACTAGTTCATTGTAGTGGATCATCTGTGAATGAGCTAGCATTCTCTAAAGATTGACTTATTTTTCTGTGTGCTGGAAAACTATGGTTAAAAGTGTGTCTACAGCTTTTAGCCGTTCAGCTGATTTGTATTGTTGCTAATTTTAATGATTATACTTTGCTTAGAGTTGCTACAAAGTGGATCTCTTGTCTGATACTCAAAAAAGGCTTACAGTAGGTGCTACAAAATACTCAGATATGATGTTTTGTTTGTTTTCTAACAGAAAGAGAACTTGAAAGGAGCTGATATCACTGATTTAGAGAGTGGCAAACCATTTCCAGAGAGTGTTCATAGCATGAATGTGTATCTTGGGTGAGTTATTTTAACAACTTGTTTTTATTATGGAAAAAGAACACATTGACTACATGAGCTTTTTTTGTTTTGCAAATTAAACTACCTAGTATGTGAGGTCCACCTTTGTGTTATTCAGGCAACCAGGAAAAAAAAAAAGTTTTTAACTTCTAAAGATACTTTTAATTTAGAACCTTTAGAACCAACTCCTTAGCATTACATCTTCTATGAATCTTCAGGTTTTATTTCAAGCCAAAATAGTTTTAGTTTAATTACAAGAGTTGCAAAAATAGTTTTTCATATGCAGAATATCCTGTCGCTGCATGGAGCAGTCATTTAGGATGTTGTCACTAGAGAAGTGCAACCAAGGAATTAAAGTACTGGGATGTGCTCTGAGTGCTGTAGGAGGTTCTGTTAGGCTGTGCTGAGTTGTGTGTCAGGCTTTGTACCACTTTGAAGCTGGCTTTCCAGGACAGATCACTGTTTTGAAAGATCTCCCTTACCTCCTTTATGATACTACAGGCATCTCATAAATCTCTGGATGCAGTTGTTCTAGCTACCTGTTTGTGAACAGCTGCATTTTCATTGTCACCATCAACTTCTTCAGGTTAATCAATGTCAATGAAGTCTATCAAAGGGGAAGGACTGAGAAATGGGTCAATGGTCCGATGTTCCCAAAAGCCAGCATCTGTTCCAGTTGGTGATCCTGTTTTTGCTTTTCTGTCCTCCATGTTATATATATCATCCCTCCTGAATTTCTGTTCACTGTTTTTCTAAAGTCTGTCCACGCAGTCCCCCCCCACTTTTACATTAGTCTTTGTTGAAAAACTGCTGTTCTTTCTATTCTGTCATTATCATTGCCCTTTCCAAAAATGCATTACTGGCAGATAGCAGGGTATGGCTGTAAAAAAAACAAACAACAGCATGTGTTTTTCTCTGTAAAGTAAGAGCCATTTAATAGATGATTATTTTTAAATTCATCTTCAGTATTTTCTGTTGTTGCTGGATTTTCTATTTGTTAAAAGTTTGGCTTACAACATTTGCAGATCATGAGTAACTGTAAATGAAATCTAAGAAATAATGTTAAAGATTTGTAATTGTGACAAAGTGTTCATTCCAATTCTGGTGATTCATGGTTTATTCATTAATTTAAAAAGCAATGCAAATCAAAACAGAGAGGACAAAAGCAGGCTAGTATGAGGATGAGGCATTTAAAAAATTTATTACTTCAGTCTCTGCTTAACAGATGCTAGAAGAGTAGACTCTTCCTCTTCGTTTTCTAATAAAAGCGCTCTTTCTTTATGGGACCCTTAATCTCAGTTGCATTGAAATGTAAAGCTATTGCCAGCTTCTTAAATTAATTATTTCATAAGTTGCATTTTTCTTTGACAGCATCAGCAGTGGAGGCTTATTCATAAAGCAAATGATAAATTTATAGATGCCTGTAAAACAAGTCAACATCAGAGCGTATTAGGTAAAATCTGTAGATAACTCACTTGTAATTTCTTAAATCTGATGACGTTTACAGTTTGATTCTTGATCCAAGTGTGTAAACTCCATCTGAAAAATTTGCATTGGGATATCAATCCTGAAGTGTTTCTTCTGTCTCTTCTGATTGGGTTGTTAGGAGTTCTGTGGACTGAGTTCAAGAGCATTTTTAACAGTAAGAGACTGTTTACTGCCTTTTAAAGGTAGTTACACAGTTTTTCTGTCAGTATACTGTATGTGTGATACAGAAACCCCGTTTGTGCTTTTTACCAGTGGCTCTTAACACTATGCCTAGAGACGTAAACTGTTTGTGTATGCTGTATATTTGCTTGTTGTTCTAGTTAGTATCCTTTAGCTCGTGTAGCATTGGGAAACAAAAACACATACTTGCATTTTATGTTTACATCGCTAAGAAAACTTGTGTGTCTTCTAACAAAAACAGGGCTAAGTTTATAGAAACTGTAGAAAAACACTGCTCCTTGGTTTTGTTCTTCAGGGCTTATGGTTTACACGGTTTGTGTTCTTAAGCTGCTGATTTCAGGAAGAATAGAAGGAACCAGCAGACAGCATGGGTTTAGAAGCCAGGAGCCATGCACTCTGGTCAAAGCTTGCTTACTAAAATGTAGAAGCTTGAGCAGTTCAGCTGGGTGAATACTTTCAAGCCTGACTAATTTTAACTGGGCTCTTACCTGACCAATCTGGAAAATCTGTTGCCTGAGTTTCTCTTCTTGAAATTGGTTGATGTTGCAAGTTCTGAAAATGTTTATGGAAATTGACCTAAAAGGTTTAAAATTGGAAAGCAGAGTCACCAGGCTTTCCCTGTGAAGAATATTGGTCTTTATACACTCACCTACAAATGAAATGAGTAACTAGTCTCTGAAAAACACTTACTATTTTCTGTTATTGATGACAGAAGTAGCCCTCTATGCACTATGTTTGAGACACTTGTCTTAATTGAAACAGTTTCTGTGAGCATCGTGCCATACCTGAGTATGATATCAGGTGTATGATACCTGAGCATCATACCTGAGTTTGATAGGGTGCTGTGATCATTGCTTTTAAAAATATTCTTGTTGTATGTACAAAATGACAAATTGGTTGTTAAAGTTGATTTTATTGATTTCCTACAGAATTTTTAAGTTATTTCTATCCTTTGTGTGGCAGGGAACTGATTTTTTTAAATGATGTTTAAAAAGTAGAAGTACTTACTGTTGTGTTTTGTCATCTTCAGGGCAAGACCAATAAGCAGGGCTCTTGACCTTGGAGCCGATATTGTTGTGACAGGTAGATGCGTTGACAGTGGGATTGTATTAGGACCACTCATTCATTCTGTAAGTACAAGTTAATTCCTGTATGATAATGAACATAATGAAATTAATAATTTTCAGACTTGTTCCTTATGAAAATATAGATACTAAATTAAAAATAATGAGCACCTTAAATTACTTTTTTTTTTCCTTACATGCACGAAAAGTTGTGAGTTTTTACTTCTTCTAGACTTATAGCGGGGTTATTCATGAAGTTATGTATCATGAAGCTGGAAAGCATTTTGATGAAGTTAAGGAAGTCTTACCGTGTTTCACCCATATTTCACTCTTACTTTCCCCCTCCTGCTTTAAAGTTTGGTGTGTAAAGTTAAGAAACAAGTATATTTTTCTCTACCACAAGGTGGTGATAGTAGAGCTCTGGTTTTGAGGTGGGGGACAGGCACGTGAGGTGATCTAAAACACTGGTGGCTTTCAATGGATAAGCAGTTTTATTTTAAGTAGTTCGGTTTCAGTGCAACGTTTCTCAAATTCCTTGAATTTCAACAAATTTTACAAGCAGGATATGTGGTTTTCTGAAGTATTTTGAATAGGTTGTACATTTTTGTGAATGACCACACAATGTGAGATATAGAGTCTTTCTTTTGGTACATATTTTAAAAATAAAATAAAATATGAGGGTACGTGTTAGTGTCTAGTTACAAAGATCCTTTCTAAAAACATCATACTCTTCTGACTTGAAGAGTATGAAGTTCTTGAAGTACCTGAAGGGGTCTTATAAGAAAGATGGGGACAAACATTTTAGCAGGGCCTGTTGCGACAGGACAAGGCTTTTAATCTAAAAGAGGGTATATCTAGACTAAATATAAGGAAGAAATTCTCTACTGTGAGGGTGGTGAGACACTGGAACAGGTTGCCCAGAGAGGTGGTAGGTGCCCCATCCCTGAAAACATTTGAGGTCAGGTTGGATGAGGCTTTGAGCAACTGGATCTAGTTGAAGATGTCCCTGCTCATTGCTGGGGGATTGGACTAGATGACCTTTAAAGGTCCCTTCCAACCCAAACTGTTCTATGATTCTAATCTAGAATTAAACTTTCCCATTTATGATTGCCATTATAACTCATTAGTTTATTCCTTGCTGTTTACATTCTCACAATAGTTGTCAGTGTGTATTATCTATTCCAGAAAAGCCTCCTTACGTAATTTATTGAAAGGTTTTAGGGAGATTACCCAGTTCTAAATAAGAAACAATTACTATATTGCACATAATGCACTGTGTTGAACTTGGGAAAAATAATTTCTAGTTAAACAGAAAACATGCTTCCAGTTTTTAAGGATGACTGGTAGTACTGCAGGAAATGACAATTTTCAAAAATTGAAAAAGCAGAGTGGATTGTTTACATGCCACAACAACAAAACAGGTGTTAGACTTTTAAACCTCTGGATTATACAAATTTTGAATAATACGAATATTGCACTTAGGTGTTTTTTTTAAAGAAGGTGTAACTTTGAGAATTTATATTTGTTTGGGTGTATTAATAAGAAAAAAACTGAAATACAGCAGAGCTCTTTTACTAATTAACTGTATAGCAACTGGAATCCACATACAGCACCTACTGTTCTTTAGGTTTCTGCAGTTAAGTAAAAATATATCCAGTGCATTGTTACTCAAAGCAGTGAACATACTACATGCAGTTTTCTGTACTGTATGAAACTTTTATATATGTAATATTTGTATTTTTCTTCTAGTTTGGCTGGAATAGAGATGAATTTGACTTGCTAGCTGCAGGAAGGTAAATGATATAAGCAAAAATGGGTAAATTTCTGTTGTCCTGACATTATGATAGGAGATACAACTTTCTGAGCACTTTGTGATTTTGCATATTATTATTGAATTGAATATTGAATTAAAAAAGAATCCAAAACCTAATGAAAACATTCAAATTTTGAATGTTTTTGTTAGGTTTTGGATTCTTTTTTAAGGCTCACTTAATACTCTCATTTGGAATTGAATGTACAGAAACTTCATTCTATAACACACTTAAAATAACAAAATGAGGAGAGGAGTGAAGGATTTAATTCAACAGCTTAACTTTCTCTTCCTGTCCATTTTGTATCTTTTTTTTTTTTCAAGAAATGAAATTTTACAGCCCAGACCAGTGATTCCCAGCTTTTTCTGTTTGGCCATCACTGTTGATAGTTGAGATGGTAGCAGGTCTTATCCTCAGAGATGCACAGGAGATTCAGTGAGAGGTCAGCATACCTGTATGGTTTTGCAGAAGCTCGGTGTCAGTACTCCCATTTGCAAACCCTAGGTGTGAACTGTAACTCCGAAGGTTAGGAATCACGCAGAAAGCATATGGTAAAAGTCTGTCACCTAGATTAACATTCTGCATTGTCTGACTGCACTGAAGTCCATAAAAGTGAGTAACTGCTTAGGTAACCCAGGTACACCTAGTAGTAATATTCTTGGACCTCTTGTTGCATGAGAATGAATGTGGAGAGAAACTCCAGCTCTACTGAATTGGGCATGATAGAGATTTTTCCCCCATAATTCTGTTGAGTGTTTATGGACTATCACAATGAAAGATTTGAAAATCATAATACATAATCATAATACAGACTTTCCCTCACATAGGAAGTGAGATCCTATATATCTTTGATTTAAAACTGAGCTTTGCATATTTAGTTACACACAATGCAGAGTGCTAAGATACTGAATTTAGATCAAGACTTCTTGAAATGACCAATGAAACTTTCCTTTTGGTGTCAAATAATCTTTTAGGTGTTCATTTTTTTCAGGAAATTAATTTGATTCTTCATGTAAAAGTTACTCCTTTCAACTCATCTTATACTCATCTTTCAGAACCCCTTGTTATGTTTAATGCATAGTTTATGAATATATTAGATGCCTATGGAGGAAAATTAGCATATTCTGTTATTAGCTTTATTTCCATTGTACTATTATATTTTAAAGCTTGATTTATGAAACTTGATTTCACAGAATATTTAGTTATTTGAATGCCATTTTCCTAGCCTTGCAGGTCATCTCATTGAATGTGGTGCTCAATGTACAGGTGGAATATTCACGGATTGGCATGCAGTGCCAGACTGGTAGGTAACCGTCACATCAGCATGTATGTTTGTAGTGGACAAAAGATGAAGTTTCCTACTATATTTGTTACCAAAACTACTTCTACTTTATTCTTTTTTTGGGGAGGCAATATGGCTCTCTTGATATTTTTCTGCCTTAATGTTACTCTTCTGCAAGGTCTGTGCTCCCTGTTGCAGTTTTCCTTTCTGGTCAACTTGGGGCTTTCTTTGGTAACTTAAGGAGCAGATGATTTGAAAAAAAAATTAGGTCTTTGATTTTTTTCTTTTAGATTTTTTTGTTGTTTTCATTTTTTTTATCGTCTGCTTTTTGGAAAGATTTATTACTGGCTTTCATGTATTATTGTAATGGAAAAGCATGCATATTTTGGATGCTGTTTCATCAGTCTTCACTTAGATCAGAGCCACCTACTATTCAGTCACAAATTCTATATAATTTGCTTTGGGAGGTATGAATGTATGCCACAGTCCTCTCCTGCTGTATGACTTGATCTCCACGAACGTGTTGAGCTGTCAGTCCTTTCAAAGTTACGTGTGTATCTTGTGTTCAGACCTACTGAATTAGACTTTCATGTAGGTAGGTCCTTCTGCCTGCTGAGGAAGGACTAAAGTAGCCTGCTTTTTACCAACTTGGTTTTAAGAGTAGTTTAAAAGCAGTCACGGAATATGCTTTGCATAGGGTGAGGGATTCTGGCTGCAGTTTAGTCGTATTTTCCTTGGGATGAGAGGGAGGAATCTTGTCCGGTGCCTTGTCATGAGAAAGGCAGTGCTTCCTTTATGTGATGGAGGAAAGGGCTGAAGAGCAATGGGAGAGATGGAGGAGAGAAGGTTGTCTTTCATTGTGTGTGTTCCAGCTCCCCAGTTGACCCTGGGAAGGAGGCCGCTGGGGGCAGCCTGCAGTCCAGGTGAGTGAGCTGGCAGGACCTTGTGCCCTGCAATCTGAGAGCCACTCTCCTGAGTTCCTTCCTGAGGGCTGCCAGGCTTTTTTCTCCTCCTTGTAGTGACTGTTTCTGATTCAGAGCATGATCCTGAAAGATGTAGTCAGCTTTTCTGAGTTCCTGAACACTGCTGATTTACAGGTGAAGGCACATACGGCATTGAAAGAAACGAGGTCAGGCATTTCTTTTCACCCTTTAGAAGGCTAGTAGCCCTGAACAAACTGCACTCAGTCTTCACTGTTGTGTTCAATGGCAAATCAATAGTAACGAGACACTCTGTTCACTTTGGAAATTTATAGCTGCTAATCTTATTCTTATTCTGATGTATATCCTGATGATTTTATTATGCTTTATCATGAAACTTCTTAAAATCTCATGTAACTGTGACTCCAGAGGACCTTGCTTTATAAAAGAATGAAAGAAAAAAAAACACAGAATACTAATTTTCTTATTAAAATGCTTGGTAGTTCTTTATTTTTAAGGATTTTTTTGTGAGACATGGCAGTCTGGTTTTAAAAAAAAAGGAGGTTTGAGTATATTAAGCTATGAGCTACTGGAGTGGGAGTAGCTAATTTTACAGACACGTATATGTACAGTGGCTATGCAGAGCTAATACTCATGTATATGTAAAAATCATGTAACTATGTCTAAAATCATAGTAGTTTTATGGCTTAGAGCCAAGTGGTGCTGACTTGAATCGCTACTAAAGAATACAGGAGGTTAGCACCTGATACTGCTCTGCTACCTTGTCCCCATTGATCTGCATGCATACTTCTGAACCATGCATGATTGTATTTGTGCTAATATAACAGTAATTTATTTACCTTCAGGTTAAGTCTACTAAAGAATTAACCATGATGCCTTAAAACTAGTGGTTTTGTTTGAAAATTCAAGAAGTCTTAGGGATTTAATTGATTAAATTCTTTAAACAAAAGCATGTTACACATTAGTCTGCATGATAAGCTCCTAAAACTAGTCAAGACCAAAATAATGTGTGACCTTTAATTTTGTATTTGGAGAGGCAGAGTAGAAGACTGACAAAAATGGACTTGTGATGCAGCATATCCATTTAGGATATGGGAGAACGGAAAGAAGGGAAGAGATTTGTTGGAGAGCTTTGCTGCCTTCTCCCTGGCCCTGATAAATAGTTGTTTACTATGTTAGGCCCAAATGCATGAAGAGGTAATACTATAGATGCTTTTGGGCTGCAGAAAAATCCATTTTCTATTTGATAGCTTAGTAGTAACCTATGACTCCTTAAGTTAAAGAAAAATAGTGGTGCGGGGATTTTGTTATTTAGACAGTCTGAATTTGTTTTCAATACATGCAGATAATGTATTGCATAATAATGCACAATAATAATATGATAATTCATAGTCTCTATAATGACCAAAACATGCAATCTCTGCTGTCACCAACGTTACTTGTATTGCCGATAGGTCAGCTGAGCTCTGACAGAACTTGCAGAAGTTACTTGACTATAGTCTGTTACTGATTTTTCCCTCATTTAGGAAAAGCTACATTTTTAGCAGTCTCGTGAAAGCAAGTGTGTGTAATTTAGATATCAATAAATCAGTGTCTGTGATACATAATGTTAAATCTAAACCGGCCCAAAAAAGCCAGTAGATAGGGGGAGAGAGGCCAAATCAAATCTCTGTGTTTGTTGTTAAAGTGCCTTTCACGTAGGAATTTCTCACTGCTGTGAGTGTGTTCATGCAGCCAAGACCACTTACCAGTCCACTCTGCAAACATTTACTGGACATTTACGCTGGAGGTTAAGACAGCCTTTTACAGTCTTTTACAGCATTTATGACTAAACTTTTTTTTTATAGAATCGCTATGAAAATCTCTAGAATTTTAAACGCTAGATGGCAGTCGCTCTTTTCCTCACCTCTTATTGCAGAGGGTCAATGCATTGCATTGGTTATGATTAGATTCAGGTCATTTAGTTAGTTATTTTTTACCTATCTTTGTGTTTTTTTCTCCCTGAGAACAGTAGTCTATATTGCTCTTCTGTCTTTTGCAGCTGAAAAAGGTGTAAGTGTACTGCTAAGAAGGACTGATGGGTGTAAGTTTTTCTAACTTGTGAACAAAAAATAAATTTATCACATTTTAGGCTTATAAACCTTACCTGTCTATTGTTTATGTGTAAGTAAAAATAATTAACTGTGTAAGCAAGAGCACTTTAAATTAAACTAAGTAAAGCTAAGCAAGTCAGAGCTCACGTTCCATGCACATATTATCATGTCTCTGAGTATTGAGGCATTCGATTGAATGCACTTCATTCATCCAACACAGTTCTTTGGTTTTTTTTTTTTCTTGAAATGTTTGATGCAGACTGCTTCTGGGAACTCAGTTCCACTGTAAAAGTATGCTTTAAGTCTCAGGAATGTTCATTGTGGCCACTGGATGATTAGCTATTAAAACTTAGGCTATTCTTTCTTTTCTTTGTTGTCTTGGTAAAGTAAGCCTTTAATGTAAAACAAATAAAGTGCATATTGCAACTCATGACTCTCCAAATTACTCTAGTTCATAGAAGCCAAACTTAACTGATTTCTGTCTGCTGACCTATGGCACTGGGATTTCTTTAGTTGTGCTGGGTGTATCTCCATAATGTATTTGACTTAAAGGCAGGAATCTTGAAGCTGTAAAGTTTCATCCAGTTTTCATGAAAATGGTCAGACAGGTAGATGGGATAGATGCCGTGTACTTTTCCAGTGAGAGGAAGGCTGCTTGACTCGCCTCTTGTGTGAGTCCTCTGATGTTTGGTAGAGAAAATGCAAGAAACCATCAGTTCACAGTTTATAGAAGACTAATGTGCATTCTTAAATGACTGACTTTAAAGTAAATATTATCAAAATGATACTCTTTTCCTGTTATTTGAGTAGTAATATATGTCAGCAGATGGTCAGAAGAAGTGCTAATACATCACTGCTCTCTGTTTAATGTCTAGTGCACAGCACTCAACAGGGAATTCACACAGTGCATCAAAATGAACTGTGATGCCAGAACTATATTGGTAATCCACAGCTCTGTATTTAATTTCATTTAACCCCAGACATTGCTGTCTTTCACTACTACTTAGTGCCAGTGGGTGATTAGTACATTGTTTTGTTTTGTTTTGAAATGCAGGAGAGAATAAACTAATGCTGATCAGTAGAGTAATCATTTTGAGGAGATGATAAACACTGACATTTTGCCCTAAGCCAAGAGTGTACAATGGTTGACACTGCATAATCCTCTGGCCTGGGATGACCAAAAGGGTAAGTCAATAGTTGTAGTCTCTTAAGGGTTCTATCCAGATTGCTTAATTTGGGACTTGAACAGAATCCAGCATGCGAGTCCCAGTCAGCGATGTAGAATGCCTTTTTCTCGGTAGTACCGTCTATTCCAGGCAGCTGAATACACCAGGCAGCCTGATTGGCCTGAAGTCGTCTAGTCATTAAGAGTTTACATACAATGCATACTTGAAATGTCCTAGTCAGAGAAGATAAATGATGCAATCAGTAAATTTTGCCTAAATCGGAATTGCAGAAGTTAGGAACCATGTCGGTACCTACGTGTAAGAGATGCATATACCTTACCTGTAAGTTTGTGCTGATCTTGCCTGACACACGTTAGCAGTTTTGAATTGGTTGTAAAAACACTGCTAGAAGTGGTAGCACTTTCTGCTTTTTGCCTAGTAGCATTGCGGTTAGAATACATGTCCAGGGAGTTGAGAAGCTTGGCTTAGAGCTCTCCTCAGTGTGACACTAATTGAGTAACATCCCAGGAAACTGCATTAGCTGTAAAGCTAAAAGTTCATACCACAGCCTACTTGGACCCTGGTTCACTTCCATGTCACATGCATTGCTGTGACTTCTTTGTTTTCTTTCTTGCAGCATCTTCCCCTGCAAGTAAATGTACTACACTAATCGTCCCATCTTTGTTGCCAGTAATCTCCTCAGCCTGCCAGTAGTGGCCAGAATGAGATACATGAGAGGTTTGGCACCTTATGAAGGAAGAAATGCCCATTTTATCTCAGACAGTGTCTTTCTCCCTGAGCCAAACAGGACCCAGTACTAATCATGGATTTTACTTTGGTTTTTTTTTTTTTCTTTGTAATGCAAATGTTGTAAGATATGTGACAAAACAAGAAGGAAGGCTACCTTCATAGCTACAGCAAGGTTGAAAAGTGCATTGTCCCAGAGTAGACAGGAGATCTCTGCTTGGACAGTTCATGCTATCACCTGTGATGTGCCCGTAAACTCTTAACATTTCTGAGAGCCAAAACTGAAGAAAAACCAGCATTTTACGTGGAAAAAAATAATCCAGGAGTAAGTCATTGGCAGGCAGAGAACTGACAGGGGACTCAATTTCAGAGCCTGATGCCTTTCCTAGGAAGCCTTTTGTTTTTACTCTTTGTGCTTTGGGGTTTTTCTTGTTGTTTTTTTTTTTTTTTTGGGGGTGCGCAGAGGTTTTTTTTTTTGTTTTCATTTTTGTTTTGGGGGTGGTTTTTTGTGTGTTGAATCTCTTTTCGTCTTCATACAATTTTTTTTACAAACTTTGGGTCAACACTTTGCTGCAAGTGGTAAGAGCTGAGTGTCTTTTTAATATAGCAAATATGTCTCAACCTTAGAGGCTATTTAGAAGCCGTTCCAGAAACCACATTTGTACCTATGTGCTCTCCTTCCAGCTGCTCTAGCAGCATAAAAAATTCCACCATTAACATCCTCTGACTTTGACCCTAAGATTACAGGAAAATCAAGAGTCTGTCCTTCCTTCTGCATACTAAGGGACGTGAATAATAGTGTTGCTTATATTGATACTGCTTATCTGCTGTCTTCCATGATTGGTCTGCTGTTAATGACTTAAGTGCTTGCCAGTTTTTAAGCATTTTGGGGGGGGAAATTTCTCTCTTTGCCTCACTATATTGTTGGGATTTGTGTTTTTTTTTTTTTTAGTGGTTCAGGTCTTTTGACAGTGGAGCTTGGGCAAAATTAAGTTTGATGTTAATAGATTCAGTTGTTCAGAGTAGAAAGTTGAGTGTCTACAGTTTACCTTTTCTTCCTTCAAAACAAAGATCACGGGGGAGTCGATGCGGGAATGCGTTGTACAGAGTTGCATGTGCTGGTGACTTAAGGTGAAAGTGGGCTGCAGCAAGGATACTGGGTGTCACTGCAGTGGGATAGACTGCACTAACTAATCTCTCTTGATGGAAGCGATTTAACTTTTGGGGAAGTGATTTGAATAAGCTGTGTTGAGCCTGCTTGCGAGGCACCTGCTGCTGTTGCCTTAAGACAAGACAGATAGATGGTAGGGTCAAAGCACACAAGGGTGGCACCAAGAGGGTAAAAGCTCCTTAATTCTAGCCTTGTTCAGTCACTGATACTGCTGTGTAACAGGGACCAAATCATGATGCTTCCTGTGTCTGTCTCCTTACCTGTAAAATTGGGATAATTACCTATGTTAGTGTGTTACCCTTCAATAATGCTCAAGACCAAGAATTGAGAGGGTTTTTGAGTGTTGGTTTCTTTTTGATGTCACACTTAAAAATGTTAAGTGTTGCACACTTTTTGCCACCGTCTTTTCTTCTCCTCTTCCCATCAAAAAAACCTCTAGGATAATTGGTATAAAAAAAATTGTTGATTCCATCCAACTCTTTGTATTCATCAGGGTGGTTTTGTTTTTTTTTGCTGTTTCCCTTTATCAGTTTAGTGGTTTAAATAGTTTCAAAATCTAATGAAGTGTAATCTTTACTGATTGGTCATGGGCTTTTCTAGGTGTCCTCCAGCTACCATACTTTCAAAGTTTTCTACACTATCAATATTAAAATTGCTGATGTCTGGTAACAGAGCTTGTCTCTTAATCCTTTTTTTAAATAACGGGGTTATGTTTGAAGCTTCCCAATGATAAAGAATCTGTTCAAACTCCCATGAACTTTTACAAATGTCACTTAAGAGTTCACTGGTTTCTTTGCTTACTTCCTTCAAAACTTTGTGGATTTATGTTATACAAACTATGTTCATCTAACCTTTGCTGATAACCAATTTGGTTGTATGTTCAGCACATTGTTCCCACCAGCACCCAAAAATAATTACTTTCAGGATGGACTTGATTTTAAGTAAGTATGAAGGACCTGAAGGTCATTGACTTTAATGAGAACGGTGATGTTCATCGCCTTTCATTATTAGGAGACCTTTTTAGAACAGTTTTGCTTTTGAAAGGGGCTGTATGTCCTTAAGTCCCTTTTTTTGTGTTCTTTGTGTGTCTCTGGGACGCTTACCAACTTCTTGTGACAGAGTGAGCCAGGTAGCCTTTCTAGAAGAATATTAAGTCTCTTTTAATTTTCAGGTACTTTTTCTTTCTTAAAAAAGTTACTACTTCTGCTCATTCTCTATAAATAAAATATAACCCTTTTAGCAGGGAAAGCAGACATATGGATCTTGTCCACATAACCCAGAAAATTCTGCCCTGATACTGTAATGACTGGGATGTGCCTATTACTATAAGCTGTTTGATCAATTTCAGTATATTACTTTTGTGAGAACAAAGAATATTTTCATTTAGAAACTTGTCTGTATTTTTCTGTTTTACTGCTTTTCTTTTTGCTATGCCCCATAATTTTCAGTTCATTCTGTGTCATTGTTTTGGCCTGAAGATCTTAACTTTCATATGTCTTTTGTTTTCTGATCATAACTTTTCTGTGTATAATTTATTATTAATATGTGAAATTGTCCTTTAATAGGTGTGATTATTCCTGTTTCCTACTTCCCTTCCTCTCTGAGGCTTCCAGCACAGTGTTCTTCCTGCTTTGACTGCCTTTTTACAAATCCAGAGAGCAGGATGCATTTACATGTCTTCACCTTCATGCTGTGTGTGCTGCTGTAGCCAAACTAGGCTAGAATTAGCAATCATGGTTTTTTTTCCTTCTGAATTTACCTCTTTAATCATAGTTCTCTAGTACTTTTGGCTTCTTTTTTTCTTTAACCATTTCTGTTAGTGTCCTTCTCCATTCCCTTCCCCAGTTCTGTCTGTTAACTGTTGGTATGTGTTGTTATATCTGCACTCCTTTCCCAGGCAATAAACTGCATCCTCTTACTATTTTGGTTAAGCAATTTGCTCAGTGCTTTTTCTTGCATATGTTTCTGCAGAAACAATTAGACATGTTATAACTCTTGATAAGTTTTATTTAATTAGTCATTACCATAAAATTCTGTTGTGTTTTTACTCATTTTTCTTTTCATTTTCCCTTCGTATTGATAGGGTTTTTTCAATGTTTTTCATATTCTAGGCACAACATAGGCTTTCCCATTGTAGAATGTTCCTCTGAAGGAGAATTTATTCTTTCCAAACCACCAGACACAGGGGGACTAATCTCTTTTGGCACTGTAGCTGAACAGTTGGTGTATGAATTGGGCAATCCTCAGCGCTATCTTTTACCAGATGTCACATGTGACTTTTCTGAAGTTTCCATCACTGAAATTCCAGGTTAGTCCTCTTAATGTTGAGAGCTGTGTCAATCAACAGGGTTATCTAAGTAAAGCAGTTACTTTAATTTCCATGTTTTCTCTGCATATTTCTTGTTACATCAGTTCCTTAGAGTGTGATACTGTATTAAACTGATTTTTTTTCAAGGACTTTTGCTGGAAATTCCTTCAGAAATTTTAACCATAGTCTTATTTATCTTGCTGGCTGACTAATCATGTAAATCTTTGATCACTACTCATTTTGCTTTACTTCTTAATGCATGCCTTGCATCTACCAAGTCTTTAAAGTATGTATTCTGTGTGAGCAACACTGAGACAGCTCCACTACAATTTCAGTAGTAGCTACTGCAGCTCAGTTTCTTTGCTCCAAAAAAAAGTGTGTTTGTACATGTTTTTGCATACAGCATTTGAAATATTAGTAACAATGGAAAGCTGTGTCTTTCAAAGCACTACTTGGTACTGATGTTTTTCTTAGACATTTAGGTGGATCATCTTAAATGATAGAAGCGTGCTTAGGTACAAGAGTTCTACCAGAGAATTTCTGTTTGAAAAAGTCCGTTTGCTGTCCTCAAAACTCAGCAGCCAGTAGACTAGAGATGGGTATAACACATGTTCTGGATTTAGCTTTAAAAAACAAAGAAAAAAAACCCCAGGGTTTTAACAGATTTGAAGGTCAGTAGATTGGATAAGACAACTTGAAAAAAATTTTTAGCTGCAGTCATTTGAAGTTTGTTTTTTACTGCATCTGTATTATATATCCTTTTTCATTCTAATGGAACTTATCTGCGACAGTATACTGTCTTCATAAAACTTAGAACAATTGAAATCTCAAAAATTACTGTGATAAAACTCAAAACACTGTAGCATCAAAAATATTTTGCTTCAATAATAAAAGTACCTTAAAACTGTACGGTGAACCTTGTGCTTGTGCAACACAACCAAATGGCAGTGTGATAAGGCTGGCTCGCTGCTTTTAGCCACTAGGCTTTTTTTTTTTTTTAAAAAAAAAAACCACCCTAACCTTCCTGTGAACTTT
>KZ505678.1:437849-526279 GCA_002844005.1 Limosa lapponica baueri
GCTCGCTGCTTTTAGCCACTAGGCTTTTTTTTTTTTTTAAAAAAAAAAAAACCACCCTAACCTTCCTGTGAACTTTTAGCTTGCAAATGACCTGATATGACATGTTTGAACTTAAAATGAACTTTCACATGAACTTTCAGTTAGTCCTCTTAGAAATATAACAGATGGAATATGGGCAGATTTCTTAAGTATTTTTAGTTTGAAGTGCTTTGACACGTACACCAGTAAGAACAGGAAAGCTATCTATTTTTGCTGTTTACATTGCCGATTTTATTGTCCTGCTGGATTACTTGCAGTGTTTAAACTGAGAGGTGCTTCTGTTTTCTTTTTGTCAATGGATGCTGTACGTTTTGTTTGCGGTGTTTTTTTTCTTCGTATTACTCCTTCACTTGGAACAGGAAGCTTCTGGTTCTTCACCCTGATTGTAGGGATATTGTTCTGTGTTGAAAGAGTTAAATTAACCTTATGTCAGTCTTGCAGAGAGAGTGATGATGATATTTGAGTGACATGTAAAATTTCTGCTAGTCACATTCACTTTTTCAGATATGTTCTGATTTGATCTCCTCAGAGTATTTGTGTAAAGCTTTGAACTGCTTCCTAAATATTTGCAAGCACAGGTTACCTACAGGTGAACTACAGTATAATTGTGTCTGACATGAGGTTTTGATCCTGCACGGCTAATTTTCAAGGAGTTGCACTTACTGATTTTTCTCCAGTTCAAGCTTGAGCCTGATGCCATGGCAGCAATTTTCTCCATGTTCTTTTTGTCATTAATATTTCTAATATTAAACATGGTAGTTGCCCTGGAACATACATTCAGGCTGTTCTGTTTCTGTTATTGACAACAAGGCTAAAGTTAAGTTATCCCTTCTCTTACTCAGCTATCAACAAACAACTTCTCGCTGGTTTCTCATCTTTCTTATATTGTTTCTTTCCCAAGTGAAGGACTCCACTCCGCTCCAGCCAGCTACAGTAAATTGAATGTCCTGTGTGTGTGTTCAGTAACTGGCTGTTAAGTGGAAAATAACTGTTGGGTCTGAAGTCCTAAGGCTGCTTTCTGTGTTAAGTTTTTTTTAAGTACATGAATAAACATTTCAAGCATTCTATTAAAAGGCTCATTGAAGTCATAAATTTAGTCACCAATTTGCTGTTTGTGTTTCTAATGCAGGGAGGACTGTTTCGTAAAAGGTTCTCCCTTCTGTGGCAGTACAGCTATCGGTGATTTTCTTTTTAATTACGTGCATTTGATTAATATGTATCACACAAGAATGTCTTTGAAGTTATATTGAAGAAGCTTAAATACTGATTTATTTTTTTAACAACTATAGGTTTTGATGGTGGGGCAGTGAAAGTTCATGGAGCGAAAGGATCGCCTCCTTCAACATTTTATAAGGTACTGTCTCTTTCTGTGGAGTGTAAGGTATTTTTTATTTGCAAAATTTTGTATTTTGGAGAAAATATTAAATAATTTCTGCCGAAAACTGTTACCTCTTTAAAACCCTCATTCTCCCTGACCCGAGAATAAAAGAAAGCAGAAAAAAGAAAAAAAGACAAACCTTACTTGATATATAAAAATACGTTGATTTGTATAACAGGCTTATCCACAAACCTCCAGAGAAGGCTGGAATAGTTTTATAGTAATAATATTTTTTAAAACATCTTAGCCCACTGAGCATGAATTTTCCTAAACTCTCACCTCATACAATGAAACCTTGATTATTTTTTTTTTTGATAGGCAACCTATAATATCAGTACACTATTGTCAGCTTTTTGCATTTCCTCAGAAGTTTAATTATTAGTTCAAGACTTCTAGTTACGTAATGCTGGAACAACAAATTGTCTTTTTCTGAGTGATTTGTATCTGCATCTGGGAATACCTGTTTCTTTTTAACGTGAAAATACAAAAAAGTCTTAAAACATAAATTATATGCATGTTTCTAAAGGATGTTTAGTTTTAAAAGTCAGGCTTTCAGTGCCATTGTATAACTGATGGAGAAGTCAGTTTAGAAGTAATTCCTAAAAATGACATAGAACGGAGAGTATACTTTTGTACAAACATCAAGTTCCATCAATCAAATGATAGTTATGATAATACTGTTATTATTCCTGTAGTAAATAGTGGAATTTGATGTGGGCAAATACGAAGGCAGCGAATGTAGGAAGCAGGAAATACTTTTTCTTTCTTGGTCTGAGTGTGCGACTTGAAGCGGAATATATTTCGCTGCTTCTCAGCGACTTTCAGAAACTGTTCTGTTCAGCAGCCTTGTCCTGATGCAGCCTTGGTTCTTGACTTTGCATTTCCATACTTCTGAGTATCTAAAGGGAGTAACTGAGATTTGAGATTTTCAGTTGATGAACAATGAAATGGAATAAGCAAAACGTAATTGCAGCTTGTTTTTTACATAGCAGTAAAATAAAAATAATTTTTAATTTATTTTGTATTTATTAACATGCCTTAAGTAGGACATTTGAAATGTACGTATTTAGGAATATTTTTAATATATCTGATATTTTTTAATATTACATTATGTAATGGTATTCTGAAATATGTAAGTTAGACTAACTGTGATAATATTTCTTTTTTGAAACTGGCTGTCAGCAATAAATGGATATATGCTTTGTACACCTGTTTCAGAAGTAATTTTTAGGAAATGAACTTAGTGTGTTCAGCTTGGCTAGGAAGTGACTGAATGGGCATTATAACAAGCCAGAAATATTTTAAGGATGTGTAACATCTTTCAGTAACTTTACAGTAAGTGTAGAGGAAAATCACTTAATTTCTTCATTAAAGATGAAGTGTAGTTAGTAAAACAATGATAAGAGAAAGCCAGATACAAGGTAAATTTCAGGGAAAATAATGAGAAATATATTACCTGTGAAATAAAGAGCTGAAACACTGTTTTTTTGGGTGTTTAAAAGTAGACTGGGTAAAGTGTTTGGTAAGTTACCGTAGGAAAAGCATTTCTGGTTGTAGAGTTACACTGAATGTCTTACCAGGTTCTTCAATTTCTGTTTTTGTTTTTCTGTTAGGTGACTAATGTTGAAAATGCTCGTTACTGTTAATTTAGATATATCTGTTAAAGCTTTTCTACCATTTACGGCCACGTGTCATGGTCTTTACTTTCACTGTATTATAGTTCTGTTAAGCAGCTGTAGCACTGGAAGTATGGTAAAATGCTTATTAGCTAAATGTGTGCAATGCACAGCATGTTTTGTGTGCACGTGATGTTTTCCCACGCTTATTGTAATACTTCTGAGAAACTTAGGTCTGATCTATCACTGTGATAGATTATTCAGCTTTTCAATGTCAGAATGTGTCCTATTTACCAAAATAGAGAAGTACAGGAGAATTTAAGGATGACAATAAGAAGTGATTTAGAGTTTCAGTTTTGCAGATTTGAATCTTCCTCCAATAGAATTTAGAATTTTAAATAATGGAGTAACATTTTGTGGTGATGACAATGGTTTCTGGTTATTCCACTTCTGCTTAATGTATGAATAACGATTGTCAGAGAGCATTTATAGCATACCAGTACTGAATCCCATGTAATTTCATAATCCCTTTACTGTTAGGTAAATGCCACTTACCTTGATGGCTTCAGAGCTACTGCTGTCTGTCCAGTGGGAGGTCCAAAGGCAATAGAAAAAGGAAGACGCACTGCGGAAAGTATTCTGCAAAGGTTAGTATTTGAGTCTTGGAAGGGGTTTTGGCTTTTTCTTTTCAGAGGTGATGAAAATAGAGTTGTGACTCATGATGGCAACCATATCAACCTCTTAGGAACCCTAGAAGTTTATAATCTTCCAATTGGGAGGACATTTTAAGACTTACATAGTCTTGTTAGGAAATTTGTTTTCAACATCTACCTACACTTCAGCTACATTTGACAGAGCGAGAAAGGTCTCAAATATCCTTGAAAATAGATGGCTGGATAGCAGAGAGAAACCAAATTAATGAGCGGAAAAGCTGTGATTCAGATGAAAATTTATTAGATGTCAGAGAGAGACCCACATGAAACTAGTTTTCACGGATTTTTACAGAACTTTTTTTATCAAAAATCTTAGTGCTATAACATGTAGGCCGTTTACCAAGTTTGCGTTTTAAACAAAATTATCTTAGTGCCTTGTAAAACGCAACTAGTGATTTTTTTGTTTGCTATAACAATTTTACAATTGTAACACAGCCTGATAAGCCTTTAGTCATATTGTCATGCCAGTACATTTGGACAAGGAGGGATTTCTCTAAATATAATTCCATATCCTCTCATAAGTCCCTGACCATTTATTCCAATACCCCCAATCTTTCTAGTTATGAGATCTGTCTCTTTGTGCCTATTTTTTATATAAAGCTTCACCCCATCCTGCTATAGACCCATGCAGCAAGTACACTAGGATAGACACCTGTCGGAAATGTAAGGTTTACTGTGGACTTAGAGTGACTTATTGCTCCTGTGCCCATGTACAGCACTGGTATGAAGGAGGAGCTGTGTGCCTTCCCTCAAGAGACACAGCAGACGAGAGCAGGCTGATACAGGATGCCTAATTAAGTTATGGAATCCTTTTCTTCAAACTGGTGCAAATGCTAAAGTGTATGTGTCCAAGAGCTACTGAGAAAATCAATGAAGAAAAAAATCCTTCAAGAGCTTTTAAACACAAAGGCTGAGGGACTCAGAAGTCTCAAAAAAACCTTTTTGGAAGGTAGTTGATTATTTTGGAAATGGAATGGTATAATTTCCCTTTCATGTTTGCTCTTGAATGTTATTTCAGACTGGACTACATGAATCTTTTGTCTGATTGAAACAGCTTGTGGTGCTGCTGCCTCTGTGACCACTAGAAAATTAATTCAGCCTCCTCACTATGCTGTCCTGAGTAATCCTCAGAAGAGAGGGGTCATGGGAGATAGCCAAAGGCTGGATAAGTGGCCATGAGGCATGCCTGGAGCAGCTGTGGCTTGTTCTGTGCATTAAAAATCACAATATACAGTATTGCCCATCAATATATTCTCCATCTCAAACACAATCTTAAACAATTTAATGTGTGGAATTGTTTATTCAGCATGTTTGAAAGATTTGTGTATGCCAACCTAGATACAGAATAAGAGTTAAGCTATTCTGATCACTGTCAGAGAATGCTCTACCAGAAACTACATCTCTTTAGGAAGCTCTGACTTCAGTCCTTCCTCCATTTCTTATTGTAAGAGAATGTGGTATGACATGATCTTTCAACTAGCTATTTTCCAGTCCATTTTAAATTGAGTTCTGCCCAGTAGCCTAATGATGACAAGTACAGTGAGGTGCACAGATTTAAGGTGCTTCAATTGTACAGGTCAAATTAGTTGGCAGCCCAAGACATTAAGCAGCTTTGGCAGCTTGTAATATGACTTCTTTCACTTCTTTCTTGCATGCTTCTCCTTTATTTATTCATTTTTGAAAGCAGGAGAGTTTTAGCAGTATGTGTGTGAAGAAGTCTCTTTGAATTAGTCTTTGGTGTCCTTTTATTTTTGATGGTTCTCTGTTGCGTTACCAAGACACATGAAAGGGCTAAAAATTACCCACAGAATGTATTTGGAACTCTGGTATCTCTAACTGTAATGTTTGTAGATTGCAAACTGTGCAAACTTGCAAACTGTGTCTCTAAGTTATTTTAGGTACCTTAAATGAAGTATCTGTCTTCCTGTGGTCATCAAAATAAAGATAGCCTCATTTGTGGTACATGGACCACCTTCATCTCTTTACAACAATTAGAAAATTACATTTTGTATTTAAGTCCTGTACACTGCTTCATTTTTCAGGTACCATGCTAATATTTACAACAATGATGATAAATTAACAGTGTCTTCCAAATGCGCTGTTCATGCAAAATATTTTTCTCATCCTAACATAATTCCAGTGTTTCAGCTGATAAAATCTTTTATACAGCTAGAAGAGTGCCAGGCCAAGATGATTGGGAAACCAGTTTAGGTGCTTCAGAACTTAATTTATTTTTTCAGTCTGTAATATGTTAATAAATTGGACTATTTTTAGTGGTTGGATTATTTTAAGATTTTTTTTTTCTAACTTTTTTTACTGTATTTTTTTTTTAAATTTTGGACTTCACATGATTATTTTTTTTTTAAACTATATTGGTCATTTTTGTTTTTAGTGCTTCAGAGATGGGCTGTTTTTTCTAAGAGTTGTTGCAAACAGTCTATTTAATCCAAATTTAATACTTGTGGAAAAAAGTTTTAAGTTCTGGCTATCTTAAAGCAGTGTGTGTTTTCATGGTGTATAAAAAGAAGGAAGACAAACTTGGCACTCTTGACGTTAAGGATATTTCCACCAAAATCACACATAGAAAGAGTTTGAGGGATTTCAGTGCCAGACTGGGAAGGCACAAGTAAAGAAGAAACATTCTCTTTGAAAACTTTATCTACTTTTGGCCATTTGAGTTGTATGTTCATTAATCCCAAATAAATACCTTTAAGGTTTCAATAAAAGTTCCTTCTTGAGTTTGATCTTTTTTTGGTTGGTTTCTGTGATGTAATGAGGTAGTTTCATGTGTGTATTGATAGTTCATGATGTCTTACAGTAGAAACAGAGTTAAGAACTGAATTACTAGTATGAAAACCAGGAAGAATGCATATACTGTAATTACATTTCAAGTTATCTTTGTTTTAAAGTTAAAAGTAAGACCTGAAATCCATTTATTTTTCTCTGCCTGTCATCTTTCAAATAATTTGAATAAACAAAAGGCTCAATTTGAAACCCAGGGATAAATTCAGAGGCATAACTTCCTTGTCAGTAATTGCTTGATTGGTAGCAGTCAGATATATTTGTTTAGTGTAAAATATTCATAGTCCAGTTTACATGACAGGGCTAACTCCTGTGGACCACACAGGATAATAATTTTGAGGCAGTTTACTAATAAAAAAAATAATCATTTGTTGCAGGACTCGTCTAATTTTCAGTCAGCTTGGGTATGAAGATTACAGTGCAGTTAACATACAGGTTTTAGGGTCTGAAGATACATATGGACCTCATGCTAGAAGGAGTATAGATGGTGTAAGTATTCAGTGGAGTGTTCCTAAACTTTTACTGACCTCTTTTAATCTCTCCATATTGTTATCTTTCCACAACTTTAAAGGAAATCACTATCATCTTGGGAATTTCATCCCATCATCTTGCAAAGAATTCGGTATCACTACTTAGTATATAAAATTAACACTGACAAGGTCTTTGCAGTATTGCGTTTTCCAGAAGCACTGATATGCAATCTTACAAAAATGTTTTTGTAGTCTGCTCTAATGTTGTTCATCTAAAGAAATATCTTCTTATAAAGGTTCTTATGATGTAGACTTAAGTTGCATTAGCTGTAACTCTAAAAGACCACGTTATAAAAGTTGCGAGTCAGGAAATGGCGGAATTATTGTTGCCTGTGCAACTTTAAAATTGAGTACTATTTGTGAAACAATCTTCAACTGTGTAATTCTGCATTGTATTTTGTGTCTGAATCATATTCTTACATATGAATTTAATCAGCTGGTCTGTTTTCCCAATCTAGAGTATGAAAGTCCTTTTTAAAGGAAACAGACTGTAAATCTTGCCCTCACTTACATGCACTTTAAATATTTAGACAGTTTAGTTTGTCCCAAAACAGTAGCATCTAATTCTGTCAGTGGCAGTCTTGCAAAACTCTCAAGGTACACGTGGCAAAACTCAGCTCTGAGTTTGATTTTTAGGAGTGCCAGCACTTGAAATAGCTGACAATTTGTATGTATAGGAGACAAGAACATGATGTGGAGAAAGACAGTGAACTTCTTACTATAAATATTAAGTGTTCTTAGAAATTGGGCAAGTTATAGCTGCAGCTTTTAGTGCTTGAGCTTCAGTTTCATTCTGCACAGCAGCAAGAGTTGCTTCCTGATGAACCACCTTTATAATGGGGTCTTTTCCTTTTCGGACCATAAACCCTGCAGTGTTAAGTGTGTTACTGAGACTGCAGAATCAAAATTCTGAAACACAGGAACAGATATTCCAGATATTGAACTTTGTGTCAATGATTGTGCATTGTAATAAGTTCTTAAATTGTTACAGAGGAGGTTTTCTGACTTGTTGTATATGGTGAATAATCATTTGAAAAAGAGCAGTTTCTACTTCCTTATTGTTCAGTTTGCCTTGCTTTTACAGTACATTAAATAATTTTTCCAAATTAAGTTGAGTATTTATAGTATTTTCTGTATTTCCAGCCTCAACTCCCAGGTCTTATATTAAAAGTAAATAGAGTGTTACCTCAATTGTATGTGCTTTCCATACATGCCTGAAATAAGATGTGAGAGCTGAGGCTGAAATCCAGGAAATCACTCTGTGACCTTCCCCCTTCACGCGGTTCCTGCAGCAGTTTGGAAGAAACTAACCAGAGGAGTTTTCGTCTGGAAAGCAGCCGTAGAAGCTGGAGAAGAAGGGGTGGGGAGTGGGGTTTGCTTTTCCATTTAAAATTCAAAGCCATAGAATCCTAAGGAGAACATCTGCCCATTAGGCCTTCAGGTAGGAATAATGTCATCTCTTACATGGTCTTTCCTACCACATCTTTCCATACAAAATTAGACATGGTTATTTGGGTTGCAGATAACAGTGCTCAAAACCAGAGATATGTTATGTTAGGTGGTATATCAGCACAAAGAAAACAGTTCCTGCTTTGAAGATTCTACCATCTAAATTTAAAGAGGAGAAGCAAATATGTATATGAATACCAGGACAGGATAAGTTAAACGGTATTTGGAGCTTCATGTAGATGTCTAGTGTGGCTGGACTAATTCTCACACAGGTCTGTCAAACTGTGTGTGAAGGTTTGCCTTTGCAACTGTGAAATCACTGTGTATTCCAGGCTTATGTAGGCCTGTATGCTGTAGTCTGAGCTGCTGCGTGGGGTATTCATTGTTCCTGACAACACAAAGTATCCCTAGACATCAAGAAATTCTTGCCTCCTTTCCTTTCCCTGTCTTCCCCATCTATTTATGTGGTGGTTGCTTGCCTCTCTGGTAGCTCGCTTTGTCAGCAGCAGCCCAGCATGAGAAAAGGAACCTGAATCAGCATTGAGTAACCCTAGTGGTGTTTAATATCTCCTGCTCTGTGGGTTTCTGTTGGAGAGGAAGAAGGGGTTATCACGGTGTCACAGTGTCAATGAGTTCATGGTTTAGAAATACTGGATGTGCTTCATGTGAGAGGTACCTATTAATAGTACATCAGGTATTACAGTTTGCTATATAAGAACTATATGTGCTGTGCCTGTCAGTTTCCTACTAACCCTTTGTTAACCAATTTACAACACCTTGTTAAGACTTGATTAATTATAACTTTGTTTTGCTATTTTTTGTTTTAATTATGGTACTTTAAGATAAATGACTTTAAAATAGTCTATATATCCAGTTTTAGTACTGGTTTCACCCACTCAGGATTCAGCTTATTATTTTCATAGGCCATTGTGTCTTGTATCTGTGGGTAAGGATGTAAACCTAGAACTTAAATGGAATATTGAAGACATGGTACACTTTAGAACCAGGAAGTAGATGTGGATGCCTAAGTATGTTTTCTCCAAGGGTATTTCCTATTGTAGTAATTTAATGAATCTCTTGGTAGCTTTGGGAACACTGAATGTTTAAAAAAAAAAAAAAGCATTTGTTAAGTTTGTGGCATGGCTGCGTATTTTCTGTGTAGCAATTTGTTTACACTAATCTAGTGAAACTTTAAATTGGAAAACTGGTTTCTTATTTATATTGTCTTGATTGGGACATCTGTTTCTCTATTCATAGAAGGAAATTTCTCTCCTTTCAGTGATACATGATCTGGTGGAATAATACAACCTCTCCTACCTAGACCCTTAAACTTTTATTTTAGGCTTTGCCTACATGAGTATCAAGATATATTAATGAAAATGTGATCAAGTTTGCAGGATTTCCTACATGGTAGTATTGTGGCAGGTATTTTCCAGGCTGTGAGCTTGAAGGCTGAGAAATGAACTGTGTGTCTCTCTGTGACTATGTCTACATAGGGGTACTTAAAGATGAAAGCAATTATATTTACCATTACGGTACCTCAGAGTACTGCTGTGTGGATCTACCACTAGAATAGGAAGTAGAGAGAATTCATCTTTTGACTTCATGAATATTTAGGATTTAGTTTTAAACATACTAAAACAAGAAGGCCCTTCGTTATTGGGTTTTAGCTGATCACCAGCTATAAAGTTGGGAAGTTTTCCTCCTTTGGTACAAGCTGACGTTAGTGAGCTTGTTCATCTTGGGGTTTTGTTTTGTATTTGAGTTGGAATAGAGGATTTAGTAGTCTGTTAACATAATGGTCTCTTTGGGATACTCTTACAGTAACCAGAATGCTTGGTGCAGCATATGACAATATTTATGATAAACACAATTTCAGCAGCTGCCACTAGGAAATGGACCCATGTTTCTACATTGCTGAAGTTACTTAAATTCCTGAAATTGACCTGAGATTTTCAAATGTTAGTGTGTTCAACAGTATTGCTTTTGGGGGAAATGTGCTGTATATACACAGGAAAATGATAATAATACATAATATCAGTATTTCAAAAGGTAATAGTCATTTTGCTGGTCAATGTAATGTTTTTAAAGAATGCAGCTTTACAGAAATGTGGGCAATTAAAGTAAGTAATACTAGAGATAGGAGATGTGTTAAAAGATGGGCAATTTAGTTCAGATTGAGCATGTAGTTTCTCAAGTTATTTTGAAGAGGAAAAAAAAATTTTTTTTAAAGTTTAAAATTTTTAGTCATGTAAAATTTGGGGAGTTGGAAAAGACTGTTTTATTGTGTTACTGTTAAATTTACTAAAATTCTAATGAGTAAATTTTATATTTTGTTAGGCATGATAGCCTAGCATTTTTCACTGCCAGCTGAGTAAATGGAGAATTGCTTCAAGTAATTTTAGAATTGTTTCTGACATGACTTCTAGTTCTTGAAATCAGGGACAGCCGTTCACTTTGGATAGTGAACAAACATCAAAACATGCAAGAAGGATGAGATGTGGTTTTGTTTGATTACAACTTTAATTCAGTTTGTCTGTCAACTGCCTGCATATAGTAACAACTTCAAGGTGTTCATCTTTCCTCTCCTGTTCCTATCTATTAGAGGAGAAAATGCTGTTAGTGTGAAGAAAGCTTCCTCTGTTTTTTCAGTGTTAAGTCATGAAAAATTAGGGGCTGTGTAGGATCATGCTGCTCCTTGGCCTAGAGGAGGGAGGACTCCTTTAAGGAGTGGTGGTTCCATTCTTTATATCTGACCAAAAAAATGTGTCCCCTCTGCTCCACTCCTCACCCCCTAGGTTTTGAAGTTGGGGCTGTTGAACTCTAGCAGTGTCTGTATCCTACCTGTCCGCTGAGTATTTAATTTCTGATGCTTTCAGAAACGTCACTGATTTCTGTATTTGTGAAGAAATAAGCTTTTTGCTCAAATCTATTAAAAGTGTTACACTAGGAGGAAAAATGCTATTTTAAAATATTCTTCTAATTTTATTCACAATTGAGAAGCTATTAAATGCTTCAGAAATTACTATATGTAAGGAAAAATGTTGGAATAAATGAAAAATGCATTATTTTGTCATGTATATTCGTTTCCCAGTATAGCAAATGTTCTTGCATAGCTTCAGAAGGGCTTGGATCTTCCAAAATCCATTTGTTCCTTTCTTCTAGGAAAATGTCCCCTTCAGTATCCTAGGTAGCTATATGTTCAGTTTTCCTTTACTCTTCTACATTTTTAGTTGAACAGCTACCAAATCCGTAAGAATTCTTTAGGCAGGGCATTTTTAGAGAGTTATGAAATCCTCTGAGCTCTGTAGAATAACAGAAAAACCCTGAACAACCCAACAAATACCCAAACTTCGTTACGGTTTTCGTGCTTTCATGAAATGCATCCTTTCCTCTACATAAAAAGAAGACATAAACACTGGAAGAAATACCCTAGTATCTTGTAGTCAGACTCCTCCTTCTTTGAATTTCACGTTGATTAAGTAAGCAAAGAATTTCCTGTAAGGTTACCAAAGAGATTAACAAAAAAAGCTGACTTCCAGGGAGCTGACTACCAGAGGGAAGAAACACCCTGCTGCAGAACTCCGTACTTGGAGTAGTGCTGTATGAGAAACTCTTGACCAGTAGGTTTTGAGATCTTGTGCAGTTCTATTTCATACGTGGAAATGGGTGTGCTTCTGCTTTGGGACAATGAAGAGACATTTAGGGGCAGACTTGTA
This sequence comes from Limosa lapponica baueri, assembly GCA_002844005.1. NCBI lineage: Eukaryota > Metazoa > Chordata > Aves > Charadriiformes > Scolopacidae > Limosa > Limosa lapponica. The sequence goes on from KZ505678.1 coordinate 450,096, forward strand.
TTTTGAGCAGATTTCACGTCTTTAGATATGCGAAGGTAGACTAAAGGCAGTTCTTACTGGTGGATGTAAATTCTTGAATAAATGCAGTCTTTGCCCTCAGTGGGACGTAATGTTCACTCTAAGGCTTTTGCCAGAGTGTGATTCCAAAGGTAGATCTTTCAGTGGCAGAAAAGAGATTTTTAGAGAAATAAAATCTTAAGTGAGAGAGACTACTTATCTGCAAGGGCAGGTGTGTTAGTTGGCTACAGAGTAGGGAGCAGGATGCTGATTGGCTTTACCTTTAGAGGAGCATCTGTTCTCTTCTTTGGAAACACGGTGGCTTTTACAAGTTCCATTCTCCCATTTAACTCCCAAGGGCTAAGTTTGAATTCTTTTCCCTGGGCAGATCTGCTTACTTCTGGATGCTAGGAGAAGTAAACCTGGCTCTCTTAACTTGACCCCAAAGTATTCTCAGTGGACTTAAAATGAAGAAGAAAGTTTGTTTGCCCATTCCACTGAGAGTGAAGCCAAGCATTTAGTTTCTTATGAAGTATTATTAGTTATAATACTTGATTCTTCAAGAATGCTGGAGAAGCAGCACAGTGTCCTAGCACTCTGAAATACCCAATAGTTGTTTTCATGGTAGCAGAATAAAAAAGACAATGGAACATTAACAGAAAATTACAGTGATGCTGGATGAAAAGTCGTGGAATGAAAATTGTAGCAGTGAGCGCTAAACATTTCCATTAGATTTAATTTGAATGCTGAGCTACAGTTATTTTTTGATGTGGTAAATTTAACTGATGTTCTGCATCTAAGCTAATCTAATTTCTACTTTTTTGAAGCAGGGTCCTCGGGAAGCTGTTATTTGGCTTGCTGTACACCATAAGCGAAAGGAAGCTGTAGAAATCTTCTCCAGAGAGATTGCACCAGCCGGAACTGGCATGGGTAAATATTCACATCATCTTCTAAGGATTTTAAAGTTTCATTTTATTTTTTTTTCCTGAACATGACTGCCACCCAAAGACTGAGCTATGTTCAGTTTCATTGCTCTGTGTGTAGTGAAATCGTAATTTTTAAAAAGTATTTAATTTTTGGTATAGAAAAGGGACCTGCAGACATTAGCAAAATGATAAAATGAAAGTTCTGTTTAACCTCAAATTAATGTGTCTTTATTATTTGATTTTTGTATGAATTTGTGGTGTACTGCAACTATTGCAAGATTTATTTTTTTAATTGACTTGTGAGGTAAAGTCAAAATGCTAGGATTTAATTATACCATTTTAGTTTTGAGTGTATTAGTATTAATATTAAGTATTGGCATAAGGGTCACCAAGTGTGACATGATTTATGCTTCTACTGTTTACCAAACGTTTGTTCAAAAAAAACCTTCACATTTGTTCTTTTTACATGTCATTGGATTCTCTTCACTTTCTAGGAGGACTTACTGTTTGATTATTTTGAGCAAACTTTTTTTTCCCCTCCTTCTGTTCTCCTTCCAAGCTACTTAAGTGTCACCACTATATCCGTTTCAGTTGTAATTAACACATTCATATATTATGATTTGCTGCTTACATTATGGATACTTATCCCGCTTTTATTATCCATTTAAAACTTGGACAGCTTATTTTGAGGACTAGAGCTCAGATATTTTGCAATGGCTTCTACGTACCTTGTGGAAAAATATGGTGAGGATTTACATAGATCTTCAAAATTAAAACTACATGAGTTTAATCTGAGTTTTTCAACTTCCATAGCAAATACAGAATCCTGATAAATGGAGGGCCGGGTAGGTGTTGCCTTGCAGTTAGGGAACTAATAAACATTGTATTTTCAGTAGGTTCCAAACTGTATGGAAGTGTGCACATTCTGTGCTGTAGTCTTCACAGTGGTAGCAGAGATACAGTTAATGCAGGGCAGGTTGTTTTTGTTTTTTTTAAAGTTGTGTTTATAAAGGCACAAGGTCAGTGCATAGTCGTCTTTTGTTTGTTTGTTTGTTTGTTTGTTTTTTTCTCCCTACAAAATAGAATATGATCCCATAGTACTAATTGGGAATATTCATTGAGATAATTTTTAAAGATTTTGCAATTCTGAAGGCTGGTTAGTAGGTCAGCATTTAGCATAGATGTAAGTTGCATATAAAGACTGTTTTTTCTAATGAATGAAAGATGGTATTTTCACAGTTGGACCAAACTATAATTTCTATAGTTAGTTAAGGATTTATACTTGAAGTATTTTCTCCTTTTTCATTATTCAAGTAGACTATGTAACATACCTGAAAGTAAAGTTCTATACTTATTCTTTATTTCATATATGTATAGACAGTCCCCTAGCAAATATCTTTTTCAACAAAGGAAAGCTGGGTAGATTTTAAAACAATTACTTGTTTATAAGATCCAAAGCTAATGAATGTATACTTGTCTCTCCACATTCTTAAATCTGTGCCGCCTCTTTCATAAAGCAGCTGCAGTGTATATAACTTTGTTTGAAGTCTGAAATTGCTAGGTTTATTAAGGTTTCAGTTTTTTCCTTTCACCACCATGTCTTCACAGAATGAAAAAAAGGTAAAAAATCTGTGCCACCTGGGTTGGGTGGAGTATGTCCAATATTGAAATTGAGTTACCAGAATATGTGAACATCTGTGTCTCAAGGTGGGTAGCAAGCTTTCAGGTCATGTTATCAGGACTCTTTGTGATGAAACAAATGCATTCCTGTGTAGAATCTGGTTAGTCGGTCTGCGTGGACAATGGTGGGGGTGTTGGTTTTGTTTCCTAAAGGAACAGCTTAAACTTTTTAAAACATCCTGTAGCATTTTTTTCTCAAAAAAAAAAAAAAATCTGTTTCAATTCATAGAATCATTGCTAATGAGCAGCAACGGGAAAGAGCGTATTTCTGGAATCGTCTGGGTCATATGGTGATAAATAACACTTTTCCTTGCCAGGTACAGGACTTCAACAAGGTTTTTGGCCTCTGTGATGTAATTGACTAGTGTCAGAGGGTATCAGAGCTGTTTACTGACATGCTTCCGAGTGCTTGAACAACCCCATAAATAGTATTTTCTTTTAATTTGTTGAAGATATATTGAGACTGCTTCATACAGTCACTTCTTTCAGTTTCTCTTGTGTGGTAGATTTCTGTATTACCTGCACAGCTAAACTCTCTGTATGCAGAGAAGGGTCAGATTTGGGATCTAAGTGCTCAGTAGGCTGCTTGTTGATGTGGAATACTCTTAAGGCAGTGGTTATGAAGAGTCTTTTTTCTTTTCTTGTTTTCTTCAGTGCGACTTAGCCAACAAAAACAAAAAAAAAGAAAAATGGTGCAATACTGCCAAACAATAATTAGCAGTGTACTAATAACTGAATCAACTTAATGATGCTTAGTTTCTGACAGTGGTGTAGGCTGCCAGAATTTGCTGTGAAGAGCAGAACAAACAAGGAATGCCTGCTGCTTAATCATCTTAAAACAGACAGCTTCATGGACAAGACTTAAATTAAAATTATTGTGGGCTAGATATATAAATGATCTTGGGAACCAGAAGCCAGAACTAAGATGATTGTTCTTTTCCTAGGTGAATTCTCTAGTCACAGCACCTGATGTTCATTTCCCTCCCCCTTCTCCCGTGGCTTTTTCTTCCCTCTGTGTTTCACCGGGCCATTTTTGCAGATGATTACTGTTCTGCAAAGGGTAACAGCTTCAGCGAGAAGCAGAGCATGCCTCATGGGAGTTTAGTCACTTATGGAGGGATGGAGTGTCCTCAGGCAGAGAAGAAGCCAGGACTCGAATCTCTCATACCCTATTTATGGTAGATCTTTACTTCTGAAAATTAGCAGAAAGAAAACCCTCTCAAGGTGTTGTGCTGATTTGAAATTCCCTCTTTCTTATGCAGTCTCACCCTCTGTGTCAGAAAGAAAAGGTAAAGGAATGCTACCCATATGTTGGAATGGGCTGAAGCATGCATGGTTTTGTGCTCTGCAATATAGACAAGGACCTGCAAGAGAGAAGTTTGGGAAGGTGGCATCTTCTAAAAAGCTTCCATAATCAAGAGTGGAAGACTGAGATTTTCATAGCTATTCCCAAACATTTTTTATAACGCTTTTTTTAATTCCCATTGGTTTTGTTGAAGACCAGTGGAGCACATGAGCATACTTGCAAGTAAATTTTCCGAAGTATTCTTAAAATTGCAGATGAAATCCTTAAGCCCAGAGAAAAATTTGAAGTTACTGTATATAGACATGCCATACATCAGAGAGTGATTTGTTGTTTATTTTCTGTTTGGAATGGAAGGCTTTTACTGTAAACTTCTGTTGAGCATGGTATTTAGTTTGCCTGTTGGAACACTTAATCAGTTTTCATTTGGGTTATGGTCTTCTGATGGGCTTAAAGGGATACAAGCTATTAAAAAATAATAATAAAAGACAAACGCAGCAAATCCAATCTTTTTGTCTTTTTATACAACTAACACCTGAGTTTGTTAAACTTTCAATTGGTAAAAGTATGCTTTCTTTTTATTTCCCGGTATGTTTAAAGTTGATAATAGATGGGGTTTTTTTTACAGCAACTAACAAGTTTGTTTGGGTTTATGTATGTACTGTCTCCTGAAAAAAAAAATAAAAATAAAAGCTTTAAATGTGTTTATAATGTTCAGTCTTAAAAGCGGGGCCTTCGGAGCTCTTTTCCTGTTCTGTGAAGTGAGTGAAGAATCCTAGACATACAGACTCAGATTTTTAAATCTGTAGTAGCCTGTGGGAGTTCAGTGCAGTTCTGCATTGCCTAGTCTATAGTATTTCACCCTCACTTCATAAAATCACAGAGCAGGTTTGTACTGCTCAGTGAAAATATCTTCATTATACGCAGTCTGGTCAGCCACGTGGTTAGTATTTTAATAACTTGTGTTGATGCCATGTATTTGTTTTTTCATCTTTAATTCAGATACTTTATTCTGAATACAATGCAATGTAGAAGACACTCAAGAAAAACCTTGCTGTGGGAAACTGGCATTTATAGTTTTAACAGGGTTCAGTAGCTAAAAAATGTTTTACTAATAGCTGAAGTCATGTACTGACCCTTATTTCACTTTAAAATGACCGGAGTTTGACACTAAGATGACAGCTGGTTAATACAACTTGAGATTTTAAAGTGCTTGAGTATATGTAAATATTATGACTGATCTCCTAAGTGTGTTGGAAGATACTTCCAGAAATGTCCTAGTTCTAACAGCTTACTGCAGTCCTCATTTTTTGAGAATAATATTGCAGAAGATAGTTTATCTGCTGTATTCAGAGGACATAGATAGAATAATTAAGGTCATATAATTGACCCCTGTAAACAAAGATTTGTATGTATTTTGTACTTCTACTCAACTTTATTGTAAGAACTGTTGAGTATAAAACCTTGAACATCAGATTTGTCTAGTTTGATCACTTAAAAAAAATAATGCTTGAGAAGTAGACTTATTTGATGTCTGTTTTTTATATGTAAATATATATAGCATTCCTTAGAATATGCAGTAAATAAATCAATAACCTTTTGGTTGAGCTAATTCAGTCACTAAAAATATAAGGGACAAACCATTTATGGTCAAAAACTGTAGGCTGGTGAGCAAGAGACATCATTTTGGATTTGTATTTTGGAACTTAGTAGTTTCAAAGAAAGAAGTGTCACCTAATGAGTTTAAGGTACTTAAAGCTTTTTAGATTTCCACTAGTCAGAGCATTTTCATGCTTTCTTACTCCAAAACATTTTACAAAATGTTTCATGCAGTCTAACATCTTTCATATATTACATAATGTTTTATTCTGTTGAAAAATACACATATTCGTAGAGAAATATTTACTATTTTTTGACAGAAGTAGATTAAAGAACAAGTAATAAGCCAAACTTGTGTGTGACCATTAAAGTAGGATTTGTATAGGATAGAGGAACTGTTAAGGAGACAAAACACAAGGCTCTCCCACCATCAGAAAACCCAGTGGGAAATTATGAGAGCTGGGAGGAATGAAGCTGCTTTTGCAGGGAATTTGCATCTCTTCAGTTGATTGCAGGTTCTGACTGGAGTTTTTCCTGCCATGGGGCGTTTTACAGGGTGTCATACCTAAGGCATAGATTATAATATATTAAAAGATGGTGGTTCTACATACTGAAATAGGTGCCTGTTTGGGCTGATTTTAAGCATTCTTTTACTATTGCTAGTTTTGAAATGCTCGTGTGAACACCAGAGCTGGTGCAGGGGAGGAGACAAGACTGAGTGAAAGGATAGGGGTAGGGCAGGGAGCTGTGACAGCCCTGACTGAGAGCAACACTGGTTTTCCCAGTACTCTTTTGTTTGCCTAATACCACTGTTCATTAAATTTATCAGAAACTTACTGTCTTTTCCAGCATATCATCTATGATTTTTTTAAAAGTATTGGTAATGAGAAAATAAAAAAGAGGGACAGCTGGAGGGAGAAAGCATACATGGAGGATGAGAAATGGTGGAACTTCGTATTGAGGAGTGTATCTTGAGTGGACTTCACCTTACATTATCTACATGCACATCTGTCACTACACTGCTGCCAAATCACAGGGGATGGTGGTCGTGGGGTGTTAGGGTGCTTTGATATTCTTGGGGTTCCTCTCTATCCTTCAGGTTTGGATGAAATTTGCCATTGGACCCAAAATTTGGGGTCTTGCAGGTGTGCTCGAAGAATCATGAACACAAGGGAGAAACCTGACAAATCATAGAATCATCTAGGTTGGAAGGGACCTTCAGGATCATCTAGTCCAACCATCAACCTAACTGACAAAAAACCCATCACTAAACCATGTCCCCCAGCGCCATGTCAACCAGTCTTTTGAACGCCTCCAGGGATGGTGCCTCAACCATTTCCCTGGGCAGCCCATTCCAATGCTTAATAACCCTTTCAGTGTAAAAATTTTTCCTAATATCCAACCTGAACCTCCCCTGGCGCAACTTGAGGCTGTTTCCTCTACTCCTGTCATCTGTGACTTGGGAGAAGAGACTGAGCCCTGCCTCTCTACAACCTCCTTTCAGGTAGTTGTAGAGAGCAATAAGGTCTCTGCTCAGCCTCCTTTTCTCTAGGCTGAACAACCCCAGTTCCCTCAGCCTCTCCTCATAAGACTTGTGCTCCAGACCCCTCACCAGCTTCATTGCCCTTCTCTGGACCCACTCCAGCACCTCAATGTCTTTTTTGTGGTAAGGGGCTCAAAACTGGACACAGTACTCGAGGTGGGGCCTCAGCAGTGCCGAGTACAGGGGGACGATCACCTCTCGGGTCCTACTCACCACACTGTTCCTGATCCAGGCCAAGATACTGTTGGCCACCTTGGCCACCTGGGCACAATGCATATATATGCCCATACATATATGCGCATATACATACATGTACACACAGAGGATGACGGTTTGTTTTTCCTACGGTAATTGGGCTGAAAATAGATAAGACTGGAAGTAGGCTAGAGGGAGAAGTCATAAAATGAAAATACAGGGTAAGACTGTATGAAGAATGCACATATTAACCAAAGAGAAGCACTTGCTAAATAATAATGGATTCTTTATGTCGTAGATTCAATGTAGTTCAAACCTTTAAGCACAGGATCCAAAGGATGGGTCCCACACCAGTGCTCAGTCACCTAGAAAGAAGTAAATTTAATGGACTTAGTGCCTGACATTTCTCCAATCTTGCCATATGTTTGGGAGTTAATGAAATCAATGGAATTCAAGTGGTGTAATCCCCAGGATTTATTCATTGCTTTTAAATGCCCAGCCACCTTGAGAGTTTGTATTTGTCAGGCTAGATCCTCAGTTACTGTGAGGGAAAACGTTCTCAGAAATGGCAGGCTTTTGGATCATACAGAGTTGAAGCAAAATAAATATGGTACTCAGTTTGATGATTACACCAGACAAATACTGTGCCTACAGATGATCGTGAGCAGAATATAAATGGATTGAAAGGAAGGTCTGCAACTTAAAGACCTTCAGCTCATTTTGTAATGTATCAGTTTTGTGCCATTCTGAGGCACAGAAGCTGGCAAATAATGGTGTGAAGTTGTCAGCTTGAAGAGAAGCAACTTGTTCAGGAGCATGACTGTTGGCAGAGGGGATGGCACTGTGCTTAATGATACTTTATCTGCCTTGAGGAACTAATGAATGGAGCTCTGATAGCAAATAGTGGTCATGTAAAGTTTTTAGGAAAGGAAATCAACATCTTCAATTTAGCCGACAGTCTTATCAACTTGATATTGCAGCCTGACTGAATTTCTCTACAAGTGTGACAAATCACTTATGTCATTATAGATAAAGATAAGTCTCCTTCCAGAAAGGAGGGAGGGAGAGCCTCTGCACAGGTTTTTAAGCAAGCAATGTAAAGTAAGCATAAAGTACAGCACAAGGAGATCTTTTTAAAGAAGGTGTCTTAGGACAACAGATGATCTAAGGAGTTCACAGTTAACTTTGCAGAAGTAGGTCTGGCCACAGTGACAAGCCCACTGTTATCTGGTTGTGCTTCAGCTTCCATTGCCTTCTTTCAGTTTTACTGGAGAAACGTAATGGGGATCTGAGTCCTGAGTTGAGGTGAGATGGTGTGCTCTGGTGCTGTTTGTTTGCACAAATAACAAATCCCTGATTGTAAGCCATGATCAATTTAGGATTTGGTTCGTCTTCTCTGCCTGAAGCCTAAATAGGAATTGCATATAAATAGAATTAAATTGTACTTACAAGCACTCCCATCTTTTCTATGTTAACTTAAACAATGGATTGGATAATTGTGAGATGGAAATGAATATTATGTTGCAACTGGGGTATTGGTGTAGCTGTGCTCTGCAATTGCATTTACGTGCAGGGGTAGCTGTAGTAGTTCCAGAGACAGACCTGCTGTTACAGTAGTTTATGCTGGAGAGCTTTGCAAGACTAGCAATAGCAAGCAGAAGTAAAAGGTCATCGTAGCCTCGAGGTGTGAGCAGTAGTTGCTCTTAGATGGATTGTTTTCTTGTCAGTGTTTAGAGAACTGCTTTGTTGTAGGAGCCAAGTTCCATTGTGTGAGAGTAGGCAAGTGAAGAGCTTTCTTTGAGAGCTTGCAGGAAGTTGAAATTGATGTTGGAGTGAAATCTGGTATCCTTAATGAGCAGTTCAGCTGCCTAGCAGGAAGTGAGCCATGTGACAATCCACAGATAATTTGAATTAACTTTATGAACCTATATTTTCAACATGACCTTACCATATCCAGTCTCCTCTCCAACAACCTAGATAAACGCACTAGACGCATAATTCAGTAAAATAACTGCAGTTGGTTTTAAAGTTGGATGGCAGTTTTCTGCTTGAATGAGTGCACAGGTTATATGTATAGGGCTCGGTCTTCACTGGATCATTTAAAATAGTGTAATACTGATGTAAAGGACTCTTTCATATTCTATCCACTACCACATTTTTTTTCAGCAGAAGTTACCAGGTAGGAAGGTGGTTATTCATGGCTTTTTTGTTGTTGTTGAAGGCATTGGTTTTTTCCTGTACTAAAAAGCAAACACCATGGGCTTTTGGGGAGAAAGAGGAGTTAATACTAACACCCCTAATCCCTTTGTTTTCAACTGTAGCAACTTTTGAAGGTAGCTGTGTTTTGAGGTTGGTTGGCTTGTTTTTTCAGCCTCTGGCTAAAAATATAGTCAGTGAAGTCTGTTTATCTTGTGAATTACAATGTGCAATTACTGTACTAGCACACTGGCCAAGCTGGCAGAGTGATACTGGACTAGCCTTGGGCAGAAAACCTCCTCCGTAACTGTAGGTTTATTTACTATAATTACCATCTCTGAATCAATCATTCAAATGTGCACTGGATGTTAGTTTTGTTGATTCCAACTGTGTCTCAGATTATAGAGCAGTGTGATCAAGGTAAGGACTATGTAACAGCATCCCTCTTCAAAAACTTCATTAGAACACTGTGTTAATGACTGTTTCAGGGAAATCACTTCCCATGAAGGTGAATGTGGCAAGACTCTAATCAGTGCTGTGTTGTACCATCTATGCTGCCACTGGTATGTGTCCACATTACCAAGGCACTGAATCCAAGCTAAACCGAAAAAGCCTACTGAGAAGTAGAGGTTATCAGTGTGAGCTTAGTACCACAACAGTACGCCTATGTGGCATTTAGTCTGTTTGGAGCACAAAAGAAAGAGAATTCACACCTGGAGGAAGCAAGAAGCCCATTTTAGCTAGGATTAATTTGGGTAAATACACTATGTGGGCAGCTTTCCACAGCATTTATTTTTAAGGGACTGTTTAACACACTTGTTAATTCCTAGACTGATTTAGTGTATGCACTTTACTGTTTGTTTCCCCTGCAATACTATATGGAGCTATGTATCGTGGATGCCTGCTATCCATGCCAGAAAGAAGGGTGAGAAGCTATGCTCTGGATGAGAAGAGCAGAACAGTAGATGGGTTTAATGGTAGTAAGGCCTGGCAACCTGATGCTGAGAATAAACAAGAGTCTAGTCACAGCGCTGACACTGCAAATCTGGGATCATGCTAGTGACTTAAGCCCCTAAATAACCTATTTAGCAGAGAGAGAATGGGATCTGCAGTACCCAGCACCTTAAAAAAGTTAGCAGTGAAAATACTAAGAGAAAGATGCAAATTAATCTGAAAGAGTTTAATAAGCAAAGTCATATTAAACAAGTACTGAAACAAACCGTGGTTTGGGTCAGAATTGTCTCTCTGCTGTCTTCAAAAGTAAACAGAACAGCAGCAACAAAAACCCTGAAGCTAAGATCTTTTTCTATCAAATGTATCACCTGAGTGGCATTGGTATACAAAATATTGGGAAGAAGAACCTAAAGATTTAGATGATACTTTGCATATTTGAAACAAATTCATTTTTTTGTTAAAAGTCACAGTACCTTTTACGTGTTTTGTCTTTTTAACTGTTGTATAAAATGTTGAGTTTTATGATGTTATGTTCTCATAAATCAATTTGCTAGATATTTCCCAGTATTTATTAAATATGCATTATAGGAACAATTCAAGCTATGGTAAGCTATGAGCTTTAGTGTTTTGAAGATTGCTTTAACAATTCTTTTGTGAATTTTATTTCCATTTCCAGCACCTGGCCTCACTGGAATTGTTGGAGGGCGCCCCAGAGTGTAAGTTAACTCCTGATCATTAACTTGTTGTAATGTCTGATGGTAGTGTTCCTGCCACACACCATCACAAGCTTCCCCAACTTCAAACAGTAGCCACAGAAGCAACTATACTCTTTCCATTGTACACTATGCATAATTACTGATAACAAGATAATAGTGAGTGCTACAAGATATACAGACAAATAGTAAAATTCTGTATTGAGTTACTGAATATGAGTTACATAAATCTCTGATCAGGTCATAACAATGTCTTTGCTTAATGAGCTGTAGGGACAACTTTAAATGTGACTTTTTGGCAGGGCAGTAGCTCAAGTATGTGCCAATACATGCGGATTTCTGGACCGGATTTCTCTTATACATGTTAGTTTGGAATATGGGCACAGCAAACTTATGTCTGTACCGGCCCACTTCATCTAGAAGCGTGAGGTCAAATGCCCCAGAAGATCCCATGAAATGTTAGCATGAACCCATTATGTGAGCAAGATGAACAGAATAATTTTGAGCATATAAAAAAAATAATCCTGGTTTGATTCAGTATTTTTCTAGATATGGCTATAATCTGCTGGTGATTTATATGCTCCCCTTTCCATACTTATTCATTAGAACATTTAAAAACTTTCCAGTCCTTAAGAAAATTACTTCAGTATGTCTGGCTTACATATGGAGATGCAGGAAGAAACTGTAGATATATTTCCAGTAGCTCTGTGTAACAAGCCTCAGTATCAATGTGGGGCGAATGACAGTGGAATAGACTTCAATGTCATGAAGTGCGTCCTTTGTCAAGAAAATATTTTTGGTGTGTTGGCTAGTGTCGTGTGTCATGTCCCGTCCCACCCCCGCCCTGTCCTCCCAGGTTTTTTTTTTGTTTTTTTTTTTCCTCTTTTTTTTTTTCTTTATTTTTAAATAAAACCTTACTTTCTTAATAATGAAATTTAAGGAGTTTCTGCACTTTTCAGACTTTCCACAATGGTTTGGGAAACTCTTGCTAATTATGGCTAAATAGCTTTCAATTTCCTAAGTGTTTGGTGTATGAGTAGTCTAAATACATATGATCTGACATTTTCATTAACTTCTGGTTAAAGGCATTTGTGCTTGTTGTTTTGTGTGTCTAGGTCTCCAGTTTTGAAGCCATTTTTCTTCTACTATCCCAAAAGCAATGTTCAGGTAAGACTTACTGCTTAAAGCCTGCTCGGTTCTCTTTAAAGTCATTTGAAAAATTTTGCTGACTCTGGCATTTTTCAGTGACTTTGAGTCCTAAAACTGTGAAGTATTCTGGTAACTTTGATTAAAAAATAATTTCCCAGAGACTAATGTTATTCACACAGAATGTTTTACAAACAGTTGAACTTGCCAGCATTGCATTTTAATTGCTTTGAATTTTGAAATATCTTGGATCAAAACGGAGCTTCTCTTTTCAGGTTCCTAGAATTGTAGGTTTGAATTATTTTTACTGCATTTGCAAAGAGTGCTTATGAAAATTATATATTTTTTGAAAGTTAATGATCCCTCTTTAAAGAGAATGCAATTGCGTGTTCAGAGAGTTGACCAATGATCTTGTGAACATGTCTTCTTACTTTTTTGGGGGGGATCTACATTTTGTATATACTACTGGGAATAAGTATTAAAATCAGTAGATTTCCTCTGATTCACCCAGGTTTTACCTTAACAGCGAGTTGGGCCTTTTCCTTCCAAATACCCTGTCTGTAAAAATAGGAGTAATAATTTCTGCTCTTGCCTATATTGCAAAAACTGTAAAATTATGAAAGCCTGTGCAACTGTTGTGGTAAGTATCATGGAGAAGCCTGTGAATGAGTTCTCTCTCTGTGGCACTATTCAGTTTGTAACAATAGTTTCTTTCAGTCTGAGAGTTATGGTTCAGCTGATTAGGCAGTCCTAGGTGAGAAATTACAGTGTAAGATGAAACGTTGAACTAGAGTCCCACTTACTTTCTGTTACACACGTACCTCTGAGTAGATGGAAGTCTTCAAGATAAACATGAAGAAACTGGCTTTACTGAAAACATAAAATATTTGGATTTATAAATGTTAGTCTCTGCTTTTTGAATACTATCGGATAGTTAATTTATCCTTTGGAGACTGCAGACAAAACTGCACATATGTCCTTCTCTTTCCAAGGCTTTTAACTGACTTTTAGCTATTGCATGCATCTCATTATGCCCAGACATCCTAATAATGATGCTTCTCACTCAGTAGGAGCTTTCTCATTCATTCACCATCAAGAAAATGGCTAAAGGCCAGAACACTGGTCTCTGTTAGACCACAGGTATTGTGACAGGCTTCTGCTTACGGTGGTGAAGGGAAGCCTTAGGAGTACAAGCAGCAAGTGAAAGGGCGTGAGGGAGAGAAAAAAAAACCCAACCAAACAAAACCCAGTTGATTAAAAAAACAGCTCTGTAACATGACTATCAGTATTATATTTAAGTGTTCCAAGCATTTCAGAAAAGAGCCGTTTTGTTTTCTTTTTTTAACATGCATACAGTGCTTAGCTCAAATAAGCCCAAATGTTACATTTGTCTTTGAGTAGTAGTAGAAATAATTTAAGATTAATTTTACAGAGGAGATGCTACTTAGTTATTAAAACTAAGCTTATAAACTGTGCATAGTGGAGAAACATTAAAAAAATCCCACCCTTCTTGTCATTTAAAGAAGTTTCAGTATTTACTTTTATTCCCACTTACTTTTTGCTTTATATAAATGGCTTGTCTTTGCCAAGTTCAATGTGAAATTATTATCTTTATGGAAGTTTAACCTACCACTGTTTTGTTCATCAGATTAAATGTAAAGTTATTAATTAGCACTGTGTTCCAGACTTCATAAAATGCTGTTGAGATTAAACAGTAACCTAATTTAGCAGAGAAAGCAAGCAGTGTCTCGTCTTCTCTTTTCAATAAAGAAAATCAAAGTCCTTGCTCTAGGTAGCTAATCTGATGAATGCACTGTTACACTATTAACAAAATGCCATGTGACCTATCACTGTTGTACTGCAGTAATATGGCAGGTTACATAAAAGTGTGATGTAAGTGATTCAAGTCCTTGATTCAAAGTTTTAGCCGTTTATTAACAATGGTCTATCTAGGGATTACAGAGTAAGTAAGGTATAAACTAACTGCTTTTCTAGATTGGAAGTTCAGTTACAAAGAGTCTAGTACCTCTAGTTCAGCATTTGACCTAAAACTGAAAAACTCCATAAGGAGATTTTCAGATAAGTTAACATTGCCACAATGGGTTCTTTTGTTTTGTGTTTGATAACACCTTTCTTCTGGGTGTCCATTTGGATACAATATCTCATTTGTTGTTTCCACTGCTCTTATGCAATTGTCCCAATTTTATCACAGATCACCAGTAATTTTACAGTGCAGTCAGTAGTTATTTTCTACATATGTTTTATATTACTTTTTAAACAGGAAAAAACTTTATCTGGGGAGAAAAATTCTAGGAAACCTACTGAAGACAAGAACAGCTTTTCTGTGATGGTTCACCATGCAAGATGAACAGCATGGCATTTTTTATTTCATATTTTCGTCTCAACATAAATCCAAAATATCCAGTATTAATTTCTTTTTTATAAGATGCTTTCACAAAATTTATTTGTACATAAATTTAGGATGTAAAGAGAAGTTTGTCATTAATACAGACAGTGACATTAAGAAGATGAAAAGGGGGTTGTACCATGGAACAGCTGGAAGCTTTCAAGTTTGGGGATCCATCAAGAGCTGTGACACGAAATTCCATGTAGTACTGCTGTATATAGAGGGAGATGGAAAGAGAGATTTGTCTTATAACATACCTGACTGGATAGAGCATTTCTTTGATTTTTATGCTTTTTTCCCCTACACAGAGATTTCCTTTAGGTGTGTAATGGATCATTATTGTTATTGTCACTTTTTAAAAAGGAAGGACGGAACGTTATCTGTAAAGCTGTTACTGAAAATGTGCCAGATGAATATTGAATTAGAAATATGCTTTACTTATTCACGTCACACTGGATTTCTAATTTGATGGTTTGAAAATGGGTATTTCTTTCCAGATCAACCTATTTTTAAATGGGCAGCATGTTGAGACATTTGAGGAGGATCTCACATTTACATCAGATGAGGTTGTTTTGTCTGATCCACCTAAGATTAGCAGTGAATTGAAAGGTATGTTCATCTTTTTAGATGTGAATATATCTATTGTTTGCTGTCTTTGTCTTGGAAAATTGTACTAGATTTTGTCCATGAAATATATTTTGCCTCTTTATACTGTATATTTTTAAGTCTGTTGCAAAACAGTTCAGCTAATTTTTTTGAAAGGAAGGAGGTTAGCATCATACAGTCTAAAAAGTATTTGAAACTGTAACAAGCATGTAAGTAAATTGTTATTCAAAAAAACTTAAATCTTAGACACAACTGAAGACAACTGAACACTGGCTTGAAATTGAAACATGGTTTCAAAGTATACTGCAATCTTACTTTTTTAATCCCAGAAATGGTGGGTTTTACTTTGCGTCAAAATAGTTGTGTTCTGAATGAAGGACAGGCTTACAGAATGCTTAGCATTTAGGTAATTGAAATTTGGCCCTATTCCATACAGCACTCTTCACAAAATAAACAAGAATAAGATCAACCTGGAACTGGTGACTTTTAAAGAAAACACACTAGGCTAATGATCCAGCATGATAATTCCTGTGTTGCTGTTAGACTTGTCTAACCAAATTCCCTGAAGAAAGAAAAGAAGAAACTTGAGAAGTGAATACCAGTGGGCTGAATGGAGCAGGTCAGGATGTCTTCAATGAAAAGGAAGTATTCAGAGTTGTTCACACAAACTAGGTACTATGTTACAGATTATTGAAAGTGCTAGACATTCAAAGATTTTTATGTTCTTTCTAATGGCAGAACTATATACGGTATTTCTTCAAATATAGCACACTTCATAATTCCCTTTTGGTCCAAACAGTCTTTCTTACCTTCTTCCTTCCCACCAGAGAAATGAGAGAATTATTTTAAAGCTGTGGATAGATATTTTCAGAACTAAATCAGGTTGTACCTATAGATTACTTGTTAGAAATACTTCTAAAAATAGTACTAATGCTGAAAGACTAATTTAGGTATTTAAGTTTGTGTATACTCAAAAAATGAAAGTTGTCAAGGCAGCAATATGTTAAGATTTATTCTGGATTCTAGATACCGGTGAGTAGCATTTCTCAAAACTGGTAACAGAATAGTGTATGACTAATTATAAGTTAGCAGGGAATGTTCTCTATATTATAGAGAAATTTTTAAATACAAATATGACAATGTGTTTGTTCCCGTTTGAAAGTCTCTGATACTAGAGATGCCTGGTAGCTGTGCACGAGTTCATTTTCCCTGTCTATTCAAACATCCCTTCAATGCCATGATTTATGTATTGCAGAGAAACAAGTTAAACTCCTAAACATGTTTTCAGCTCTTACGCCTGTTGCAAATCTAATGTCACACCAGAATCTCGCTGATACCTTGGACCGCCTGGGAGGGCAGTGGGGCATTCGCACCATCTGGCTGGGCAAGTTAAGCAATAGGAAGTAATTATTCTGTTTAATACAGGGGTTAGCAAAGGTCCTGTTGGTTTTTAGTTTTGTTTGGTTTGGTTTTTTTTTTCAAGATTACTACAATGATAAATATTGGAGAAATAAAAAGCTGTTAGATTCCCTGTCGCCGCCTTATCATTTGAAAAAACTTTGAGGTTCCTGACATAAGCATTTATGTACTGAATTCTTCAGGCTTTATTCAGGCAAAACCCCACTTTTGAGGGACAGCAGAGTTCCTCTGGTTGTTTCCCCTAAGAAGGATTTCTCAACTTTTGCCCTTCATTGTAAATAGAAATGTTTTCTGTATATAAGTAATACTTACCTACTTCTGTGCCTTAACACATGGACAGCGTGGATGAGAAATAGACAAATGAGTTAGACTGTAAAAGGAGTAGCTTCTGCTAAAACATTTTCTGTCAGCATTTAGTAAGGAGGGAAGTATTTTTCCTAGTTTCATGGTTATCTCAAGTGTGAGGGACTGTTAGTTGTCTTTGAATAGATAAGAGAAATATGCGAAAATGGATTTCAAAAATGCTGCTAGATGTAGTTCTGGGAGGGTGGAATTTGAATTTACCATTTGCCCTAGCTTTGAAGGGAATTCTTTTGTAGATTTGTTTTAGATGTTTATTAAATGAGAACAATTTCCTGATAAACAGATCATGAAAGATAAATCAATTAGGGTAATAATAAATGAGGACACCAGAATGCTGTCTTGAACTGGCTTTGTTTAAAGGGAGAGACTGTCAAAGACTGTCTGTGCAAAATATCTGGTGGAGAAAAGACTTGTACAGCTTATTCAATTTAAACATTATCATACTTCAGTCTTTGAATAAGCACTACATTTTTTCTTGAATTGAATGAATTGTATTGAATGAAATTATTAAAAATAATGTGATTTCTGTGGTGTGTGAAGTGTGGTAGTCTTGTCCAAAACAAACAAGAAACTTTAGCTGGACTTTTTCAGATTCCCACTCCAGTGAGTTGTTTAATCAAAAATAATATCCCCAATTAAATAAATAAACCCTTTAATATTTTCTGCCAAGTTTCATGGCAAATTTCTGCTTGCATTTTTCACGGAAGTGAACATGGAAAAGCCTGTGAGCATCGAGCTTGAAACAAACCTACTGTGTCAACCTCTTTCATTGTAGGCTTTCCCCATTATTGTTTTCCCTGTTATTGCCACTCCAGGGTGCCAGCAAAGCTGCTCTTGTAAGTGTTGCCTGATCTGTTTCAACCAATAAGTACCGTGAACTAAGATAGACTATACAGATTATGTGTCATGTTGCAGCGAGGCATTTCTGTCATCCACAGTATCTCCTATCCCATACCCAAATGAACTTTTGGAATCTGTCCATCTGCCACTGCCATAGACTTTCAGCCTCCCTTTCTGAACGGGACAGTGAAAACTGCAGCCAGTAGGATCTGGATGTAGTTTCTTTCTTACCCAGCTTTGCTAAAGCTCTTTAGGTCAGCCTGGCTCAAGTCTGAGGAGTCATCAGTTCTCTGTGGGCAGGAAGGAGTTGAAGGTAATGATGATTTGGCTAGGGCTGGGTTTACCTGATCACCTGGTGGTGGTAAGGTATGGTGTGATTATCTACCCATACCTTAATAGCAGGTGCACTTTAATTTATATCATACTTGAACTTACCACAGTGTTAATTCTGTTCTTAAGTATAATTTAAACATTCACTTGTATCTTGAGGGTGAATTTAAATTGGTGTATTCATGCTTCTCAATACAGTCTGCCTTTGGCCAGCATTTAGAGCATAACATCTTTAGTATAAGGTCTCTTACTCCCTAAAATTAAAAACAAAACCAGCACAGTAGTTTGATGTCCTCAGTAGGAGCAATAACTATACAGAAAAGATAGACTGATGCATTTTCAAATTGCATTGTGTCTTGGGACATGAAGTTTGTCCAACATAATTGATTTTCAAGACCCTCTCTTCATCTCCTTTAAAATTGACAGTATTTAACACATTAGACTGAAATTTTCTATGTCAACCATGTGCCCGGGGCTGAATTTTTGGTGGTTTGTTTTTTTTTTTTAAATAAATTAAGAAAAAATTGGACATTTGTCAGTTGCTTCCTGTGGCTGCCGCCAGCAGTTGTGACAGAAAGCAGGAAGGCTGTCGCTTCCCTGCTCGGAATGTTCCCCCTACTGGTGTCCAAGGAGCAGAGAGGGGGAGAGCTCCCACTTGAGTGCAGAAGGATGAGAAAACAACAGGAAGGGGACAAAGGAGAGGGCAACCGAGGGGTGAGGAGTATGCACGTATGTCAGGAGCGCAGACAAGTCTGTCAGTGATGCTGGGACTGAAAAGCCAGGGATGCCAGGAGAGCTGATAGGGCTGTAGGGAAGCTGCATCAGGAGGAACACTGGCTGGAAATTACTAGATGCTCACTGCCTAAAAACTGGGATATAACCTGTGCTTTGAGTTTTACTATTGTGCTGCTATTGGCAAATACCTGAAACTAAGTGACAAAGTAAGTGCTTAGTGTCTTGCTTTGGGGAACAGAAATGAGATGGTGACAGCCTACTATTCTTAGTAATCGATTCCAAGAACTCTGTACTGTGTAACTTTTTTTGATATGTAAGTGGGTAAAAAATAATACTTAATATGAGCTTTGTTCAATGAAGTTCAGCAATCCTTATGTTTCTGAAGGCTTGAAAGTCCAATACTCAGACACTGACAAGTTAAAAAATTAAGATTGGCTTCCTGTAGAGCATGCATTTATGACCATTTACGACCTTTTCTTATAGAATATTAAGATATTTTAAAAATTAGTCATTTGATAAAAGAAATCTTGGGTTTCTTCTATGCAGCTGTATAAGTAACTGTCATAACAGTGCGCATGAAAGTGGGACATGCATGTTGTCCTGAAATGGAATTTTAAATTGTGATTGTTTTCTACAGACATTATTGGAATATACAGATGTTACAGAATTATCATGAAAGTAGCAGCTACATGAATTTTCTACCTACACTGGAAGCAGAGAGATCTGTGTGTTAAGGGGACAAAAGTTGTCAGCTGGTCAAGAAATGACAAGTAGCTGCTACATCTCCTTCAGAGATACCACATTGCTAAGAAACCAAGATGAATTTTCATATTCAAGGGTGGTGGAATAGGGATGCCTGGCACAGCATTCTGCTGTGAAAACGTAAAAGGAATTTGGGAGATGAAGCAGGAGGGATCAATTTCATAGTGTTGGCCCCCAGCTTCACCTCTTGTTCCCTAGGTGTTCCTGTGGGAACAAAGCTTTGGAGATGTTTTCACTAGTACTACAAACAAGGCAGAAAGTATACAGTTAAAATGACAGTTAATTCTTCAAAATGTATTATTGTTTGTAGATGTCATTAAAATGTATTCATTTTTATATTGTATAGGTCTCCCAAGTGGTCCACATACTTACCGCTTAGAAGATCTTGCTTATACTAGAAGTGGAGACAAAGGCAACTCTGCAAACATAGGTATTTTTCTTTTTCTTGCTTTCTGAAGTGATATAAGATTTTCAAATAAAGGTTACATATCAACTGCTCTGTTGTTGTTTTTTTTTAACTCTTGCATCACTTCATTATTTTTTTTAATTGTGCGTGCTGAAACAAAAAATAATCCATATTAAAAGGATTTTACTAACAAAATATCTGTAGTTTTCTTTTTAGCACTGTTGAAACATGAGACACTAATCAGAAATACTTGAATGTCATACTACAAAGAAAGATCTTTGTTTAGGATTGCAAAGTCAAGCTCCCCAAAGTTAAGCAATGCCTTTTTAAGGTTTTCTTTATATGGTAGCCGCTACTCCTTCCTGTGTGTGTTATGTAATATAGTCTCTTGGTTGTCTGATCATATATAGTATTTCCATATATGAAATTTGTAACATATATATGGCTGAAACATTGACAATGTTAGGAAAAACTGAAGTTGTTCTTGCCTGTAAGAGAATGTGTTTATTATATTGTTGATCCAAATGGTGTATTTCAGTGTGCAGTCTCTTTACATTGATTGTGCTGCTTCTTGCATTGTTTAATAATTCCTTCTATTCCTTACTTCTGCATGCAACAATTGGCTCTCTTACTTGTTGGAAGATGAGAGCGTGTGGTGTTCAAAGCTCAGTATGAATTAAAGGTGCGTTTGGGATTTGATTTGCTACTAGCTGTCATGCTAAAAGTGATGAACCTATATTTATGAATATAGTTTTCTTGTCCTTGTTTCTGAAACTTTTGGGGGTTGAAGAATGAAGGAATGTTGATTTTCCTTTTTTCTTCTTTTTCCTTTTTTTTTTTCTTTTCCTACAGTTGACCACTGTTGCAATGTAGCATTGCCAAATCATGAATGGTGCATAGCTAATAGACTTCTTCAGATATAAAGGCACTATTGCTTTATTAAGGAACAAAAATAATAACAACAAATTTGACCTCTAAAATTAGCTTTGAAGTCCACAGATAAAAGGTCTCCGTGACACAAATCTGCTTCATGATCCTGCTATGGAACATCAGCTTCAGCATGAAGTTATCTGAAGCTTATGAAAGCATATCTACAGCAATAAAAATATAATTGTGATTTCTCACACTTGCGTCAGGATCTCATACAAGGCATGGGGCAAGGACCAAACCTTCAGTCACTGATCATGCCTTGTTATGGTTCATTGTGATTACTTGACTATGTCACGTAAGCCATTTAGGGAAAGAGAACTGCATGTGGGTTTTTTGTTGCAATGACGATGTTGTTCTTTAGGTGTCTTTCAGTGACAGGGACTGCTTGCAGTAAGAAAAAGTCAAATAATCACTTAGTCTGGGAGCATTCTTTCATGTCATGCTCCATACTACCTTTCTACTGACAGAGAGAAAGCTGTCATACTATTGTTTTTTATTCAGAAGCTCATTAAAGAGGATCCATACTATACAGTTTGAGTTGAGGAGGATCTCAAATTGGTTTTGAAAGGATAATTGCAAATTGGTTTTAATAGCTCCTAATCCAGCTAACAACAGTTATATCTAACAGGTGTGATAGCACGGCATCCCCTCTACTACCCATACCTAAAGAAAACTTTAACTGCGCAAGCCTTGGAGAATTACTTCCAGCACCTTTTAGAGCGAGAAAAACCCGAAGAAGAACTAGTAACAAGGTGAGTAGCTTCCTGCTCAGTCCACAGTTGTACGGTAGATAATAATGGTATTCAGAATTTATCTGAAACTATGTTAAATATTGCAAACCTGTGTGTATTGTCTTTGATATTTTTTATATATCTGTCCTCTAAAATAACAGCTTGAGCAATAGTCACTGAAAAAGAACATGAACTTGGGCCTCTCCTGAAGCTGGACAAAGGTAGTGAATCTGTTTAGTGAAGGCATTTAAATTCTCAGAATTAGCATATTAGTGTTGGGGCTATTTCTTTGTTTTGGTCCAGTACAGAATGTCTCTAGAAAACAGAATTAACTTCTTACATACTTGGAGAAATTTCTTTCTAGTGTTTTTGAGCCATTTAGTCTGCAGGAGCCCCAGTAACTGAAGCTTCCCAAGCCTCAGAGCTTCAGAACTGGGAGTCTGAAATCCCTAAAATGCCACCTGAAAGACATACCCAAAGCCAGTACAGACTGGAGCCCAAACTTATGTGATCTTCCATCAAAAACATGCCTCATCCTGTCACTGCATTTTAATTAATTTAATTAATGGCAAAGCATTTTAATTTTTATGAAGTTCACTCACTTCAGAGAAAGTATTCCTTTGAGTATTCTGCTCTAACCCACTTTTTGCCACATGCACCAAGCCAGAATTTAAAGGGAAAAACCCACAGATAGTTGTCCTTTTAAAAATATGGGTAAACTGTTGTCTGTTCGCTTGTTCAAAGACCTTAAACAAGAAAGGTGCAGCTTAAAGCTCAGAGCAAGTTTGGGGTTATTTTAACTACCGCTCTTTTGAGTTGCAAGTGCTGTTCTTTGTCTTCATAAGCAGCTCAGTGCAGATCTCACCCACTGTTTCATAAGTGCTAACAAATCTGTGTATCTAATAAATTCTGATAACAAGAAATGTAATTGGATTTCCTTTGAAACAGAGCAGGGAAGGGAAGAAATAAAAAATGTCATGCCTCCTAATGATACTTCTAGAAGTTGATTCATTGTGGTTCCTTAATGCTGCTTATGTTCATAAATAAAGGTTGAAATTTGCTGTGTCTGGATGAAGCCAATTTATTTTGATTAATTAGATTATCTGTTCCTGGGTTTGCTTCCTTTAATGATGTGATAATGGAGCTCTGTGAGTGAATTGAAAAACTACTGGGGAAAAAGAATAAATCCTTTTGTGGAAATATTTAGGATTATAAGGATTATGCTCATGTGCTTCAGATTGTATAGTTTCTTTTTAAATTACTTGTTTATTTTTAGTTATAACTGTCATAAAAAGAGCTATCTTACTTTTTCGTTTTCCTTCATTTCCTTTGTTTAAAATGTGAGTGGTTAAAAAAATACATGTTAGTTTTGCTGCTAAAAACATACCAACCATGGCTATGCCTCACTTTAGAACAGAGATTGTCTTTCATTCTTTTTCATTAGAGTTATTAAATAGGTGTACTAAACAGAGAAAAGGTGGGATTATTTTTGACAGAGAACACTGAAAATTTACAAACTTCATTTTCAGGTAACATAGTAACAAAAGATGGTCTTTCAACCCATCTCCCCCATATCCCAAAACCCCAAACTGATGTGATTGCTCCCCCCTGCCCGTAGACAAGAAGTCCCCCCTTCTTCACAGTTAAGCACAGTTTTTCTTGGGCATAGGAGTGATGCACAAGCTCAACATGAAAGATCAGACCAACCTGAGTGAGGGTGAGGACAAGATAGATTTGTCTGAATAGACAAATCTGCTCAAAGTTTAGATAAGGATGTCAGTCTTTTGAATTCTGACTGGTACCACCTTTAAAAATAGCCTCAATACTGTAGTAAGATGAATAGCTAGCCCATACTGCATATGTAAGATTTCTTTCTTTCTTTTTTTTTTTTCTTAAGCCATTTTGCCCTCTGTGGTGTTAATACTAGGTTATCTGTGTGATGTTACCAGCCCAGACCAAACCATGACAATACAAGCCTTTAGAAATTGAGATCTGATACTCTTAAGATATGGAATAAGAAGAAACTTTTCATTTAGTAGATCAGTCATTTGAGGAGGGCGGTAAAATTACCCTGTGCAAATTTGTTGGTTTCATCTTTTGAAATATGGTTATCTTCTTTATGTTTTAAGAATGTTCCAATACTCAGAAATAAAAATATGACAGCTGATTTCTTCTTATGGCATATTTTTTACTAAGAGCTGAAGAACAAGAAATGTGGATACTAATGCTTCTAGATTGCTTTTGTATGTGTATTTATTATGAGGGGGAAAATACTTCTCTACAGTATATCTCATCCGCAAACACCTCTTTTAGCCTATGGACTCAGTTCCTGCTTTCTGCTGATGGGAGGAATCCTATCTTTTTCTTGATTTACATGCATTAAACAATTTTTGTACCATTATTATTTCCATGTATTTTAACAGGAAGTTCACAGGGAAACCTGACTTCTTTGAATATGTACGGACAGCACTTTAAAGGAGGTAGTTAAGCAGGCACCCCATTGTGCATAAGCATAGGAGTTCAGCTAGAACAGTGAATTTTCCTTGGTTTATTGGTTTCTGTCACAGACTTCGTATTCTTTGAAGGGTTTATTTGTTTTCTGTGCTTTTTAAAAGCAGCTCTTAAAACTTTTGATTGAGGTGTACAATTAGATAGTATTTTCTTCCCTTAGATCTCAGTTAATTAAACTTAAATTGTTTAATTATGCTGGGTAAATGCATGCCAGCGTTTTGGTTGACTGCTTTAAGAATATTATGATGGTTATAGTGGGTTTTCTTTTTTTATTGTAGAAGTGTATTTTTTGTACAGAAATATTTTGGATGCTCAGATGCTTCAAACAGGCCTTAAAATATTGAAAATGCTGACCTTTGTATATTATTTTGTAATCCTAGTTTTAGCTAGAGTGTTTCACTGTAAATATTTCCTCAAAGTACTTGAAGTGAATGTGCCATTCTGTGATGTTCCAAATTAAGATCTGTTGCTTGTATTATGTACTCCCTCTGCCAGAATTACTGCAGAATGTGAAAGGAAATTCTTCCATTCTTTTTGTCATTTGCTTCTGCTTTTGTATGCTCTTCAGTTTCTCTCCTAATTTGTTTAAATGATTGATTTTCATGGAACTTTTTTTAAGAGCTGAGGTATTAGCTTCTGGAATACATATTCCATTCTAGTTCTCGTGAAGAGATCTGCCAATTGTGAAATCGCTTGCTGCCTGGAAGTCTTTGCCAGTTTTTCAGACCAAAATTTATAGCGTTGTGTTTTGGTAGACCTCTAGCTCTCATGGTATATGGTTAGTGGTAATTTGCATTGAGTTCTTTAGTTGAAAATTTTGTGGGGTCCTCTGATCCTGCAATGTAGTTGATTATGCTATTAAATTTAGTAAATTATATAGATTACTTATTTTGGAAATTGCTTTATTTTTCATGTTCCTGTTGTTTAGTAGAACACTGTTGGATCAATCGGAATTTTTCTGCCTTCCCAATGGATTTGCCTTTAACTGTGATAATGTTGCTTGGTAACTAGTTTTCAGGGAAGGTCAACAGAACGCTAACACCAGTTTTCTTCTTAATAACAACTAATAGTGTTAATACCAAAGTAGAGTGTGGTAATGAAGGAGTAGAAGGAACAATGAAAACTCCTTGCCTGGGAGACAGGTGCAGACCTCCATGACTATTGCTTGGAAGAGCATATTGAGAACTGAAGTGTTTGCCAGGCCACTCAGCAGAACCAGAGGCTGACCACATCTCCTTCCATGAGAGGTTTGAGTCATCTGCCCAAGATACAAGGGCATACAGAGTTATGAATATCAGCAACAGCCATAACTTTCACAATGCTAAAAAGGAGCTGAAAAAGAGAAACCTCAGAATGACAAAATCAGCAGTACAAGAGCACTGCAAGAAATTCCGCATTTGAAGAATCTGTCCCAAACAGATGAAGATCAGATAGATGACTAAAGAAAAATGGGTGTTGTTGGAGGTAGCTTGATTTAAATTGCAGCAGTCAAACATCTGGAGACAGAGCAAGAATTGGGTATTGCCTTTCTCCTTTATTCCTCGTGTCTTGCTGATGTTCTGATTAAATCCTTTCCTATGGAAAAAAGGAAAGCTATCGAGTCCCGAAACAAAGAAAATATTGAAGGAGAGGAAAACCAAGAAGAATACAAGGAAGATGACAAAACGCTGAAAAACTGTGCAGGGAAAGGCAAATGGGAATACACTATAGACCTATTTATGGAATTTGAGACAACTTTGTTAGGAAACTACAGAGCCATTTGCCAAACTTCTACGAAAGTTTCCAAATTGGAACTGAACCAGTTAAAAGCAAGGATGGAAAAATGCTTACTGTGGCAATGGAAAAGAAAAATAGGTCTGTCACACTAAAATAATATTTTATCTGAACAAAGTACATGGCTCCAGGAAGGCGTTGAATGTAGCTCTACTTTTCATTTGATATAAAATTATCTGTAGTTGGCCATAAGAGTTTGATCTGGTGACTCATATTTCTCAGTAATAAAGATGATGCCTTCCCAATTAGCTGGCGGCCTTTGTTAACAAAAGTGAGTTCCAGGAGTTAAGTGATCGTATTTTTCAGTATCAGAATGAGGAGATACTAAAAACACTTCCCTTTGCCCACCATGTTCTCTGAGTTCATATTGGATGTTGAACCTCTTGCCTAAGGAACTTTCTATATGGGCTATAACTCTTAGAAAAAAAAAAT
Organism: Limosa lapponica baueri; assembly: GCA_002844005.1. Lineage (NCBI taxonomy): Eukaryota > Metazoa > Chordata > Aves > Charadriiformes > Scolopacidae > Limosa > Limosa lapponica. The sequence continues at coordinate 476,593 of KZ505678.1, forward strand.
ATAGAAAACAACCTCATTAGACATGAATGAGTTTTGAAGGTGAATGAGAGCAGAATGATTACTTTATGGTCCTACTTTAAAACTATTAACTGTTGATTTGGAGTAAGGGGAAGGAACAGAAGGCAGGGAAGGCCATGGGTTAATCTTCAGCTAGCTTTTAGGCTTGACTCAGCAGTGGGGGATGCCATCACAAGCATGAAGTTTTTGCACGCTGTCTTTTGCCTGATGCTTTGTATGAGTGTTTCTTTCAAAACCTTGTGAGAAACAACCTGTAGATTTTATCTTACAGGTATGAGTTGCCAGGAATCCATGGATTAAATTTTGTTCTGAAGAATTCCCTTGGTGGTGGTGGCATAGCATCCCTAAGAAGTGATCCACAGGCATGTATCAGAGCATTGATTTTAATGTAGTTCTCTTTTATAACTATGTACACAGTCTCTTCATAACCAGCTTTTGGGCTGGAACTGTAAGCTTTTAGGTTTGACTCTTCAGTTCCTTTTACTTTCCTGTTAATATACATTATATACCTATAATGTTTCTATGTTTTAAGGTTTGAAAACCACATAGGGAAGTAGAAAGTTGATTTAGAATATTTGGTGAAAAAGATGAGTACAAGAAACTGTTAAGAGAGTCTTCAAATCAGTTATATTTTTTATGATGTGCTACCTGTGTTTTTAGATGCAACAGTATTTTTGAGAGGCTAATTTTGCTGCTATGTTTTGAAGAATGCAGATTTACTAGGCAATTACGATTAAGTGTTTCCTAGTACATATAGGAGCCATTAGCTGTACAACTCCTCTAACTTAGCCTATGACTCCTATAGTTAAAAATACTGATAATAAATATAAATCTGAAAGAGAAAAATAGATAGATGGGGTAGCTTTTGTGTTGACCACATTGTATGAATCTGAAAATAACATTTTTTTGTAAGTGTGCAATTTGAGTATTAAATATTTGAAACATCTAAACCTGAACATGAGATCCCTTAATATGGCAATCCTATGGCTGCAGCAGACCACAGTTCTGCCACCATAGGCTGATAAATGCTTAAGTGTACAAAGAATCTCAGCATAGTCAGGAAGACTGTTCACAAAATAAAAGGATGCTGTGTATAGCAGAATTGAACCTAAAATTGATTTTAGCACTAAGTACCAAATAAATTATGTTTAGCACCAGGTACCAAAGAAACTATTCAATCTGTTCAGGTTTAGATGCTTGAAAACTCAACTGTATAGTTTTCCTTCTTTAATTATATTGATTCATAAGTGAGAGAACCAAATAAATGGAAAAGGTAAATACAACTTTGGATAACCTACAATCCCAGTCTTGATAAAACTCACCCAAAGTTTAAATATATATATATATATATATATATGGAGAGATAAACTCGTAAAACTTACAGAACATATGGAATTCTTACAGTGATTATAGGGAAAATACCCTGTTAAACCATTTTTCAAAACTCAATGTACAAAGGTGGTATATTTAAATTGCATAATAAAATGTTGGTTTGTTTTTTTCTCTTACAGGGCAAAGCACTTGGACAGATGCTGTTGGATTTCCAGATTAAAAATGTTCCTGATTTAAAATCACTGATAGAGTAACAAGTGTTTAATACCTATGCTGTTAGCACTGAGGGGTATAAAAACATGTTATAAACAAGAACTGGCTTCTTGAGTGAGGTTGTTTTTTTCTAAAAAAGTCAAAGAGTAGAAATTAGTGACAGTTATCTCTCAGAGGCTTAGCTATATGGCACAGATTAGCAAATGTTTTGAGTAATACCAGACTAATAGCTTTGTCTGTGACTGATAACATTTCCTGTCTAGTTAATACATTGGATGAAGAATTAATTTATTTCCTGTAAAATAGAATTAATCAAATTGCAACATAACATTTAATTATGAGACAAGATAATCTTTGTTCCAAGATGGATATTACCTCCTGCTCAGTCCTTCTCTCTTTTTCTTCTCTCAATCTTTATTTGAAAATTAAATGGACTGGTGTAGTTGAGCTGCTGTCAGCTATGTTTGTCCTGGGCACAGAGTGAGGCTGGGTAACCCGCCGTGCATCGCTGTGAAGTCAGCGATGTCTGGTACCGGGGAATAGCTTTCCCCATTGGGCAATAAAGAAAAGTAATAATTGTTACTGTTGTAGAGTGACTGGTAGTAAATGCTGACCTTTGGTCGTGATCCACCAAACTTCCATCGCTTTGTCCAACTAATGACAGACTTTATTATTATTATAACCTCCAACATCTCTTACTAATTAATCCATTGCTTGAAAGCACTGACTAATAGGAAATCACAGATGCAGGGATGGGAATAAATCTGAAGATGAGGAAAGGAGAGTGCTGTGAGCATTAAGTTTATTTGACTGTCATTTGGGTTGCCCTTCCCACAGAAAGGTCTGTCTCCTGCTGTGAAGGAATACCATGTTGAATGCTGTGTGCTCGTCTCTCTTCTGACACCCAGTTATCACCTCCCCGTCTCCCGTCCCGTACAATATAACTAGCATGTTCAAATTCAGATACTCCTAAACTTCTTCACCTGATTAAGTAGAGACTTAGAAATCTGTAGCGTAATTCTTGGGACAATATCGAGGTAGAAATTCTGGCCCAATAACTTTCTGTATTTCTTCTCTAGGAGCCATATAAATATTACTTTGCATGTTCAGGCATTTTATATTTGGAAATGAATCTTTTCCTTTATTTTGGGGACACTGTATTAACTGTTTAATACTTACAAAATACGACATTATTAATATCAGATAAAATGATCAGAGAATATAAATATTTTGTAATTGTCACCAAAACTATCTGTTGTTCCTAATCTCAGCCTGTGCTAGCACTACTATTAATTTCCTAGACCCTTGCTTGCTCATGAGGCCTATATAATGAATTGTTCCCACCTTTTCTGTGCTTTTGTTGATTTGAATTGAAGATGCCATAAGTGAACGCTTTGTCCATCTCAACATACTACTCTAAGAGAGTCATAAGTACTGTGTGTATGCAGCATGATTCAGTCCAGTTGTAAAAAATGAGTCATTACTGCATTGCAGAAAAGTATCCAACTTAATAACTTCAAAGGGAAAAGAGCATGCTGTTTTTATTATGTTTACACTCATGGTTCGTTAGAAAACTGTTGTTAATAATTTGGAAGCCTATTAGTTTAGTAAAACAGACAAAGGTATTGGGAGGAAGTAAAAAAGTGATAGACCTCAGTAGCAAACCTACAAGGATAAAAATACTACAGTAAATATTTGCAGTTCACTCAATATGCTGCTTAAGTGACTCTGTAAATGTGTATGCAATAATTTTGAATAAAAGCCAACATTTATAAAGTATACATTTGTTTTAGTAATTTACGTTATTTCTTCTACTTGAAGAGAGTGATACTTAGTTCAAAAGTTCTTTGTTTGGAACTTGTTTCACTTGCCTGCAATTTCATGCATTGTCTCGCTGGTTCGCTTCTTCCTTCAGATTTTGTCTGTTCTGTCCCTAGTCTTTGTTAAATACAAAAACTGAAAAAGTAAATGATACTATTTTCTGGAGAGCTGGTCATTTACCGCTCTACAATGGAAGCTGTAATTTTCTGAAAAGAATGGTACAGTGTTCAAGTGGATTGGATATGGGAATACAAAGGCGTTATTTTTTTATTACTGGAACTGTCCCTTTGGATGCTGTGAAACCATCCTTCACAAACACGTTTTCTGTCCGTTATTTCTTTCAGTGCAGCAGCTTAAACCAAGTGGCACCGCTGTTCAGATACTTTCCTTGCAAATTATAGCCTCCAAAAAGCCCTATCCAAAGATTTTATCCTCCTTGACCTCCTTAACATGTTTTGAATTCATGAACCTGTACTTGTTCCAGCAGTCCCAGCTGACCTGAAAGCTTGTTAAAGCTGCATTTGTTTCTTAATCTGCAGTAGAGATTGAGTAATTGAGAAATGTTTGGTAAAACGTAAATTGTACTCGAAGGTGATCCTGTACACAGTCAGCATTGCCTTAACTTCAGTCAGAAATGCATTTTGCCTGCGTGCTAAAGCAGGGCTGTTTCTCAGACAGGCAAGAGCTTCCCCTCCGATTGCCTTTCCTGCTTTTTCCCTATTGTGTTAGCTGTGGGGGCAGGATGGAAATAGTAATGCCTAGCGTATAGAATAACTTTCCGTATAATATACGTGTTTCAGTGTAATGGAAACTGGCTCACACATCTTACCTGGGAAGGTTTTGTGCTGTGCCTCATCTGCACAGCAAAACAAAGGCTGCATTCTTTTTCTTTTTTACTGCATCTCTACGTGACTCCCAAAAATAAATCATGAGGTTTATCATTATTTTATAGCAGCTAACAGCCCAAACAAAATTTTTTCAGTGTTTGCTCTGTTATATTAAAATTTCAAAGTAATTTTCCCACTGCAATTTGTGCATTAATTGTACAAAAGTTACTATACAAAAGCGACCCAGGGTAAAGAATGTGCCAGAGTCTTAGTTTGAGGCACAAAGCACGCTTTCGATTTAGCCATCTCCGATGAAGCCATCTTTCTGCTAAAATGGGGAGTTTTTTCCCTCTTCACAGCAGAGGAAAAATAATTGGAAGTATACCTTTTTAAACTTTGATTTGCATCCTGGCAGTTTGAAAGTAATAGGAGTGCAAGCCTCAAGGTCTGAAGGCAGAAAAGGTTGGGTTGCAGGTTGCCTTTCAGGAACCTGAATGGCCTTATTCAGGACTGACTTTTGCAGCCAGTGACGCTCACAGCAGTTGCAGGGCAGTGGCGAAGCGTTCCCGGGGTGGATCTCACTGGCTGCAGCGGGGTACCTGTGCTGGCTGGAGGAGCGGGGCCGTTTCACAGACCTGTCTGCTCCCTAACGCCTTTTGTGCTCATTCGTTGGGGTTTCTGGGTGTTTTTGGCGGGGGGGGAGGGAAAGAAGGAGGCTCATTAGTGCCTCAGGTATGAGGAAATTACACTGCCGAAATGTCACACCTCTCACCTCATTTCTTTGAAACCCTCCCATGCAGTAAGGCTTGGAGTCTCCTCCTTGTGGCGATTCCTCTTCTTCGGTTTCATCTTGGCTTCCTTTCCGGATTTACTTGAAACAGACCCTGGTGATTTGGGGATTAAAGCTAACTGGCATTAAGAAAGCAAACAAAGGTTGCCTCCCAGTACAAGATCCCGTTGGGAAATGCGCCAGGGAGTTCAGCTGGATTCCTCTACCTTCCTTTGGGCAGGGGAGAGAAATCAGAACTGTGGGACTGAAGCATCTCTAACGCCTATTTCAACGAAGACCCTCCGGACACTCCCTTGACAGCTTTGGGAAAGGGGAAGTGGGTCTTGCAGATGGCAGCACAGAGCAGGACCAGTGCAGGAGGGAGGAACAGGACAGGAACTTCTCTGTGCCAGGACTTGGAGTCTTTCAATAACCTTCTGGCTGTGGCACAGTGCTCCAGCTCTGGACCAGCCGCTGGGACCACCACCAAACAGGTGAGCCCCCTAATCATGACAAGGGGGTTTAATCTTTTCTTTTTCCCCAGTCCTTCAAAAAATAATGCATTAGTTAAAAATGAGAAAAGTTCTCCTTCCTCCCCATTTAAATTTACTAGTAGCAAAAGCTTCAGACCTTCCAAATACATTTGACATCTGGATTTGAAAAGATGCTGTTTTAATTATATAATTATGTGTGGCTGGTGGCTAATCCACAGGGTTCCTACCAGCATCATAAGCCACATCTGTAAGGTATTTTCTCTTTTGTAAGCGATGCAATTTGAAGCAAGGGGCTTGAGGAGGGCTAAGCCTCTCTTGCATAAAAATTTGGCTGAGGCTCTCCAGAGAAAATCCCAAATGCCTGATCACTCTGGTAAGAAGTGCCGGGGCTCTGGCTTGTGATCAGTGACCAAACGAGGTTATGGTGGTCGGCCTGTCTCTTTGCAGATGGAGCAAGGTGAGGATAACCTTTGCTTCCCCAGGAAGTGGAGCTGCTCTCTGCTCCAAGCAGGAGGAAATAGGAGGGCAACACCCTGTTTCCCTGAAGTATTTTCTTCACTGGGGAGTGGCAAAACTTGTCTTGGCTCATTGATAAGCTTCGTCTTTCCTGTGCTCAGGATCCTGCCTGAGCCTTGATTCAGTACCCACGGTGGTAGGAGGCTCTCACCTGCTGGGTCCTTCACATCCCCTTTACCTTTCCATTCATACCAGAGCTGTTCCCTGGTGGAAAGAAAAGCGATTGTGAAGCTTTTCTCTTCTTTTTTGATGGTCTGACCAAAGGGGTCCTGCATCCTTAATCCACAGGCTCAGATTTAAAGTGGCTGAGGAGGGAAAGATAACTTGCTGTTTCAGCATGTGGTTTTGCCCGTGGAGAGATGCAAAGCTGTTACACAGTAGTGCTCCTCTTGCTTCCCTTTGGGTTTTGGCGGTGTTTGCCTGAGCGTCCACAACCTGCAGGAGGACAGATCAGGCAAGTTGGCAGCTTTGGAGCCTGGGTTTGGGGGAAGATGCTCTGACAAACGACTTCTTCGCCAGCATTGCTTCCCACACCCAACCCCCCCTTCCCACTCCGAATTTCTCACAGAGGGGAAAGCTGCAGGAGCGGCTGCGGCACCGACAAAAGGCAATGGGAGCGGGCAGGGGCGCGGTGAAAGGCTGGAGCCGCGGCGGGTGAGGGGTCCCCTTCCCCTGCCACTCTCTGGGCCCTGTCATCTTCCAGGTAAGATGAATGTCTGTCCCATCCATCATCCCGCAGTCCCTGGGGGGGGGGGAGGACGGGAGCGGGAATTTGCTCGGCTACTGAAACTTATTAGCCTCAGACGGGGCGGCTTTGTTGACCTGACAGGGCTGCTCTTTTGTGGGCTCTGTTGCCGGGATTTATCCATTTGCATAATGGCTCAGCATGAAACAAAACGCACGGGAATGCTTCCCTGCCTTTTCCCACTCTTTCTTAGCTGGCGGGACCTTTCGGGCGAGTCGATTTATAAATGTGACTTCCCCTTTCTTCCTCCGGGACCTGTTTTCTGCCGAGGAAGAAAGGAGCGCTCCGGAGCCTGCTCTCCCGCCGCCGAGCGAGCACCGCCGCAGCCCCCCGTCTCCGGGCCGGGCGCCGCTCGCCCCGCCGTTAGGGGGCTGGGGGGGGGGGGAAGATGAACCCTCCCCTGTGCTGCTGGGTCTTCGAACGCACTTTTTCTGGCCCTTGTACCTGGGCAGGCTGAGGAGAGCTGCGGGTGTCACCGGGGCTGGGCTGCAGTGCGCTCCCCAATAAATCCCGGCCGCTCCCCGGGGCGGCCGCTCCGCCGGTGGGCTGGCCCGGGTGCCCGCCCCGCCCCGCCCGGTAGCCTAGAAAAGCGGGGCCGGGCGGCGGGGGTTACTCGGCGGCAGCCAGGGCTCTCCACCACCACCTCAGCCCCCCCCCCTCAGTCCCAGCCGACCATGAAGAACCCGGTGCCGCAGGCGGCCTCGCTGCTGCTGGAGAAGCTGCTGCTCCTCGTCCATGTCCGGCCCCTGTCCGCGGGCTCCGGGGGGGAACCGCCGCCGGCCCCCGGCTACTACGACACCAGCTGCTTCAAGCGGGGCGACCTGCTGGAGGTGCCCCGCACCCTCTTCATCCACTTCGGCATCTACCTGGGCGAGAACCGCGTCGCCCACCTGATGCCCGACATCCTGCCCGCCTTCACCGGCGACCGCCGGCAGATCCAGCAAGTGGTGACCAACAAGCGGCTCATCCTGGGCGTCATCACCAAAATGGCCAGCATCCGGGTGGACACGGTGGAGGACTTCGCCTACGGCGGCAGCATCCTGGTCAACCACATGGACCGGCTCTTCGAGGACCAGGTGCTGGGCAGCGAGGAGGCGGCCCGCCGGGCGGAGAAGCTGGTGGGCGCCACGGCCTACAGCCTGCTCTGGAACAACTGCGAGCACTTCGTCACCTACTGCCGATACGGAGCCCCCGTCAGCTTCCAGACCGACAAGGTACGGCCCGGCCGCCGGGCAGCCCCGCGGGGAGCCGCCGCCGGGAGAGGCCCTGCCCTTCCCGGGCGCTCCGCCGCCCCCCGAAACTAGGTCAGCCGCCGCCGCCGCGGGCCCCGGGAGCCGCCGCCCGGTCGGTACCGCCCGCCGGGCACGGCCGGAGCTGGCGGGCACGGCCGCCGGTGCGGGGCCGCGGGGAAGGGCGGGCAGCCCGGCCTCTGCTGCCTTCAAGCGGCGAGGAGAGCGGGGCGGAATTCCTAAGGCAATTAATTAACGTGCTCTTAAAACGCTCTGAAGCTACTCGTTCCCGCCGGGCTGGAGCTGGGGTGGCGAGTCGGTGCCCGACTCGATTTTGGCTCCAGAGAGCCCGTCTGAGAGCTGGGGCAGCAGCCGCTGGTCCATCACGGCGGGAGCCGGCATCTAAAGCTTTCCTCTTTAATCCTGATCTCTTCCTTTTGTCTTTTTTTTTTTTTTTTTCTCCTTTCTTCCCCCCCAGTTCTGTGAGACTGTGAAGATGATCATTCGGGACCAGAGGAGTGTTCTCGCTTCGGTGCTTGTGGGATTAGCATCAATAGTCTGCCTAGGTTTGGCACCCTCCACCACGCTCCCGACTATCTTCATCCCCTTCTTTCTGTGGATGGCCGGCTAACGGCCTTCCCAGCGGCGCGCGGCCAGCGCCTGTATATAGGATGTACACTACTGTATTTATGAAAGCACAGATTATTCATCGGCGTCTCGTAAAGTTACTTAACCTTGTGTGCCGTTTTTAAACACAGCTTTGTCTAGAATACAGTGCACAAGGCATAGCTTACTGTGTAAGCCAAATAATAGATTTCCTGAAAATCTCAGTTGGTACATTTTAACACGCCTTTAAATCATAAAAAAAAGTAGGGTTGCGATGCAGTTCTGCTCCTTGCCTTTAGCCATAAGTGATTCTGGTTATATCCTTCATGGTCTTCAACTTCTTAACTGCACACCTGGCTGCTGTAACTGTTAATAAAAATGGATGATGGAGTTCCACAAAGTGCTGGATATTGAGGACAAACTACTTACCTCTCGCTTTTAGTGAGAGTGATTTAGTGTGTATTCAGAAGTTACTGTCTCCATTCCTGAAATACTCTTTAGTGGAGAGACAAGTAAGTAAACTGACTCTTTTTTTGACAGAAAAGAATTAAAACTAGCCCTAGGCTGGGTGCTGGGTGCTGCAGGGGCACATCTGGCTGGATTGGCTACAGTCATTTCCCTTCTGGGAAATGGTGACAGATGTCTCATTCGTATTAATTGTGTCAATGCTTGCTATCATATTGAACAACTTTTTAATTGGGTTAGTAGTAAGGAAAGACAGCAATTCCTCAGCATTTTCCCTGCTGCTGATAGTGGTTGGTATAGCTAATATAAACGGCTACAGAGGGCTTTAGGGGGTACAGGAAGAAACTAACTTGCTTTATAACAACTAGCAACATACAAATGTTGGAAATTTCCAGCATTCCAGGGCACATGGTGGTGAAGAGTAGGACAGATGCCAGTTTAGTTCCTACCTTTCCTCAGCAATGGGACACCTTTGGGATTGTTGGAACAGTTTCTGTGGTGGCTATACTGTCATTTTGGATATTGCCTTAAGACAAGATGCCTCTCAGTGGGAGATAACATGTCTTTCTATACTCGTCTCTTGCAAATAAGTATTCACTTGCAATGTAGCAGTTGGTGCTAAAAAAGTGTCGTCTTCAATGTTGAAGCCTTTCTGTTTATCAACAATGTGTAAAGTTGGATTTAAAATCAAGTGCATCTAGCCAATTGTTTGAGTGCTAAAAACCTTTGCTATTTTTTTTTTTTTCTTACCAATGTCTTGATGTATGGAGAGAAATTGCTCGGCTCCTGGAATGCCTTGCATGTGATACACGCACTTACATGTTCACACGCTACGCTTGCCTTCCTTTCTAGTCAAAGGCAAATACGATGGGGTGGTTTCACCAACGACTGAAACTCAGATTTGCTTCTTTCTGCGAGCGGTGTTCAGTATCCTGTCATCAGCTCCGCTACTGAAGCGGCCACTTTCCCCATTTTTTAGAGAGACTCATTTTAACTGTGCTGTAAACCCCCTTCTCCTTCCCCTAGACCTTACAGCTGCTTGAAGATTGGATTCTTGAACTGTGAGTCTACTTGGCTGCTCTCTAATCATCTTTCTTCTGGCTGCTCCACTATAACCGACGAAGAATGTAAAGACTGGGGTGAAATTCCAGGCTCGTAGGAAACAGCAACACGGCTGCTGCTGCCATCAACCGAGAGGGGATTTCAGCCCAGCTTTCAGTACACGTTCAGTCTGCAGCCCAGCTCCAAGCAGCTGGATATCAATTCCCATTGGATCCTTGTAAACAACTTCTGTTCTGCTTTCAAAGATGGAAACGCTCAGTGTAACTGTTTCTGGTAAACTTTTAAAATTAAGGTGTTTTTTAATTAACATTAATTACTTTTTCATAGTGTATGCGTTAATAATATTTACATAAATTCCAGTGTGGTTTTTACTTGCTGTGCATAACTGTAGTCATTACTGTAATTATATAAAGAGAATTTATTCATTTAAAAATGTCTACCGGCCTCTTGAAATTGAGTATAATGCTATAGCATTTCTCTAACACATCCCAGTAGGGCACTGAACAGTCCATTAACATGCAGTTACATGGTGTCTGATTACAGGTGGGCTTTTCTTTTCCCCTTTATTTACTTGGGATTTATAAGAATTCCAGTAATTCTTATGATTTGCTTATACAATAAATAACGGGGTCATGACCAGTAACCAAATCATAAGTGGGATTGTTGGAAGGCAGAGAAATATTCCTGCTCTGGCTTTAATATCAAAGGACCAATGCTCTCCCTTTGCTAATGCTGTTGAGCAAGAAGCCTCCAGATTAGACTGGGGACTAAACTGGGATTTTCACAGGTGTCTCTGAAAGAAATGAAAGCCGTTCCTTGCAGACATCCAGCTGTATTAGTAAAGAATTTTCCTTCAATGTGTAAAGTTTTAAGCTTATGAAATACTATGAAATGGTCTAGAATGTCTTGCTCACAAGTCATAGTGTGGGCATAAGAAGAGAAATTCAGCTGCATGTTTAGGAGTTTTTCCTACCAACTACAATTCTAGCAGAGATCTGGAAATTTTGTTAGAGTCGGGCATGAGTCGAATCAGTCATACTCTGAGGGAAAAAACAAGACTAGCAGGCATGAACTCTCATGTTCAGCTCAGCGGGTGGTGGTTGTGCTCTGAAATATTTTGGTAAATGTCAGTGTCAACTTTTCTTCTGTAATTGCTTGAGTAAAAATAAGCACTTGCCCTAGGTGGAGCATTGCGTTTCAGACTTGAGCTCAACTGTGATGCAGCTGAAATGAGGGAGCTAGTTATAATAAGAAAAACACAGAAAACTGTGGAGCAGTTCAGCTGTTCGGAAACGTGTGTGCTTAGAAGTGAAATTGTTCATCGGGAGCTGTAAGTGACGGTGATGAGGAGTGTAAATCTAGAACTGCAGCTCATTTTAGTGGTGGGGCTGTTTTGAAAAGCTGTGTGGTTAAACCAGAATATGTAATGGAGCAGTATAACCATCACCCCTGCGCCACTGGGAAAGGCAAGTAGTGAAGACATCAAGTTAAGAGGATAGATGTTTCACTTCAGGCTTTCCAAAGAAAACAAAAATAAAATGAGCATTCACAAGGTTCGAAATGTTTTTACAAAACCTGTGTTTAAAAGAGAAAAAAAAAAGAAAGTTGCTAAATGAAGACATTAGAACAGTGAGCTTTCTGTTTATATTTATTTTAGCTTGGAACATAAATGATTACTCATTTTGTGGTGAACAGTCATCTGCTGCTTGATTTCACCTTTGGGTCCTCCTGTGCTGAAGGAGAATGCTACATATAAATACCATTGAGGCTTTTAATGAAAACAAAATCATAGCAATACTTGTTAAAGTCTGAGGGGGTGGGGAAGAGGGAATTAAACTTGTGTGTGATTTGACATCGTCCAGACAGGTTTTAGAAAGCAAGCTGCAGCAACAAGAAACATTAGAACTGTGATCTCTAGAAATAATACCGTGTTGTATTATTTATTGCATGTTCTCATTAAATAAAGTGTCACACACCACTGAATGATAAAGAACTGTGTTAGGCAGTCATTAGTTACCATCTCCTTTATCCACTGAAATTAAAAAAAAAAAAACAAAAAACAAAAGTTCTCAGGTGACTAGGAGCCATTTGCTCCTTATGCTTTGTAACAGCTTAGGACCCAATTCCCCTGAGCACTTAGCTGTCGTGAATGGGCTTGGTGATGGGAAATGAAGATACAAAACCTTAGTAGGTTTGAGGCGCTTTGCTGTAGTGCACTGTACTCTCCTGTAAGCCTTACAGAAACCTTTCAGATTTCCTGTGCTGGTAAAAGAAACTATCTCCTCTGCTGTAGGAATAGATCACTGAAGTATTTGGCAGCTATTTTTGGCATAATTTCTTAAAAATCAATTCTGTGTTGTGTTTTGTGGCTCACTTTTGAAGTCAAGCAAACACGTAGGATGTGGTCCTGAGTGCTCAGACTGTGGGGGAAGGGGAGGAGGTGGGGTGATCTTTAGGAGGTTTAAATCAGAATTATGTTGATTGCAGTATCACGGTTCTGTCTGTGGCAAAACTGGTGATTTATGTTTACTGTTTCTGTGTCTCATAGGGTAGAAAACTTTCTGTAAGATGTTCTTTAGCTTTTTAATGTTTTTCCTGATTATTAGGGAACTTAATTTAGCCCTGTGACCCTGTTTTATAGCGTATCTGTGAAGTGGAAAACAGTCAGTGGCTGCTCTGTGACAGTGTGATTTGGAGCAAATCAGCTGCACAGTCACCTACACTGAGGTGCTTGGTCTGAACAAGCAAGTGAAAGTGCAGGAGGCAGATAACGGAGGTTTGTTTTACTTTACAAGGGCAGGGCACATTAATTGTGCTGAAGGACCAGTCAGTGAATGCAGAGGTGAGTGCCTTTGAAGACTCAGATGCTGCTTAGTTGGGCACAGTGATGTGTTTGCTTTCCTGTCCCCAGCTGGAGGTTAGGGGGCTTGAGACGGGGTTGGATGTTAGGGCTGAGATGAAATGGATTAACTTGCCTTCCCTTAAATTAAGGTGTATGCCATTAATGCCACAGGCCGTTATCTAACCTAGTAAATAAAATCAGCTGGGGTCCATCTTCTTTGGCGCCTCAAGTTGCACCAGGAGATGTTTAGGATGGGTATTAGGAAAAATGTCTTCACCAAAAGGGTTATCAAGCATTGGAACAGGCTGCCCAGGGAAGTGGTTCAATCGCCATCCCTGGAGGTATTTAGAAGATGGGCATATGTGGTGCTGAGAGACATGGTTTAATGGTGGTTTTGGCAGTGTTAGGTTAATGGACTTGATGATCTTCAAGGTCCTTCCAACCTAGACAATTCTATGATTCTATGATTCTTCTGACGATGTGGTGGTAGACTGTGGCTCACGTCCATGCAAACATGGATGACTACGTGAAAACGCGCAAACCTATTCTGTGACCTTGTTTAGCTGATTAACTTGGCCAAATTTTAAGGTAGACATCCTCATTTGCTACCCAAAACCTTGAGTCCCTTCCTGATTGAGCAGCACTTTGAATGGAAATGGCAATACCATTTTATAAAGAGTGCAAAAATGTGATGATTACGGCATTTCTGGGAATTTGGGAGACCTGTTCCTAGGACCTTCTCAGTCCATCCTGCAGGAGACTCAGCGGACTTTCGATAAGGCTATGAGGTGGCTACCTCTTGCCTTTTCTAATTTTATCTCATGGTTAGGACAGTGGTTATTGTATTTTTTTAATCAAGTCAGGCAACACCTGTGGCTTTGAGTTAGAAGGAGAAAATGGCTCTCTGGCCATTCTGTTGGAACAGGCTGTTTGGGCTCTGCATATTTGCCCCCTCCGAGGGTGGTGTTGCTTTTCATGGTCTATGGACCTCAGTGAGGTTCCGAGTGGGAAACAGATGCCTAAATGCAGCCAGGAACTAGAAATGCTAAGGCTGGGACATTTCTGACTTTGACACAACACAAACTGCAGCCATTCAGAAAACTTTCAGGTAAAAAAAATAAGGGAGAGACTATCAGGTTAGAGCAAAGGTTTGCTGCTTTGCTGTAGTGTTGTATTAGTGAAAGCAAACACTTTCAGTCAAAGCAGATACCCTCTGTACCTCTCTAACTATTGCCTTACAGTTTCTATTTTTTTAATTCTTTCCCAATTTCTATAACTGAGACAATAATCACCTCTCTGTTTTCTGGCCAGCTGCAAGACTTGGTTAATATCTGCATAAGGTTGTGGGTGCCTTGCATTGTACATACTAAATAAATAAAATGCATGGTTCCTCACCAGAAGGCAACTTCCCTGCCTGTGAAACCCGAGTTTTCTGCGAGGCTAAGGAGGTGTACTATTTTATATAATTAAGAATACATGCAAACGAAGGGTTATGCTCTGCTAAACTTGCCAAGCCACCTTACCTTCTGCTTCTTGCATAGCCTTAGACCCAGGTCAGATTTGCACCTGTGTGCCTTGCAATTTTGCAGAAAGTACCTGCACATTTGCATTTAGTGCTGCACAGAGACACAGGGAGGAGTGGGTCTGCTACTGCCACACAGTAGGTAAGAAGTTAGTAATTAATTCTAATCAAAAGTGAAGAAATGTGGGTGTGAAGATAATAAGAGCTCTCCTGCACCCCTGGTGGAAAGATCAGAGTTAGATATTAAACTGAGTTAACTTTTGCTATTTCTGTTTGCAGACAAGATTGTACATAGCTCCAAGTGAATGCCCAGGAGGAGGGAAGCACCTGGTTTCAACCGCATTCATTTCGAGTCTGTCTAAATGACATGGCAGAGCACCGCGTAAGTAGCCCGCAGCCAGCGATGACTCGGTTGCCTCCAGAACCAGAAACAGCACAGCTGTGAAAAACGTGGAACGGCATTTAGCCCAGGGGGATGGAGCTGTTTGTTCAGCATCATGCTGTCACAGCTCTGTCACTTTTGGAGCCTGAACAGGTAGTAGTACCTCATGATCCTGTCCGGTTTTGCAGCCATAGCCATACTGACTCACCTGAAGCAGGAGCTTTGAATCAGGCAGGTATGCCCCAGACTGTTTAAATCCCATCCCAAGCTGTTTTACTCACTGGTTACTTTACAGAGGTTCCAGCTCTGCCGGTTCCTGAGGAGTCCTTCCCAATGTATCCAACTCTTCCTAAGCTTTGGAAGAGGAGCCTGAAGGCCTCAATCAGGGCTGAGGATCACCTCAGATGGGCAAGTGTGTAAGGCTGTCAATGCCTAAAGTGTAAGTGAAGATGTAGCCCGTGATACCACAGTCACATTGCCATGTCCCATTCCTCAATCTTTCCTCAAGCCCAGCACGTGCACAAAACTCAGCTCCTCTGGAAATCCAAACGTGCAATAAGCTAGGACATGGCCTTGACAAATAGAGGCAGAAGCCACATCTCTTCCTCCAGCACATCAGCCATTTAGTGCTGGCAATCGGGTCGTAAAGACAGCTTTTTATTTTCCTTTAGTTATTACTCCCAATTTCTGACAGCAAGTAGGTTTGGTCACACTGGATGTAAAGAAGAACCCCTCCGTTGTACAAGTCACTATTTTAGAATGACAATCCGATCACGATTTACAGCCAGGGTGTAGACTGGGAATAATGCCTTTGCAAAAACTTGCCCGGAGAAAGCAGTAATTCTGCTTGGCCAGTGAACTGAAATTCCAGTGAGGAACGGAGCGTTTCTATTTCTGATGTCTTTGAGCAATTCCAGTAACTCTAATACTATTAAAGCTTTGAGAATTGCACAGGCAGTAGACCTGATGCATAGTCATGAAATGTGTTTCAAAATTATAATGAGGTTTTTATGACTTGCAAAGAGGTTTTTTACAAGCAAACTGAAAATATCCACCCAAACCAGTTATAGAAATTACTTTCCCTCAGTAACTTTCTGGTTTGCATTTTTCAGTTTGGGGAATGTTTGTGTTAACAGCTCTCTTACAGACAGTACTCAATCCCGCAATTAATACAAATTTGTGCTTGCAACAACAGTCTGTTCTTATGGGAAAGACACTGGATTTGTGACATAAGTTGTGAGCTCACTGTATTACTGAGCAGGAAGGGAATATGGGATGTGAGCAAGACATCTGTTTATACAAAACCCATTTGATCCTAATAAATAAAAAAAAAAGAAACTACTTAAAAAAATACCACTTTACTAGCACTGAATATTTAAAAATTATCCCACTAGGACAGGTTCTCAGCAGCTGGGTAGGTAGTACTCCAAGCTTCTTTATTGCAACAGCATCGAGTTATATTTCTTCCAGCTAAATTCAACAGGAGCTTTGTGAAGTGTCATCCTAGAGAGCAAGATTAAGTATTGCCCCCCATTCCCTGACCTCCCCAAAACCTTCTACCTGTGGACATTTAATAATGATATTCATAAATGAACCCCTGATTACTATGAACTTTACAGTGAATTATGATTTGAAAAATCTTACAGGTCATAAACTATGCAGCTTTATTTTTCTGTAGTTCTTCAAATCTCTTCAGACAGTTGCCTGCAGACAGGTTGCTTCTGCGCTGCCACCAGTGTTTCTACCTTTATTTTTTTTTTTGCTGGTCGAGGCAATGGACTCTTCAGCTGGCTTCTGAGATCTTTTCCTGTGAACACAACTACTCCCATTAAGCTTTAGGAAAACTGGACTCTCAATCCAGAGCTGCAGCAAGACAACCAGTCGCTGTTAACAACTACCTTCGAGAGCCTTGAGCTTACAGACGAGGGCCAACTTTTTCAACACTGTAGGAACAGAGGAATGAACTTGGCAATATCCAAAGGTTCTTCACCTTCACCAGTGAGCATCAGTGAGCACTCAGTGACAGGGCATGGCTACGGGCAGAATATTGAAATATTCTCAATATTCGGTAAGCAGCAATTAACCAACTTCCAGCTTTAAAGTTTGCATTTGTTTCATCATGTTTAATACTCTTGCCCTAAGTGTACCTGTCTTACTCCTTTTTCAGCTTATCTATCTGGCCTGTGAAAGGTTCTATGGCAAGACTAATTATGACATATGAAAAAGCACTTTATTTTAAATTGGCTGCCTGATGGTTACATTAGCTGTCCCTCCCCTTCTTGTACTACAGGGAACAATGAATAATCATTTCATGTTCATTTTTTCCACTTACAGTCTTACAGTTCTCAGATATTCCTGGGGTGGACGTCAGACTTTTTTGTAGTTTCCATAAATTCGTGCTGCAACTCTTCAGAAAGCGGCTCATTTGGCACCATCCTTCTAGTACCACGGCTGCCCTCAGAAATTTATTACACATTACACTTCTCAGTCCAACATCATCCTGGCATTTCTTTAGACTTGACTACACCCAGTCTTGTCACTTTGTTACTTTGAGTTTACTCATCAGTCCTAAAATGCTTTTTATCCATCCCTCAGTTTAGGACTAACGTGAGGATGTCTTTCCTCTAGGAAAGAATGGGCTTACTTTGGAAACTTCTCATTACGTTTGTATTGCTTAAAAAAAAAAAAAATAATTAAAAAATTTGTTTTGCTACGGTCTGATCTTTCTCAAAAGGCCCTTTATGTATCTTAGTCATCTGTCAGTTCTCTCTCTGGCAAATCCCTGGCTTTTGATATATTTTACCAAGGGGTTTTTTTTTAATTATTAGCTTGTATGTTAGTAAGGTGATCCTCTGAATTTTTTTTAGCCTGGATCTTTGAGGCTTTCTACATAACTAGCTTGTGCACAGCGCTTGTGGTCCTTGTTTGGATATGAGAGCTGCTTTCTGGAGGGTGTAACTTCTCGTAAGCCTTTGCCTTTGCTGCAGCTCAAGTCCTTCTGGGCCTGAGGAGCAGCAAGGCAGGCTGTGTCTCCCCAGCATCGAAAAATCCCAAATCAGTCACCAGTTCGACACGGTGTGGATGGTGTTGCAGCATCTCTTGGATGCTGGGGAAAGGGAGCTGCAGAGCTCCTTCAAAATAAAAACAGCCGGGGTTGACAAACCTTCTTTTAAGATAACACACTCCCACCTAGTGGCTCTCTTACATTCAGGAAAATGGACTGTGCAGCTCTCCAGCAAACTGGGAACAGTGAAACTCACATTCAAAAAAAGAGTAAATCAGGTGTTCACTAAGATCCCGTAACTGCTCAGTAGGTTTGGAAATGCTGATTTTGATTTCCTGTTTCACTGTTGTAACATCGAACCAGAAACCAGGAAGGAGCAGTTAAACCATGTAACACGGATTTTGTTTATAATTGCCCACAACGTAGTGGCTCTTGGTTTAGTTTTTCATTGTAATTTTGGTTGTATCACTAGGCTTTGTAGGAGAGACAATAGCTAGATACAGAAAAGCATTTAAAAATCATTCTGTTAGCTGTACTTAGTGAATAGTATAAAAAAACCCAAAGATAAGCCATGGGATTCTATGTGTATAGTATACAAATATATATATAAATGTGTGTATACATATGAATGAAAGAAACACACAAACCCACAGGTTACGTTACTTCAGACTTTCTTAATTGTGTCTCCAAGCATAGCACTATATCCTTAAAGCCTCAGGAAAAATATAAAGAAAATTACACAGAAGAATCGTAGGTTGTTTAACTATGATTGGCATTGACAGTCCAGAGTTTCCTGACTTAAAAGCTAGTTAGCAGCTCACAGCAGCTGGATTATAAATTAAAAGGATGTGAGCTTGATAAATGGATGTCTTTTAGGATTCTCAGAATAAGCTGGAATTCAAAGCCAAATATGAACAGCCTAAAGAAAGAGTTGACTCCACTTTTCAAACCACAATAAAGGTATTTTAAATATTTAAATCTAGGAAAAGTAAAATTAAATCTTGTTCTCCGCTGTTGCACTCAATATAATTTATTCCCCAGAATTAGTAAATATTCAAAAGGTAGTATGATATAAAAATCTTCAGCCTCCCTGGGAAACTACCAGTTCTATGTCTGGGTCAGATCGGGTATGACCAAAGACTTTACAGTTTGATGCCTGATGCCTCTTTGGTTCCAATGCTGAAACACACTCTAAGACTTTCACCATAAATTCAAGTATTTTCTGACAATATTTGCAGAGAAATAAAAAAATGAGCAGTGACTGAGAGGGGATGGTCTCCGATCTTCCTGAGCTCTTTGGTGAGGACTGAGACACCAGCGGTGTGATGAAAGGAAGGCCGCCCCGTAGATCTTTGTGCTTCACACCTTTGTGGAAAGAAAATGTTGGTTTCCAGCTGCTTGAGGCAGTAGCCACTTTCAGAAGCACTAAAACCCCCAAACCTCTTTAACTGCTGCTGTACAGATGTGCAGAGGATATACTACCATTTCAGCATTCATTTAAAAAGTCTGCCTGAAGAGTGGATGGGAAAGCATTCTGTAATGGTGGGGCATCAAAAGACCGCAGTACGGCAGGACAGGATTCTCCATCTCCCTTGGCCCTTCCCTCCTTCCCATCCTTTCTTCCCTCCTGTTCCCTGACATTCACCCTTTCTTCCACCAACCCTTTGCAGCGTTACTGTTTTCAGCGATTCTCATCTGCTCCTTCCCTCTGGGGGTTAGCTGTACTGCCAGAAAACAGCCGTTCCGCTCCCTGAATAAAGGTACAGCTTTGTCACACAGGGTCCAGGTTTTTAGAGCGAGATACAGAGGGAGCAGAAAACTATAGTTCTGGAGGCAATGGAGGGAAAAACAAGCACAGGAATTTCACGCACTTTGTTACGCACATTTTATATCGCTCTGCACTCAGCAATGTTAGCCTGAAGTTGATTTACTTCCATTTACATCGGTGAAATTGTTGACATACTTAGATCTAAGTGAAGACAGAATGTGCTTTGGGATCCATTTTTTCATATACATTGCGTATCTGCATTTGAAAATCATGTGGCATGTGTGTCTTAAAAAAAAAGCAATACTGTATGATGTTTTCTCTGTGATTAATATTCTGTTCCCCCAAATGCCTATTCCAGCAATATCAGATTTTGTAATTTTATAGTTAAAAATTATTGCAACTCTTTTAAGGCAGAAAGCTGAATAAGAGCAAACAGCACCTTTCAAGAAAAAAAGACCCTTCAGGCGCTGGGACGCCTCTTTAGGAGGATCCTACTAAATGTTTTTAGCATTGCAGCTACTTGATAAACTGAAACCCAAACTAAAATGGACTGATTGACTGAAATTAAGTCTTTCTAGACAGCTTACTATAATTAGATTTACAATCATATTATGTCTAGGTTTTCTACAGAGACCTTTGTCTAAACTTCAAAGGATGTCTGCTTCCTTTTCAAGTATTTCCACTACCTACATATCAAACCTGTCAAGAGTGCAGAAATACTACATACCCTCTTTTCCTGCTCCAGGCCATAGTAAAATCTAAACTGACGGAAAAAAAAAAAAGCTTATGCTTCTACTAAGGCATATTACAACTACAGTAACAGCCCACTCCAGGAATATATATATATGCTGGGGCTTGCTAGCATTCCAATGAAACAGAAGTTAAAAAACATCAAGGACTTCTGTGTTACAGCTACCTAAAATAACTTACAAGGAAAAGAAAAGCAACCGTCTGGTGCAGTGCTATAAAATAAAACGTGTAAGAAAAAGGCCTCTTTCACATTTTCATATTTAGCCAAAGGAATAAATGTCATAATTTTGGCAGGACTCTGCCCTCATTCCTCATCCATCTGATTTGTGACAGTTTCAAAAAGACATTCATGAGGGAACTAACTCAGTGTTAATAGGACCTGAATAAAGCTTCAGGGCAAATAGCACATTATTTGCAATTTAAAGTAATTTTCTAACCAGAATTTGTGCCAAATGCTTTCTGCAAACTATACTGTAACTCCTGTAAAATAATTCTAAAGTAAGTTTCTATTTATCAAGTTTAAAAGTTAAAACAGTTATGTACTAAAGTACTGATTCACTGTTCTGGGCCTGGTCTTCTTTCCCATCTTTTAATTAAACTCCATTGAAAATAAGTGAACTAAAATACAGCATTAATTGGGATGAGTGGTATTCACGTATGCATATAGAGAGAAAGAAATTACAACTGAGAAACCATCCCTTTGCTGTGAAGTTGTGCCCCTAGAAATGGGAATTAAAATGTTAATTGCCCTTCTCCTTCTACCACACTTATCCAAACGATGGCTACTGAAAAATGAGTGAGATACGTCTTTTGAATGCAGAATGCAATCCAGCACAAGGGGAAGAAATCAAAACAAGGCAGAACTCAGTTGGGGCAGTGCCTACCTGGAGGAGAGAGGTGGCTTGTCCCCTACATCAGTAACCAACTTTATAGAATTACACATTGTGTTAAAGGTTAAAAGTAACTAAACTTTTTAGAATGGGAGACAGACTGAAGGGCTTGCTTGGTGAGGATCTGCTCGTTGTAATACAAGAATACAAGAAAAGCAACACTTCAGAGAGTGCTGAGGTGAATATAGTTTTGATTTAGCCATGAGAAGCTTTCAGATGTGCAAACTCCGTTTTGAAGACCTGAAGTTAGTAGATATACTGCTTGCTTGAATGAAAATATTGTATTCCCCTGTAAATATTGCCTTATTAGAAAAGAAATTAAAATATTCAGCTCAGGCTTTATCACAAGTCACAGCAAATCTGAGACAAATACAGGTTAGAAACAGTTGTTCTTAGTGAAACCTAATTATACTGAACAATTAGACTGTCAGAGAGAAAAAAAGCAGCTAGCACCTGTGGGCAAGGAGGTAGTGAGAACTCTGATACCCAATTAGCGCATGAGGAACAGAAGAAAAGGATCGTTAGTTTCTTTTAGAGAGGCAGGGGTCAGCCAGAAAACCAAACGAGTCTTTAGTTCCTATGTCTGAATTTGATGTTTAATAGGAGATAGTAACATCGACATTGAATACTTTTTGCTTATTTTGATTTTCTCCTTTATTCATGTCATGTCATGAAGACAAAACCTGCTGTCAAATTTGTATATGCAGTTTCTCTTGAGACCTTCTGCTGTTACGTGCTGGAAGTGGTTAACATTCCCAGCTGAGCAGCTCTTCAGTTCCTCTATCCTACAGCAGCAGCCATTTGTCCCCAGAAATGGCTGTACATGGTAACCTATCCAGGAAGAGGTCACTTACATGAAATACAAAGAAAATCCTGGAGGTTTCGTTTGGGGTTTTTTATTTATTTATTTATTTTGCTTAGATGAGAATTTTTCTTTCAGTACTTTCCACCAGCAGTAACAACTGAGGCAGATGGAGTTTTCTGCCAGGGAGTGAGAAGTCTCTGAGGAAGCAGGGACGCTGAGCTGCAGTCAAAATACCCCAAACTTCATTTAGCTTAATATACCCCATAATCATTCCTACCAGAGGCTTTGTGGCTGATTTAGATGTAGTCAAAAAAAAAAAAGACACCTGAAACCAAACAGTGGTGAAATTTAATCTCGAGGGCAATAGCTTTGCTATGCTGGCCACACAAAGTTTTAAATGGAGACACAGACAGAATTTGTGAAATACATGATTAGTGTATCATGCCATTATTAATAAAAGCGTAACAAGTTCTTTGAAAAAAATAAGTGAACTTTAATAGGTAAATGTCTAACACGAAGTTGTGACTATTTTAAGGCAGTACATATTTAAAACTAGACTGCTAAAAGCTCTGGAACACCTTAATAATAAAGATGAATTTGCACGTCCTGAAGTTGAAGTTTCTGGGATTCTCCAGTTGAGCATTTAAATCTTAGGAAAAGGGACAAGTCTTCAGTGAAAGTATTTTGGCTTTAACTTTCATTTGCTAGATGGGGAAAGCAGGCCATGGCATTTTTGTTAACAACAAATCGAGGAACTTGCAAGCTAATCCTACACTCTTTACTGACACCGGTGCATTTGATGCGTGCCCATTAAAGCAGTTTTGATGGGACTTCCACGAGCAGCATACCCTGAAGGCCCAAATACACCTTTTAAAAGCAGATATAAGCCGAAAGACACAAAAACCAGCAGCCGCGTTCTGACAAGCTAACGTTGAGCTTTAGAAAAGAAGGGAAGGAGGCGAAGCAGACAGCCGGCCAGACCCCCTCCCTCAGCAGGGGCTCTGAGGCGGCGGATCTCCCGCCCCGAGGGCGGCCACGCCCGCACGCGACGTCCCAACGTCCCGCCACGGCCGCCCCTCCCCGCGCGCCTGCACCACGCGCAGCAGCAGCACGCCTTCCGCCAACGGTCGCCGCTTTTAAAAGCGCTCGCGCACCCGCTCTTAACTTTGTCATGATTGGCTGATGTCGCCTGTCAATTATGCCTGTGCCCGGCCTGTCTGGGTGGTGATTGGCTAGGCGGGGGCAGAACGAGGGAAAGCTGTGGCGGCTGTGGTGGCCGGGCCAGGCCAGCGTGGCGGCTGGTGGAGGCGTTGGATTCTCTCCTCCGTGTCTCTCTCCCGCTGTAGCAGGGCTCTCAACGGGAGAACGGGGAAGTCGTGCAGCGGCCTGGCCTGCCTGGGGATAGCGGCGGCTTCGGGCCCTTGCTGTGGAGGCGGCGTGAGGGACGAGCGTGTGTAGCGAAGGGGCCGCGGCTGCCGCCCTCAACGAGCAAGTCGGCGAGAGTAGAGCTGGGTATTTCCGAGGCTGTTTTTTTTCTCTCTTTTTGCTCCCTGTCCACCATGCCCCTCTTCCTGCCTCAGGTGGCGTTTTCCCCCTGAGGCCAGTCCCTGGTCCCTTTGCTTCCTCCACTGGTCTCTTGGCCTAGCTCCTTAGTGCCTCTTCACCTCTCTGGCAGCCTTGCGGGTGCCCTCATCAACTCCCACGATTTTAATCTGGTGTACCCTCGCTGCTCTTAAAGATAGCATTCTTGGCTGGGTGTGTGAACACATTGAGACAAAGGGAAATTAATTTACCTCTCCCTTGCCCCAACTTTTTTGTTTTCTTTATCCATACCTTGTTAGGCCTGAAACTGCAGAGAGATTTGTTGATGAGAGCATCTCCATAGAGCTTGTAGGCTGTGAAACACAGTAAATCTAATTCGCTTGCTGAAAGGAGATGGGACAGCAGCTGTAGCAGATAGGAGTCATGCTGCTACTGCTGTTATTTGTCAGGGATTTTTTTGCGTGCTCTACCCTGCTTCCTTTCTGGAATCTCATTTTGATGAAAGCAGGAGTTGCTTGGGGATTGACTTTTTTAATGATCAGCAATGGGTATCATATAAACTTTTCCACGGTGGTTGGTGGCATGGATTCCTGCCCCAAAGTGAATACCACCTTGATAGAAAAGACAAAGTATCTTAACCAAAAGTAGTCTTTTTCTAGGATGGAAAAAAATTGCAGTTTTGTTTATTACCATTCTAATTAAGGGATGTGTACAGTCTCTTAAGTCATATGAGGGCTGTTGTGAAAATAAAGCACTGAAGAATAGTTTCATTATTGCTTTGATTCAAAGCATATTTGAAATGATTAAGCTGTATTAAGGCAGAAAATCTTGGGAAAAGAAATTTAATTGGGGAAGGAAAAAGGCAGTGGAAAAAAAAGTCTGACTTGAAAGTTAATTTTTTTAGGGACTTGACTAGTGAAGTTGGTAATTACCAAATGGGTTCCTTGGTGTGATTGTTTCCTACCACCTAGATGATAGAAACCTAAAGCTGTTGTAGGAGATCTTGGCATGCCAGGGAACTAGTGGATAGAGCAGCAACAACTGTGTTGATAAGCTTCTTTAGTTTTGGAAATGGTGAAAATGGGTAAAGGCATGAAAATAAGGACCCCAG
The DNA here is from genome assembly GCA_002844005.1 of Limosa lapponica baueri. Classification (NCBI taxonomy): domain Eukaryota; kingdom Metazoa; phylum Chordata; class Aves; order Charadriiformes; family Scolopacidae; genus Limosa; species Limosa lapponica. The sequence continues at coordinate 501,306 of KZ505678.1, forward strand.
AGATGGAATTATTTCAACACCTTAGTTTTGCCAGACAGTTCTGCCTAGTTTTATTACATACTGGTTTTAATTAAATTACTTTTGTTCTTGAATTCTTTGTATTAATTAGGCATGGGCTTAAATGTATTTATTAAGTATATTTGTACTAAAATACAGTTTTAAAATCACTGCTATTTCTATAAAATGTAGTAATAAGAAAGTGGAACTTGTCACTTTGAGTAGCATATGGGTCTCTACAGAACTGTGATAACATAATTTATGAAAGAATTCATTATTCTTCTTGAAGGGCAGCATACTTGGAAAATTGTGATACCACTTACAAAAGTTTGAATATAGAATATATAGTTGCTGGTTAAAGTTCAAGATTATGACTGCTACAGAACAATGTTTTGAAAGCAAATATATAGGTGATAGTAGTTGGATGTAGGATTTGAAGGCTTATGCTAAACAAAGTCACAGTTAATAGGCAAGTGTAGCATAAGTTGATTTGCTGTGCTTTGGTAGCTTCTGTATACGTATAACAACTTAGAATTATCTGAATTGAAATATCTGCAATGTTCCGTTGAAGCTATTGCAGATATGCATGAGGAAAATAAAGCAGCACCAAATGGATGTGGCAAAATCCGAAGTGGCACTCAGAAGGAGGCTGCTTTACTGGCCCTGATGGAAAAGACTGGATACAACATGATTCAAGAAAATGGACAAAGAAAATTCGGTGGTCCTCCACCAGGTAAGCATTTCTTTTGAGATTAGAAAGTTGGAATTTATTTTCTGTAAGGAGAACTATACTGAATCAGACTGAAAATTTGTGTAGCTGTATGTCCTGTATCTTGACAGGGACCAGAAGTAGATGCTTAGGGGAAGACAGTTTAAGATCTCTTGTGCTAGACTGTGTTGAACATTTGCTCTTGGTGGATTTAAGAAGTCACAGCTTTAAAAACAAAACAAATCTGGGGTTGAAAATACTAAGTGTGTTCCATATGACTGAGAACACACTTGAAAACGTTTAGTGGCACAGAAGGGACAAACAAGTTGGTGGTAACAGGCATGACCTACTTTATTCCTTGTCGTACCACTTGCATTGGCCAAAGCATTTTTTTTTTACAAACCTCTGTTCTCTGAGACTGGTTATGTTCACTGGTGCTAACTCATTTTGTTTTCAGAGTTGACTAATCTGTTCCCCATATCTAACATAACCTATGTAATAATGCTGTGTCAGTTACCTTTATCTTGACATTTCTTGTTATTCTTAGGAATCAAATGCCTTAAATCTTTATGAAGCATTTATTTGAATAATTTTTCCAATGTCGTTGTTGACATCAGCAATGTACAAGAATTTTGCCATTAGTCCTGGTTGTATCACATGGAATACAGGAACTCTTGCTTTTGAGTCAGATTGTGCACTTACAAAAGCAGAAAGAAGGAAAACTGTTTGTGCAGCTGTTACAGTTCGTTCTCATTTGTGGCCTGTGATCCCATATCTTTGTAAGTCATGCTTATAAGCATGAACATAACTCATTGCTAATATGTAGTTTAAGATACAACTGCATCAAAATTATTTCTCTCGTGAAGTTTTTCCGGTCTAAAATTACATACATACTGTTACTAGCCTATATAAAATAGGCAAATGGACCCCTGTGAAATTATTTTGGAAATGGCACTGGAAAAAGAACTGCAGGGCATCAATGACTACGTTCTGAGGGCTCAGGCTGTTCTTAAGTTATGTAATACAATTATTACATTATAATTATTATTTTTAATTAGAACATTAGGCAGTATTGTGTTTGGCAAAGTTACTTTTATTAATGAAATTATTAATCTTTTCTGAAACGAGATGTGTTTGGCAAGGTGTACCTTCCATAAATCTGTTCATTGACATTAATTATATACCTCTCCTTTAAATCTTCATCTATTTTCACAGTTGCTTAGGCTGGAAATTACCCTAAGTTACTATAAATGGTTTTCTAGGCCAGATGAGACTTGAATGTTTGAGATGGTTTGTAAGCAATTACAATTACTGTTTGTAGATGAAGAGTTTCACTGTGAATTTTGCTTGTTTAAGATGTGGTTTCTATAAGCTTGTGTTGCTGCCAGAGGAGATAGTCTCACTGTCATCTCTGTTTTCCTGCTGTCATCCTGTTTATCTGACTGGTACATTATTCCGAGCAAGCAGCTGATCTGGCTCAAAACTACCCTAAAAAATTATATATTTGAAGTATGTGTGCAAAAAAAGGGGAAAAAAAAAAGTTTGTTTGGGTCCTCTGCTTTGATTGCTGGAGACATGTCATTAGGAATGCAAGTCATTAGAATTAAATGGAAGAAATTTGAGATGGCATAGATCTCACTAGCAGTGGCAGGGTTATAATTATAATCACAGAATCACAGAATAGTAGGGGTTCGAAGGGATTCTTGGAGATCGTCTGGTTCAACCCCCCTGCCAAAGTAGATTCACCTAGAGCAGGTTGGACAGGAACGCGTCCAGGCAGGTTTTGAATATCTCCAGAGGAGACTCCACAACCTCTCTGGGCAGCCTGATGTTACTGAAGCTTGATTACTTGAACTGCTGCAAAAAAGGGAATCCCATAATCTATTGTCCGGTGATAAATCAAGTACCCAGTCAAGGAAACTATCTGGTCAGTTGGTGACTACTTAAGGAATGCTGCTTCTCATTAACTGTTTCCACATTTACTCTGTTAAGTACATGTCCGTCATTGGCAAATGTGTCACAGACCAGGTTTTCTTTAAGTCAGGAGTCATAACTTTGAGTTGGCCATAATGTGCTGTAATGCTAAGTTAGTATGCAACTTTAAAATTAGAAGATGAGCTTTTTTGAATGGTAAATGGCTTTTGCTTACTGAGAATCACTGTTTAATCAGTTACCAGGCTGAGGATGGTGGTAAAAGTTTGGCTAGTTAATAAATGAACATTGTTATTTAATTTAATGACTTGCCCACACAGTCAAGTATAGCCTCCTCCCTTTTTCCTGATCAAGGTGTGCAGTTACTTTTTGTCTTTGGAGCTCCTAAATTCTGTACTGTTGGTTTATGCTTTTTTATGTAGGCAACTGACTGCCACAGTGTTAAGTAATGGCAGTACTAGCTTGCAAACTGTGTTATTTGCCATGGGCTGTCAGACCTCAGTTGAAGTGGTCATAAATGTGTATAAAGCTGAAAATGATGAAGATGTTGAATGTTGTGTGGAACAGAGCCAAACTTTTTCCTAGATAAGCCATGGTGGTGTGGCTCCAAATGCATGTCAATTTTGATGAATTGGTAGCTTCCCTGTATACCATGTAGTGCTTAGTGTACAGCTTATAGATGAAAATCTCTACTCTGAGAAGGTAAAAATTTCCCAATTTTGTTAAAAAAAATTTTTCACGAGTAAATTACATGATCTTTGATGATACTTACATGAAGGAAAAAGTTTTAAGTTAATTACAAAATCACCTAAATATAATTTATTCTGAACTTAAAGCAAAAGTAAAATATTTAATTAAATTCTTGTTTTAACTTGTCAACAGTAATTAAATTAAAAGAAATACAAATTATGGTCTTACGGCATTTTTTATTTAAACTTAACAAAAATAAGAAATAATAGATGGGAATATGCTAGTTCTAAATTGAGACTAAAAATAAATGAGTAACTCCCACCTCCAAATTAAGGGTGGGGGGGTTGTTGGGGAAGTGTGACTCTCTGGCATTTGTACTAAGATTGTTGTTGGACAATTTATTTTAAGGTTGGGAAGGTCCTCCACCACCTCGTGGATGTGAAGTTTTTGTGGGTAAGATTCCTCGTGATATGTATGAAGATGAATTAGTTCCCGTTTTTGAGAGAGCTGGGAAGATCTATGAGTTCAGACTGATGATGGAATTCAGTGGTGAGAATCGAGGCTATGCTTTTGTGATGTACACCACTAAAGAGGAAGCCCAGCTAGCCATCAAGATTCTTAATAATTATGAAATTCGTCCGGGGAAATTTATTGGTGTCTGCGTAAGCTTGGACAACTGCAGACTATTTATTGGAGCAATTCCAAAAGAAAAGAAGAAAGAAGAAATACTGAATGAAATGAAAAAAGTTACAGAAGGAGTGGTGGATGTCATTGTTTATCCAAATGCCACTGACAAAACTAAAAATCGTGGCTTTGCTTTTGTAGAATATGAATCTCACAGAGCAGCTGCGATGGCTAGAAGGCGGCTAATCCCAGGTAAACCTGTTTGTAATTAAATTGAGTTTTTGGGGGAGTATGTGTCTCCCATTTTGCGGGGGGGGGGGTGGAGTGGTGGATCGTCCCTGTTTTCCTTTCAAGTATTTTGAGGGTTACAAAACTGCAGTAGTACCTTTCAGCTAAAGAGGAATTTTTGGGTTTTTTTTTGGTTCATGAATCGGGTTTCTTTTCTTTAGGTTCTGGGGCATTTTTGTTGTTGGGTTTTTGTTGTTGTTTGTTTTTAAAGAAGCTGAAATTTAAGCAGTTCTGAGAATGAAAGAGCAGAGATCTGTTTCATAAACACAAGTTGCTATAATTTACTCTGAGATACATATTTGCTTGGGCACACATCCTGTTTTCATTTGCATGCACTAGTCCCTGCACATGAATTCTCTTAAAGCTGAGCTTAAAAAATATAATGCTTGGAATGTGTCCCTTATTTCTTTTGAGTGTCATAAGTGAAGTTATTGATGTTTCATATTTTAAAAATGTTTCAAAGTAGGTCTTTAATCTTCTACTAGAAATATTTTTAAGAGTTTAACAAGTAGAAGGTGACTTTTTCTTTGCACCTTTTTTATACATTTTGAGGGAGGGAAAGTTGAAGGGATTAAGAATGTTGAAAGAGGAAGGAGTAGGTGAAGGTACAGTTAAAAAGGGAAATTCTGGAAGAGAAATTAAATAGGGGAGGAAATGTAGCAATATAGTTGGAGAAGCAAAATCATTAAAGCAGATAATACAGCATTGGCCTTGCTGAAATGAATGACAAAACTGTCTGTAGGTATTAAGGCTAAGATTTAGGCAAGTCTTGGGTTGATCGCTGACAGTGTTAAGAAGGAGTGTTAGCTAAGACTTACATAGGCCTTGCAAAGTAATGGGAGGAATATTCAGATCACTGAATGCACAATAAACTAATTGTGCGATACTCAAAATGTTGACTTGAAATGAGTAACAAAGTGTGGGGGCCGGGGAGGGTTGTGGGGTTTTGTTTTAGTTTATGGTTTCGGTGTCTGCTGCAATGTAGAGTAAGGCTTACGCTAGTGCATATAGATTTAGATCCTTTTTCCAGGTGTTAACCTTACTTTTTTAGGTGGTAATATTACCGAAGAGGCTGTGTTTAGTAGCTAGTAAAAGAATATGTTGCTTATGGGGTATATGTGTGTCACAAAACCACAGCGTGTGTGTTTTGACAGCTTGTGGTGCTTAATTAACCTAAAGGGTACAGATAGAACATTTTGAATTTTGCAGAGTCTTATTTTCTTTAATAATTCCAAGTAGTAATATTTTACATGCTTTGCTTAACTAGATGCAGGCAACAAAACCCACTTTTTCTAGAGGTAGTTGATAAGAATGATTTTGTTTTCCTTTGCATATTTCTTATTGATGTAATGCTTCTTTGCTGTAGGAACATTCCAACTCTGGGGTCATACTATCCAAGTAGACTGGGCAGACCCAGAGAAAGAAGTCGATGAAGAAACAATGCAGAGAGTTAAAGTATTATATGTAAGAAATTTGATGATATCTACCACAGAGGACACAATTAAAGCTGAATTCAACAAGTTCAAACCAGGAGTAGTTGAACGTGTAAAGAAGCTGAGAGACTATGCCTTTGTTCATTTTTTCCATCGAGATGATGCAATTGCTGCTATGTCTGTAATGAATGGAAAGTGTATTGATGGAGCTAATATTGAGGTAACACTGGCAAAGCCAGTTAACAAAGAAGGTACTTGGAAACAACATTTTAATGGTCAGATAAGTCCCAGTTCTGAAAATCTTTTAGGGTTTCCTAACAAAGAAGGTGGTCATCAAAAATCCTTAGGGAAGCCAACAAGTCTACCAGTTCGTCTTAATGGTCAGCACAGTCCAGGCCCTCCTGAAGTTGAAAGATGTACATACCCTTTTTTTCCAGGAATAAAGCTTACTCCAATTAGCATGTATTCTTTAAAATCCAGTCACTTCAGTTCTGCAGCAATGCATCTGGATTATTTTTGCAATAAAAATAACTGGGCACCACCAGAATACTACTTGTATTCAACCACAAGTCAGGATGGGAAAATACTCTTGGTGTACAAGGTGCTTATTCCTGGTATTGCAGATGGTTCCCAGAGTTACTTCATGCCAGACAAACTCTGTACAACAGTAGAAAGTGCAAAGGAATTGGCAGCACAGTTCACGCTTCTACATCTAGGTAAGCATAAACGCTTTCAGTTAGTTCTTAAGAACTTAAAGTAGAACTTTAAGGTAGAAAAGTTACTTTAAAAATGTTCTTTGTGTACATATCTTGGCTTGAGCGTGTATTATGAAGTATAAGTCTACAGAAGAACAGTTAGCTGAATCTGGACGATCAGGTGAGACCACTGAAGAAACACAGTGTAAACATATATGCAGTTCAATGCTAGGGTCATTTTTACTTACGTTTGTCTACCATAATGATTTATAAGGAAGAAATAGGGGGCATGTTAAGTGACTTGGGTATAAGATCATCTATTATAAGATCATCTATGTGATGGTTATGGTGCTGAATATGTGAAAGGCTTTCTCTGTTCTTGATTTATTATGAATAGGGAAATCAGGAGTGGTAGATCCATATTCAGATAAATAAATAGTTTGGGGAGGCTTTTTTTGATTCCTGTTCATGAACGTTCTTAACACTACAGCAGAGTATCATTACCTCGCTCTACATGTATTATTTTTGGGTAAAGAGTGTTGCCATATAGTGGGGTTTTTAACCAGAAAATTAGAGAAAATAGGGATATAGTTGTTCTTCTTAATTACTTTCTAAGTCTAGCATCTTCATTTATATATATTCCATTTATTAAAATTAGAATGCAACTATTAGAAAAGGAAAGTTTTTGTATTTTAAAAAGCTACGGTAAAACCTGTTCTCATAACTAAGAAGAAAGATCAGTGCAGTTCTGACAGTGTTATCCCTCTTGCTCTGTAAAATGAAACACGTAAATAATAAAAAATGTAACACTTTTGCAGTCTAGTTCCTGCCCAGCATTTTTCAGAACATTCAGCACACAGCATTCAGTACACAGAACTGCTTTCTAGTGCCATGTTGTTTCATTAGTAATTGTAGTTATCATCTGATCAAACTTCATCCTCAAAGAAATGAGAATTATGGCTCTTTGGTACTCAGATTTGAAGGCTGTTAGAGAGCCATACCACAATGGTTTGAAAACTACTCGTACTTCCAGGTGAAGCTTTAATTTATTCCCCCTGGGTTTTTTGTGCAGTTTCGCTTCTGCTTAGTTAGCTCTTTTTCTGGCCTTTACGTCCTGGTATATTTGAAGATGAGGTAGGACTGATCTTTATAATTTTGCAAGTATTACTAACCATCATGTAACTTCTCTGATTTGCAGAGTAACATTCTTACGTGTTTGTTGCATGATTTCTATCATCATGACTAGATTGGCAGATGCTGTATCATGAAATGAGTTCTTGCTAGTCTTTTGTACAACAGAAATATTTTTATGTCGTTACAAAAAAAATGTTTCTAATGAGTCCTAGAGCCAGAGGTTTGGGTTTTTTTCTTTTTTTTTTTTTCTTTCTGTGAAGAGTTACATTGGAGATGATAGGCTTGTTCAGATAATACAAAGCAGTTTCTTGTCTAATTGTGTGTAGAAAGTTGAGGGTATTTTGGGTTGTGGGTTTTTTTGGTTTTGTTTATTGTGATTTTGGATTTTTATTTTTATTCAGAATTGGAGCAATGCTAGAGTTGTTTGGGAGGCAGTGTTTTGGTTTTTGGAGTGGTAGGCAAGTTCTTTCTGAATTTCTTATAATATTTAGGAAGTTCGAACAGGTTGTGCTTCAACTACTATTATTTCAGTTTTTTAATAGACTGCTGTGTTTTTTCACATTCTAGTTTAGAATATTGGCTGCCTTAAACTATGGACTTCCAGGTTTGGAATCAGGAGTGGCATTCTCTGTGGATAGTGCCTACTGTATGTGGGCCAGGAAGTGTCTGAAGCATCAGACATAGTGGTGCTCTATAGTGCAGCTCTGGATAGAAACACAGTGAGATGATACAATACAGTAAATAATCCTTTTCTGATTAGCTGTGCCATGCATACAGGGCCCAGGAATACATCCACAAGATTAAAACCTTGATTCTGCTTTAGGAGTGGAAGGAGAAAAGAGAACAGATCAAGAAGTGTTTATTAAAATGCTTTTACTTTATAATTTTGGCCCAGTGAAACTAAATTTTCAGGGAAATGGAAGCAGAAATAGTAACTGAAAGGTTAAGTGGACTCCTGTGTTAGTGATGACTGTTTCTGTTGCTGAGAAATGCTTTAGCAAAGACATTTTTGTTCTTTATTCTGCTTTTATTTTTCCCTTTTGTATTTTTTTTTCTTTTGTTTTCTCACCTGTTCTAGTTTTGGTGGGTTGGAAAGGTACTGCTGATAGCAAACTGTTAAAATAGTGTTGCCATCCTTCTCTTCCTTATACTGCTACTTAGCACTTGTTCTGGAAGTCTCTTGGTACTTAGGCTGTGGTGAGATTTTTCTTTTGCATGCAGTTTGTAGCAGACTTACTTCAGGCTTGACTGTGATGCCTGTTTTTTTTGCCAGGCATGACTGAAATGTAAACAAGCTTTTTTTCTTCCTTAGAATCTTGCTTTTTCTTGGTTTTGTTTTTGCATGCCCAGAAGGTTTTAGAGGAAGAAGAATCTCCAAATGCAAAGCCTTATACATTGTCTCTACCTTAGCAGAGATATGTTTGTTTTGCATTAGTAGGTCACCTCCAGAAGGTGATACTTTCAGATGGTCAAAGTGATCAGTTATATTTATTTTTAATAATGAAATAGCTAAGTATCTGTGCCTGGATTTGTACACAATTGTGGGGGCCATTTTACGGTTCAGTGTCTGTTTCCATTTTTTTTTTCTAGCTATGAAAATTAGGGCCGTACCTTTATAATACGTGTAATCCTGAAGATAAAAGAGAAAAAAACATGGTAAACTTGAAATAGTGGTGAGATGCTCTCCTTCTTTAAAGAAGTATAAAGACAGCTTCAGGTTCTATGCTTGACCATGCATACCTGCCCATTTTGTGGCTTACAGATAGCATTATCTAAAGAAAATATTTTCTGTCCTATAATTCTTTGAGGAAAAAATCAACAGAATGATTAAAAAAAAATTAGACTAAGAATGGTTATTCACAGCTGTGGTCAAATCCAGAGTACACACAAGTTTAAAAAAAATGAATATGTGATGAGATTTTTATCTCTTCAATTATAGTTGTAAGTGCTATGGGGAAAAAAATTAAAGTGAATTTAAATTAGCAGTATTTTAAAGCATTTTAGCACATCAGTGTGTGAAACGATCACAATTAATGTGAATTCTTGCTTAGCAGAATTGCTGTATCTCAGGTTTGTTTTTTAAAAGATGTCCACCTAATGGCCTCGTGCTGGTAATGCTGTCTTGTTATCTTTGAACTGGAAAACTTTTTGCTTTCGATGGTCTCTGCATTCTTGTTTCTTAGGATATGGCCCTGCACAGGGCCCTATTTCAGAGCAAATATACATGGCTGACTTTTGAAAGATACATCTCTTTCATGTTGATAAAACCCTCTTTTTGATGTTGGCATTAATATGATACAGGAACAAGGCCCTAAGGATTCTAGAAATAGAATTTCTTGTTCCTATCTAATCTACAGAAGTTGGGTTTGTTCCAACTTAATATATACACTATGTGGGAAAGAAACATCTGAAGCTAAAGAAGAGTTGCTAGAGGATCCATCCTTCTCACTGAAGTGTCTGTTGCATGGTTTGGTATGGTGAGTGATGTTGCATGGATGCATGTGTTGTGATTTGTTTTTTTTTTTTTTTGATTTGGTGGGGTTTTTTATTTTTTATAAGAAGCAGTGATTTTGAGAAAAGTCTGAGTGTGTTTCTTCTTGGAAGCAACTTACTGTAATCTTGAATGTACAAAGATGACAGGGAATAATTCCTTCTGGTAAGTAACTTCTCTTACAGGAACTTAATTTTTTTGCCAACTTAATTTTTGATCATGTGTACAGTTCTTTTTTTCTTTTTAGAATGTGTAAGCAGACTAAGGTAAGTGAATGAGAGCTGATTTGATAGCATTTTAAAATTGGACTGTTATGATAAATAATCTCAAAGCACTCTGTTGGCTTTTTTTGGGGATACATATTTCTGTATTTACTTTCACATAGTAGAATACTTGTTTGTTACTGCATACAGTGGTCCTGAACAGACAGCAATACAACAATTTACCACTTGGTGTCACCTGAGTATTTTGAAAACGATGCTTGGAGAAAATACAGAAAGCTATGATTTCACTGAAAGATGAATAAGCTACATATTAATGTTACTAGATAAATCATGAACAGATCAAGAAAGTGAAAAAACTCAGGCTTGTTTAACTATATGGAAATTACATGTCTGGATGCCCATTTGTGAGAACGGGAGCAGAGATGGCTCTGCAGCAACGGCTGAGTTCTAGGGAGTTCTTGCCCTACTAAGTCTGACTTGAGGGTGATGGAGATAAAGGAACAAGTTTCAGGAAAGTTTACTCTCTTTTGGGGATCTGCCAGGTTTTACACGTGTATTCCACAATAGGGTATTTTTTGCTCACTCACACATGCCATTCCATGTGGTGTCTCACTGAGACACAATTTAAGAAGTTAATTAATTTTTAGGTAGAGGAGAGTATTTAACAAAGTGTTTAAAGGAAAAATATACTGATAAATTTCTGAATGAAAGAAAAGCATTTAATAACTAACTATAGCATGTAAATAGCAGTTTAATTCCAGTTCATCGCATATAATGTATGTAGTAAACTGTAATGAAACAGGTGGAACAAGTATTATATCTTACTACTGTGAATTTGCTTTTTTAAGCTTCTTAAATACTGCATGCAGTAGCAATTTACAAGTCAAGGATAAAACTTGTATAAACTTGTTCAAGAGTCTGTACTCAGCATCTGGGTCTCAGAACAAACGTATCAGTAGACTGCTGTCCTAGATTTTGGACAAAAAACTTAAAGGTGTCACAGTTTAAGTGAAATGTGTTTATTTTACTGATGTGTTGTTTTGCTTGGTTGCTGTATCAAAGTTAACTATATTGCTGTTGTAACAAGCAAGAGCCAGGTACAAAATGTAAGGTTTTCTAAAAATTACAGAAATTGCTGGCTTTGTTTAGCAAATACAGATGATTTGTGGTGGTTGGTTGGTGGGGGTTTTTTAAGTGATTTTTTTAGAAAAGCTCAGAATGTAGTATAAGATGTTCCTTAACAGTATGAATATAGAAGTCTTAAATATTTATCAGATGACTTATACATAATGGTTTTTGTCACAGCCCCTGAGCAAGCATATATAACTTTGCTGTCCCTGAATGCAGCCTAGTGGGATAGTAGAGGTGAGTGAACCTCCCAGGGTTGTGTTTGGTGCAGGTTTTTTCCCCCTCAAAGACATTGTCTTAGCTGCACTGTTTGGACTGTTTGTGAGAGAAGTTGTTCTCAAGGTTATTTCCCCACATACACAGCTCTGACAAGGCTTGTAGAAATACTCTGTTCATTTTTTTCTTCAAAGGAGACCATAGCTCTACTGCTGTAGACCTGCTGATGGATCACCCAATCTGATGTTCACATGGATTGTGCAGCACAAAGGAAGGTTATGATTTTTACTCCTAAAATGACTCTGAGTCGGTTTTCAGTCATTTGTGAATTATTTGCATTTCCAGCTTGGGTTTAAATTTATATTCAGAAGTGGAGTTGTTACTACACTGGTGACTTGGATTATTTCTTTGAGTCGTCAGCTTCATGTAAAAGAAAGAGACTAATGTCTCCTCCTCTTACTTGAAAAAAGTATAATTTTTTAACTTTCTGCATTTTATGCTACAAGGGTAAATGTTCTCTTTTTTTCAAATATGAATGATGAATTTAAGTGTGGATGTCTGTCACTTCTGAGGCCTCTTTCATTTTTTAAAATGAGGATTACCATCTTCTCAGAGTGTTGAGAGATTGGTTTTTAAAAGCTTATAATATAAAGCAGTTTGAAAATAGCATTAAATCCATGCTTAATGTTAACTTTACCGCTCGAAGCTTCTAATCTGAGTCACCCAGGATTTGTCCTGAAGATTCAGTTATTTTTCTGTTGCTGCTGCTTACGGATGGGGAACATAAATTTGTAAATCTGGGCCTATGTAGGAGAACTTGGGGGGGGGGGAAATGAGTCAGAAAGCTATTAGAACGGTGGACTGTGTTTATCTGTGAAATAACTTGACTGACTTCAGTAGAGCCAGTCATTTTAAAACAGGACTGAATTTAGTGCCCTTTTCTAGTCCGTTGATGACTACAATGAAGTTGGGTTTTGTTTATGCAGTGTGTATCTGGCAGAACTTGGTACTTAGTTAATAATACACCCCAATCTAAAGTGTTAAATATGTAATAGGAAAGACTGCCGCTATGATACATATGATATATATAACGGATACAACTCAGAACAGTGATCTCATGCACATTAAAGTTATCTTCATTAATACTTTGTGTTCAGTGGAGGTGAAACAAAGGGTCATTATTGTAAAGTTTGGTTAAAAATACATACATAGGCTGAGAAAATATGTTCAGTACTGAAGAATGGAGTTTTTTTAAAAAGTATAAAGCTTTTAAGAAAAAAATCAGATTAGTAAGTTCTTGTTTTTTATTTCTTTTTTTTACTAGGTTCTTTCTGCTGTTGCTTGAACTGTCGACTAAATACTTTCTTAATTATTTGAGTTAGTATTAGGGGTGCAGAGGAAAGGGAAGAATGCAGCATTGGCATAACACTGTGACTGCCTTCATTACATCAGTATCTTAAGTTCCTTAATAGTTAAATCCATCTTGGAATAGGTAATGCAGTATGCTTGCTGAAATCAAAAGTCATTTTCTTCCCCTCTTCTCTCTCTTTTTCTGCAGCCAACTGTACACCCTATTTGGCTTGAACTGCCCTGAAGAAGAAAAGTTTGGAATTCGTTGCTTTGGATCTTGCCACAAAAGAAAAAAGAACACCACACGGATACATGATTACCAGAGATTCACATTGCATGTTTTTTGATGAATAATTCTTCAAAGCACATGTGTGTATTAAACATTTCACTTTAAAGATTAATGAAATTAAATGTTAAAATGTTTTGGTTAGCTGGATTAAATTTGTTTTGAAAAGATAATTTGTTTAAAAGATTTTTAGTACCTGTAATAGTGTATACAACAATAGCTTATTTTTAGTGTTGAAATAATTTACTACAATTCCTACTCCTGTTTTGAGTTTCATGCAGAATTTTTACAGTTTTTATTGTAAGTAATAAATCTTAAGCAGACATAAAAAAACAACCTACAAAAAATCAAAACTACATCACCCTGCTAACCCTGCCATTTCATACATAAACATACATAATATGAAATTTAAATCCCAGACTCGGATTTGTTTCTGTAACTTGATGCAAAATTTTATGGGAAGAACATGTCCAATAAAAATCTTTGCTTCTGGTAAAGCATTACATCAATGAAGGAGTGGTATTTTGAAGGGCTTTATGTTGACGTACCATCAGGCTACATGAGATCCATTGCTGTAGTCATAACATTGAGGTTCAATACCTTAGATAATTCTTTGAGACAAAAATGGGCAAAATAGAATCTTGACACATACAAATTACATGTACTTTTCTGTACAGCTCAGTAAGTTGCATTTCCTGTTGTTAGCACCTCTCTGCTGGGACACGTGTGTGCTTCCATGTTCACAGAGGCCTTACTCTTACCCAGGCTGTGCCTTGTAACCAGCACTTCTACTTACCTGTGGTATCCATGTTGAACAGCAGCTTACTCGCTTTCTAATCAGGCCATGTTCTTCTTAAAAAACATAGTTTAGCATTAAACTGAAAATAGTTTTCAAGTTTTTAAATCGGGTATATGTAATTCATTTTGAGTGAGCCATCTTGATTTTTATTGTGACTGTTTAGCATTTCTAAGTAAAGAGCTTTATTTATTGAATGACAAAAAATAAAAGCCTTTTTTTTCTTTTTTTTTTTTTTTTAAATCTGAAACTACTACAGCAGATCATCCTTCTTTTTGAATTTGGTATATAGTTTCAGTTTCTGGTCAAGGAATGGGACAAGTGGCATATATTAAGAGTCTAAGGGCCTGACCTATGCAAGTATTGCTTGTAAGGTGTTTTATCTGAAAAGCGTTTGTCAAAAAGGAATATTACGTAGACAGAAAACAATGCAGTGGAAAGATTTAAAGTTGAATTAATTTTTCTTAAAAGCAGTCAACTATTGTGGTCCATTACATATTTTAGTTATAAATTAATTTAGTTGCAGTTATAGCAGTTTAATTTTATTTGAATTTGATATTAGCTACATAGTAGTTTTAAGTGTTGTAATTTTTAATGTTGATATCATGTGTTTGCCTTCTGTACTTGAATCAACATTTATATTAAATTTATGCTGTTAGTGTTTGGTGTGTGTAAACAATACTTATTTTGCACATGGTACCTTCACAAACTTACCTTGCGGGATTCCCTTTGCTTTCTATACTAGCAAGCTTTGGCCAGAGGCTCCAGCGCAGGTGCGTTGCTGAACAAGAGGAAGGGTAATTAAGTGAAGAGCTTAGTGAAGCCTTGAAAAAAGAAAAGTCATTTTTAAAAAGCAAGTTTGCTTAGTAGCATCTGTCACATTAGAAAGTTGTTAAACTGTTATGATTTCCAAACAAACTCTGTTGGGAGGAAAGAAGAGGGGGCTTGCTTTATTTCATGTTTTAACTAAGTGGTCCTTGGGGCCAGACAAAAATAAATGTCTGAGATAGAATAATACAGTATAATGCTGATACGGTGGGGGAGAACTGATTTAAAAGTATTTGCACCTGGCAGCCTGAGAATTACAGTCTACGGACTGCTGAAATGAGCTTTAGTTTTATTTTTCAGATGTCTTGATTAAGTTTGACTTCTGTATTGCAAGTTTTTTATATAGGCATCTTCAGTGACACCTTGAAAATACAGTAGACTTTTGCATGTGCAGGAAAGATCTGCTAAAACAGTATTCTGTAATACTTCGAATGGAAATACGGGCCAACCAAACCTAGGTAGAAATGGTATTGTTGGCTACTTAAGGGAGCTGTGTGACAAGATGCACAAAGGTTGCATAGCATTAAGATGAATACCTGTAGGAGAGCTGACTTACCCATGAACAGAGGGAGGTGACCAGTTCTGCAGAAAGCCATGGGATTGTATTTTTCAGGTGTCCAGCATCCTTCCTGTTCAGATTTCTAACCATGCTCCCATCTTTGAAGCAGCCTTGTGCAAAAAGCAGTTTTGCTACGAACTAGGAACTCCCATCATTATTAACATGAGCATATACCTTGGCAATTATTTTCAATATTCCCCACAAGTGTGACTGTACAAAACCATGATCAAACGTTTGAGTGTAATGAGTACTGGGTGGATGTAAGCCAAATGCAGCCCTCTGACAGAATTTGGTCTTTGTTTTGCAGGTAACAACAAAGGTGTAAGGAATAAGCAGCTGAAGCAGCAGTAACACTCAGTAGCTGTAATTCAGGGGTTTTGAAGTTTATATAGAGCACATCATTAAAAATCTCTAATCAGTGTGCAAAATTGCAAGCATATTCTTCATATTTATAAAAGTCTCACTGGAGCTTATTAACCTTTGAAAAAAAACCAAACCACTTCTTTCTTCTGAAAGCGTTGTGACAAAGGGAAGACAAGGCGCTGCAGATTTTTTCACAGTACTGTTGTATAACCGATACAAGTGAATCCGTCTGCCATCCTGTTCTGTCACTGGTGTAGAAACTAGAAGTCCTTCTAAAAGTAGAGGCCACAGACTTTACCAAAACAAAGTTTTGTTCTTTTGCACTAAACCCCCGCATTAAAACCTTGCCCTAAATAAGGGAAGGTGTTCCTTATGTTTACAGTTACCTTTTGCATCAGCTTGCTTGCCTTTTTTTTTTTTTCTTTTTAAAATATTATTATTACTACCTTATGGTTGGTGACAGATGGTAAAGCCTATATTATGAAGCAAGGATGTTGTGGGTAGAAACTTGTATCTTCCAACCCGTTTTTTTTTTTACCTGGGAAAAAAACAGTGGAGGGGGTGGAGGGAACTGAGGCTGTTTGTCCCCAAGAGCTAGTGTCCTATTTAGTAACATGAACAAGAGTTACTGAATTAATAGGAATTTCTTTTAAGTAGGAAACAGCATTAAAGAGCAAGTCAGCTGGGAGTTACTAGGTTAACATGCTCTTGAGGTAAAAGCAACCAACCCCCTGGAAGTCAGTTGTTACAAGTCTTCTCTTTCAGTGAATTTCTTAGCACAGCTACTGTGCATAACAAAGAATGACCACTTCAGCATCTCTTCCTGCTATTTAGTGTTCAACTTAATGGACAGCCAGAGGAAGGAAAACAACTAACGGCAGTCTTAAATAGAACTTTCCTGCAGTTAGAAAGCCCTTTTAGGCCCAAAACAACCAAGAAAAGGTGTGTGAGGGGGGTGTTTAGAGCAGTATTTAGAAGTCCTTCTCTACCCCTCATAGTTCCTGTTTTCACCATGCTAACAAGGCTGTTACGAGCCACCAGGACTTGAAATCATTGTTGCCAGTTGTCTGTGGCTGAACTCTTACCTGGTGTCTACTACAGGCTGCCCGATCAAGGGGAGCCTACTGACGAAGCCTTCTTACTCCAGCTCCAGGAGGCATCACGCTCGCAGGCTCTCGTCCTGCTGGGGGACTTCAGACACTCCGACATCTGCTGGAGAAGTAGCACAGTGAGCTGTAGGCAATCCAAGAGGCTCCTTTTTAGGACTCTAGAATGCAAGTACCTGTTCATGGGAATTGAAAGAAAATCTTTAGTATTGCTTGAAGTTGGGGAAATTTCAAAAAGTGTTAGGACACTTAAATATCTTCAAAAAGAAGCCTGCAAACCCAAGATTGTCCAGTCTTACATTTTGAGAATGCAGTGATGCTTTTAACTAAGCCAGCAGATAAAGTTTTAGACATGAAAGAGGTGAAGAATCCCAGGTAATAACCACTGAGGGCAGTACTGGTTTGTAGATCAAACAGCAGTGGTCATACTCTGCATTTTAAAACCTGTGGTGCTTCAGAAAGAAGGCACAATACTGCGATTTTTGGATGGGGAGGGGAAAGCATTGAGGTACAGGAGTTTATGACTGTCAGAAAATAATTGACACAATTAGAAATTGAAAATAAGCAGTGCAGGAACCAGAAGCATCTACAAAGGCAGATCGTAGCTCACAGAGGCTGGTCTGTTTGCTACAGTTCAGTTTAAGTAGGAAGTCAAGTTCCTTTAGAAAGCCATGGCAGAGTACGACCGACGAGAAAAACTACTCTCTCTGACAGTCCCAAGGAGAACAATATTTGAAAGAATCAGTGTTAGAATATTCTGCATGGATAATAGTATCTGCCATTCTGTGCTGTCAAAATCCACTGGAAAAAACAGTTTAAAAAAAATTTCCATTGAAAGTCAATGGAAATACCTTGATGGAAAACTTAACTTAAAACATGACGATACCACTAGGACGGCTTGCCAAGAAACAAGTACCCATTTCAGTAAATTTAACTATGTAAGTTACCACTTCAGGCCTCAGACATTTTTCCTGCACTGCCAGAGGCTATGGCTGCTATTGACTTACAGTTTCCTGCAGAGGGAAGTATTCACTAGTGTATGAAAACCAAATATTGACAAAGATCATTTGACTCAAAGCTGGAAATGTCTCTATGTGTAAGCAAAGAGCAAAAGACTAGAACGTCAGGAATGGTATTCACTGAGTTACATGGGTTTTTTAGAAGTCAAAACATTTCAAGTGATAAAATAGCTCTCTGAAGCAAAGGAAGCTTATCAAATCAGCCAGAAATACAAAAGAGATATCTTAAATCTTACCCCTTTATGATTTAGGAGCCTACCTCTGGGCTGCAGTACTGATGTTGTTACTCTAATGAAGAAGAAAAAAAAATACTATTGGAAAAAGAATGGCCCTGGAGGTTTCTACTTTTCTCTGAATGTGTGCTTCCATCTCAGCTCTGTATTCCTTTCTTCCAAAACTGATTTCTGTCTCCCCTGTTTGAGGAGAGGACCTAACTCCTGGATCCTGGGATGTCCTGAGGTGGGCAAGCTCTCCTGAGGCAGAATGTGAAACTTCCCTGACTGTGCCAAGGCCCTTCTGTCCCACATCCTGATGCCTCCCTTGCTCTGATCTACAGGATTGACAGCAAGGGAGGGGAAGAACGGTTCTTCCCATTTCCCAGTACCTTTTCACAGGCAGAACTTAGTATTTGCAACACACTCCTAGAGAAGACGGAGTAGTAGGTTGGATTCAGACTGATGAGGGAAGAGACATTTGACGCTCTCCCACTGCCCCCCACTACCTTTTTTTTTTTTAGTGAGAAGGATCATTGTGTTGTTTGTAGGTACGTGGTTTAACATACACACCTTTAGCATAGTTAAACAGGTCAGAAAAATTAGGCAGACTAATGTCTATCGGGAAGGTCTGTCTGGGCTCAGGGCACGAAGCTGTCACAATCCTTCAGGAATTGAGTGGTTCTGGCTGAGGAGGAGTTGTTTAGGTTCTTCTGAAACTTCAACAGCAAAGGAGGGCTTGGGTGCTGCAAAAATAAATAATGAAATCAGCTCAAGATGCCTACAGGATGACACAGATTTTGAGGACCACACAACAATTTCATTTCTCTGTTGTTGTAGACAACTACGGCTAAAGCTCAAATTCCTCTTGGAATCCAAGGAAATGTTTGTTTTTTAATACATTATTTTTATACAGGGAATAGAAGATTGTCAGAAAATGGATGACAGCTCATTTTTAGCACTACTTTTCTAAGGAGGGGTGGTGAGCAGCTTTCACACATGAAGTCTTATGGTGAAAACTATGATTGTAGGAACACCGATTAAAGGTTTTGTGGTTTTTTTTTTTTTTTTATTTATTAGAGAAAATTGTAAAAAAGGCAAACCCCCAGCCACCAAAACTACACCTGCACTATCTAAAGCAATGTTCTTGAGAGGAAGCTACCTGAACTCTCTTTTAACACCAAGGCATATATTTTGATGGAACTTTCACTACATATTTTTCCTTAAAAAAAGCATGCAGTTTTCAGCTACCATGAAACCATATTTATTTTATCCATTCACCCTAGTCAAGGATTTAAGCTATGAAAGTGGTAGATTTAGACCAGAGGAAACAGTCACGTCATCCAGTTTGTCCAGCAGTCCAAACACATCACTGAATTTCATTACATGCCCCTGAAGCAGGCCCTGTAACAGCTGATGAAAGCACATCCTCCAGAAAGACATCAAAGTCCACAAGGTGCCGAATCTTACAACATAAATTGGATCAGGGTTTCCTAACTATAAACAGACACAGTACTTTACTGCAAAAATACTTGATTTCTCCCATGTACGGAGGGTATTTCCTAAGCTCTTTGTATCTCCTCTTGCTCTGAGCTCAGGAAATTTTCAAAGCTCCCTACCAGCTCCACATACTGGTGACAGCTTGTTGCTGTTAGTAGCTGTCAGCTGTATTTTCCTGCTTCTCTTTTACAACCTTATCTGAAGTTTGCTAGTATTTCAGTAACTACTGAATAACTGTGTGAATAACGCTATAGGAGAGCTGTGAGGCATCTGGAGCTCAACTCTATTTGGCTCTGGTGAACCAGCACAACAGAGCTCATGAGCTGGTCCTGTTCTGCAGCTGAACTGGTGAGAGCAGTGTGTTAGCAGAGCTCACTCCCCTGGTTGGGGTTTATCTCACCCGGAGGAGGGACACGGCCTCCAATTCACGGGGCCCCTGTGCTGAACTGCAGGTGAACCACAGGTCTTGAGTTTCCGAGAGGAGCTGGAGCTTGGTGCTCTCACTGGAGAGTTCGGGGGCAAACGCAGATGCATGTATTGATAGGACAGTATGTCCGTTTGCCAGAGAAAGTCATCCAGGGATCATCTGGACAAATATGTGTATTCAAAAATCTAACAATGTGAAATATTTTCACCCTAAAGTAGAACAGAAATTCTTTAAGAGTATCAGATGTTGTCATTTTAGAAAAAAAAAAAGAATTATTTGCTAGAAAAGCCAGTTTTTCCATTTCATACTGGATTTGTGCTTGTTAAATCCATTTGAATTACATGATATACCAGTATTTCATAATGGAAATAAACTGTTCTCCTGTATAGGTATGACTTAAATTTTTCTAGGCTATTCTTCATTACATTTTCAGCAATCCACTGGGATAGGAAGAATACTGTATTATGGGAAGAAAACTGTAAAAAATAATTTTGCATATTTTGAGGGTTCTTATTTTGGTACTAAGCCTTCCACATTCCTCCCTTGCCCCATACTAGTTCTGCAGCTTTTCTGCTTCAGGAAGAAGTGAATACAGGAAGAAGCAAACTTCCAAGATGTTAGAAAATTCTGGATAGTAACAGCCTTCAGTGCAGAGGACAACCTGATCAGACACCCCCCAGGGTTTTAACAGCCTCATTATTACAAGCGAGCCAGGAGTAATTTAAAAGCCCCCCTCGCCAAGAAAGAGTAGAGAGATTCCTATTTTGTGTGCGCTGTTTGTCAAACAGGAGCCAGCAGAGATAGGAGAGGCATTCTCACTAAGGAAGAATGTACAAGCAGCCTGAAGAGAAGAACCAACATAATTCAAGGAAGCTTCATGTCAGTGTCCTGTTTGAAAGTTTATGAAAGAGTTTATGAAGGATTTTTGGGAAACACTTTTAAAATTCCACTTTAAATTTTCTCATAGTCTTGGCAGTTTAACAGGTCCTTAAAAAAACCCCACAAATTTAATTACTGTTGCATGCATACTGTTGTGGAGGAGATGAGAAAAGTAGGGATAGAGATCTAAGTACCAGTAGACATTTTAAATTGCATTATATGGTTAGCTGTTTTGTAACTTTTTAAAAAATTGATGGAATATTAGGATTCATAATGCTAGGATAAGCAGATGTTTGACTGACTATAAATGAGAATATCCTACCCAAACAATCTTAGTCAGTGTATGTAAGACTCACATGCATTACAGCTCATGAAAGTGAACTATGATCAATTTTTCCACTGTCTTGTATGTTTGCTCTTTTTGGCCTGCCTTCCAAAACACCTCAGCAAGCTGTATCTCAAACTGTACTGCCTTTCTCATCAGCTCTCTTTAGATTCTCCTTGCTTCGTTGCTGCTTCATCATTTTGTGGACCTTTCTTGGCATTTCCCCCCCCCCCAAATATTGTTCTGTCATCGATTATTCTTCCGCAATAGGCTTCAGTCTACTACTGTGTTTAGTGAAGACTGTTTGCTGCTTTTTCGTTGCCAGCTCACACTGTTTTTTCTTTAAAAAGAAATCCAAAATCCACCAAATACCTCAAGCATATCTATTCTTACTCTTTTACTTAAAGCAGTGCTGACTGCTCTCGGTTACACTGTTAGGTATCAAAATATTCTCCTTGTGTGTTTCCAGCCTGTTTCCAAATGGACTGTCCCTCTTTAGGGGTGTTTTTGGAGATAAGGTGCCAGAATATCACTTTGAGTGTAGATTCAGCATCACTAGCACACAGGCTCCTGCCAGCTCAGCTGTGTCTGTCACTGGTTATGTTTTCTCATATCCTTAACAGAGCCTGCAACAGAGTGCTGTTGGAAGCTTACATTACAGACTTCTGCTAAGTATCGAATATAATCTCAGTTCTTTTCACGATGAGTAATCTTTTACAGATGTTGTTTTACAAAGGGAGAGTTTGATGCATCTACCACATCTCTAATTCTTTGGCAAGAAGATGCTTACTCAATGGAAAAATGGTCCCACATGATCATTGCATATATTTTGTATTAATATATCTAATAAACAGGTACTGTGGTAGTACAGTGTCTTTGTAGAATCATTTCAAGTGTGCAAACATAATTCACTAAGCACCTGACGAACTTCCAGTGTTCATTATCTGGTCAGTTCTGGGAGATACAGGGAGCAGAGGATGTATAAAACAAACTCGGGCCATGGCAGCCAAAATCTCTGCTGAAGATTAACCAGGGCGTTGCAAGAGGAAGTTAGAAGTGAAGTACACATGAAGTATATGAAATTTCATAGTTAAGTTGGTCTCCAGGTGGCAAAGGTATATCGGGTAAAAATCCCCAAAGCAAAGAGCAGCTTTCTGAAACAAGATTTCGAGCTAGGGATGCAGAAAGATGCAGACTGCCCAAGGCCAGGTCACTGCCAACGCTCCCAGGCTGCATTCCCTAACCCAGGACACACCCAGATTTCCACAGTGTCCGTGTTAGCTGCTCATCAAAAAGGTCTTGCAGCACATTGGGAATCCCTTCTGTGGAGAACTATTTTTATGGAGGACCATCCATACTAACAGAATTTGTAACAGAAAGAAACGGCTATTTAATTTTTGGAATTGTAAACTTTGTTCCTGTATCATCAGTGGCTAAGTGATATTCAATCGAAGTTTTTCAAAAGCAGACACAGGGTTATGACAGTAGGGCAAGATCTTTCTTGTTTATGGAAGAAGGAAAGCTTAGTGGCGATTTCCCTTCCTTCCCTGCAGATTTCCCTTTCATCCTGCAGAGTTTCACTTGCCTGAGCTGACCCCACCGCATCCTAAACCCCTCTGCCGGTCTCTTGCTTAACCTGGGCAAGAGCAGCAGCGCATTCTATCTCCAGACTATTTCATGTACATTCCTGCATGATGTCCAATTAGTCAGAGTTGGATTTTTATTTTTACTGTACAAATTAACAAGTCAATACACATTAAGACATGCATTTGTTTGCCTCTACGTTTTCATTCATTTTTAGCTTCCAGTCGCTTTGGACTTGTCTGATGCTCCCCGACGCCCAGAGGCGTTAGGTTAGGCTACCTGGACCTGGTTAGACACAGCCTGATGCAGGAAGCTCAAAGAAGGGAAGAGAGAGGTTCCAGACATCTGACTGCAGGAAAGGCAGGGTGCTGAGGAGCTGGGATAATCCCAGATCCCTTGCTGAAGGAGATAACAGAGGACTTGCAAAGCCCTTAGCAGCCCTCAAGGTAGATCAGCCTCTGTAATTGTTCTGCTAAGTTAGGAGTGAAGAACCCAAAGGGCTTTAAACAAGTAACATTTAAAGACAACACCAACCCAAACCAGAAAAAAATATTTGGTGCATGTATTTACCAATACATGTGTCTTAAGTCCTGACCTATATGAGAAAATACATTATTAGAGTTACAAAGCATCCTCAACCTGGAAACGTTCCAGTCATTGATGAGAAAAATGTACAGTTCCAGGACAGAAAGTAACATGATTTTTTTGGCTTGAAAATATGAAAATTATCACCTCTGGGGAAAAATAATCCAAAACAAAGACATTCACATGCAGCTCAGCGAAAAGCATCAAAGAGACTGTGGTTCTGGAGGGACAAATGTTTGAGGAAAGATTTTGAAAGCTAAATATGAATATTTGGCTAAGCACCAATTTAATAAGGGATCAAGAGATAAATCTACAACTATATAATTCACAGAATGTTAATGTTATTGGTGAAACACTTCTTTTTTAAAGCACCAAGAATTTTATTTTCCAGTAGATATACACCAAAATTTTGGAGAGTAACATGAAGACACTGATTTCTTAAGCATCCCATAGAAACATTAAAGCAAGTTCTTAATCAAATCCTATCTGAATCAGATCTTGAAATCTTGAGCAAGTAAACTACAACATGGGGGGAAAAAAAAGTGCTTGTGATTTCTGTGTTAGATTCTTCTAGAAATTTCTACTCCTGGTTGGGGTTTTTTTGGTACTAGAATTTTCGCACCACATGCTGACTCGCACTGGAAAGGCACTTTGCACCTTGGCTGAGAAGAACATGAGCGCAAGCCTGACAAGGAAAAAGCCAGCTTCTGATTTTCAACCAACACTGCTTTAAAACACTGTTATCATTAAACTGAATTTCTGGTACGACTACACTTACCCTATCGGACTAAATCCTGGTGGGGATCAGAGGAATAAAGTCAGTAGCTCAAGTTAGGCTTTGAAGGCAGCTGAGCTCAGTAATAGCACTAATAGCAGCAATTACGTGAAAGATGAAACGTGGAATCATGATGAATCCTTTACGTGCAAGGTACCAGACTGAGCAATATGTAACAGTCATTATTCATATCAGCCTATGATGACAAGACAACTAATGGTAATTTAAATTACCCAGACAATGAAGGCTCTGATTATTAAATTAACTTACAACTTTATGAAATGGAAGATAGTCTAATTTTTTTAATGTTGGTTACTTTTATCTCCAACTTTGCAATACCTGATAGTAAGTGAAGAATTGTAGAGGCTTTCAAGAAACAGATTCTCGTGTGAATACGAGCTTCTTATTTAATATTCCTTTTTTTTTCCCCAAAGCACTTATTCATGCTATCATAATCAAAGACACTTACTGCGATAACAACTTTTCAGAATAAATTTTCACTGAACAAAGCTTCTGTACTGCAACTAATTCATCGTTTTTTACAAGTGAATGAGTATCACAGAAGGATGACAAGATCAGTCCTGAGCCTGCCTTGGCTTTGTTCAGCTGTGATGGACCAGAGCCTGCATTCAGTGTAACATCTCCAAGCCAAAACTCAGCACTAAGTTCTTCAGCGTCAAATGTTTAAAATAACAACTGGTTTTGAAAGGTGTGCACACCTAATAAACCTCAGACATATGCTTATATTTTCATATTGGTAAATGTCCAGGTAGGCTAGAGAAGAGGCAGAGGGGAAAGAAGCAAGGCTTGGCTTGAAGG